>MU127417.1:1496854-1812065 GCA_014904945.1 Gyrodon lividus | reverse complement strand
GAAATTGGTGAGCCCCTCCGCTAACAAGGGGTCGGTAATCTTTCGTCACGATGAACATAGTGACACCTACCACGCCTGAAATCAGTGCCTTCCTCCGCTGGCGAGCGGAGCATTTGGATCCCTGCAATTTGGGTGAGCATGATGTCGATCTGCTTATGCACGAATTCATATACCAGCTGGGCTGGGTAATGCCAGTGCGCTGACAACAATAGAGAGGAGTGCGTAAACTTGAATGGCTCTGAGCTGCATCGCAGTGTTCGATTGGGTGTGTTGACCTAACACTTAAATCCAAGCAGAGACCCATTTTATATCAGGCTGGAGCGGCAGGACACTGAATGCCGTTTGCGAAGGAACAACCGGAATGCTCAAGGTAGTTCATCATTTCGAATCGGGGTCTGTGTGCTTTTGGACACACCAAGTTTGTGGAAACAGGGTTGTACTATTCAGGTGAGAACCTTCGCCTTATGTCCGTTTTGCGTTCAGTTCCAACGCGAGAGGTTACCAGCACGCGATGACTTTGGTACATGTGCCTAGCATAGCCAGCACCGTGTTTTCGCAGGAAGCATACTTGCAAACTCTGATCTCCTGTACGTTTGCGGCTCCCTGAATAGACCGGGGATCCGAAGACCTGGAACTCCGTGTTTTCTTAGCAAAACAGTACTGACTAGTAAGCGCAGCATGGCGGTCAGTGCGGCGAGGGCACCGGAAAGTTGTGAAGTCCATCCCGTTCATGTCCAGCTTGTGTGTCCAAGACGGTCAGTATAGTGGCGTGATTTTGAATAATGTGTGGAACGACATGGAGATCAGCAGTGGACAGATGCGGATTGCAGCTGACTCGGACCTACTACGCGACATTTGCCAGTCCACACGTGACACGCGGGTCAAAGTCCAAACAAAATTTGGACCCTTACAAACGCCCGCAAAGTTATTTGCTCAAAGGACCCTAGAATCGTGTTTTCCGGTCCAAAAAGTCTATACAGGAGCAAGTTCTACAAGATAATCAATTTCACCTCTTTTCGGATAGTAACCAGTAGGATTATGGCGGGCGGCGGCATTTAGCATCCAGTGAACCGCGGGTGCCAGCTGGCCGATTGAACTCCTTTGTTTCACATTCCCATTTGGCGGCGCCCGCACCAAGGGTTGGATTTGTCGAATCGGAACTGCCTCATGGCATCATCAGTACTAGTGAGCCACTCATGTTGAAATAATATATCCTTCCGCCTACTTGGAAATGATAGATCGATAGTCAAAATGACCAGATGAAGCAAGTGGACTTGTATTCGCATAGTCCGACATACATATTCTCCACAGGATCATCTTATTAACCTTTGAAACACAGATAGGAAGATATCGGATCGTGAGGTAATTATAGTGATTACTTTTGTTCTGTGTCAAGTAATGTGACACCAGAAATTGGGTTGTTTTTTTTGTTCTGATATCGGGTGTTACGGGAATGAAATCAACTACAGAGAACAGAAATTGTTTCTGGGAGTTTCCACTCTTTGACAGTTTATCATACGGGACGGCACTCCAGAGGATCCAGACGCGTTCGAATTCCACTCTCCATTTAAAGTCTAGTCGAAAGCTTACTTGAGATTCAGCGGTTCCATCACAAGCAATGTTTTCGCTCTCTCGCCCCCCTGAGTATTATCCTGTTGAACAGCCCGACGACGATGATAATGAGCAGAAACTCCTTGACTTCGGTGCATCCAAGTCCTATGCTGCCATTGACCGCAATAACATTCCACGTTACAAGCGGACGTTGTATATTTCCTGGCTTTGGTTTGTTCATGGCGCATTGCTCTTTTTTTCGGCAGCCTTCTTTGTGCTCTGGATCGACTCCCGGACTCAGAGTCTCCACGTACCGATCTACTGTGAGTAACATTTCGTGCTATAGGTAGGCAACACTGACTTGGACTTCAGCACCCGCGAACGAAGCCATTGAGTACAACAAGGAGGTTACTATCTTCAATGGCTCCTTAGGGCATCCGTATATCTACGGCGGGCATCCCTCTCCTGAGATAGATGCCGCGTGGGACAGGGTATCGACCGACAGTCAGTTCCTTTATCTGAAGTAGACGAGTCTTCTGGTTGATTGTGCGATCTATGCAGTCAAGCCCACTCGCATTACTCTCGAGCAATTGGAAAAGATGGGCTATAGCGATGCACCCTCTCGGGTGAAGTTTCGCGATGAAGATGGGGGTGGCTATATGGCGGCCTTGGAAGTCGCTCATCAAGTGCATTGTGTAGTACGCCTCAGTCTACCAAATGCCTGCCGCGGACTGATATTTCCAAGAACTTCCTGCGCAAATATACCTACAAGGAACACTATGAGTCTTGGGACCCTTATTTCACCGAGTCGACACCAGAGTATCTCCGCCACCACCTTGGTATGGCCTTCTTTTGGCTCCATCACTCCCAACCTGAGGTATTCCGTTTTAAGATCATTGCATCGAAAACCTCCGCCAAACTCTCATGTGTGCAGCGGACGTGGGGATAATTCCTTACCAATGGGTTGTGTTCGTGGATTCCCTGCTGAGCTGTGTTATGATTTCTGATCCAACAATCTGCAGTGGATTCGATCACCCAGTCCCTGACTTCAGGACAAAACATCAATGCAGGAACCACGAGAAGGTTATAGAGTGGGGTTATGCCCACGAGGTGCACATTCCCCGCGAGCATGTAACGCGTTTCGGCGACGTGGTCGATTTATTGGAACACCCGTAATGCGTCTAACCAGCGGCTAGTACGTAGTTTGTCGTTAATGAACGCGACTTGGTCACCTACCTTTTTTCTTTTTCTTCTTTGTTGTTTCTTTTTCGAAATCCTTGTCAGTCAACTTTATGAACCTCGTAAACAGTGCATGGGTCTTCTGATTAATTAATCCAAGTCTACCATGCCACGTCGACTCCACCAGCAAGTTTAGTTAGCATCTTTGCGAACGATGGGGGTGAAGTGGGTTACACCGAAGTAAAACCTTTTCTGATCGGTGTTAGAGTATTATGAAAATTCTGCCGCGTGGTCCATTGGGTAGTACGGCTATTGGAAAGCCGGACAACCGCGCTCAAAAGAAGGCGGAAGTGATGCCAGTAAATTAAATAATTATCGATTACCAACGGAAGTAAAACCTTTAAGCGCCCTAATTGATTTGTTTTCACTTCGTGTGAACTCGCGTCAAAAGATTTTAGTCTCGTAATGCCCTCACAATGACTTACAACGTCATAGAAAACCTTGTCAAAGTTTTGGTAGTAGGGTGTTGATAACTTGAAACAGTGATGGATCAAGGAAAAGTGAATGAACAACAGGTTGTGCTGGAAGGACATGGAGCTATCGTAAAGCACATCTGATGCGTTCGTGAAACCGTTACTACCCCTACTCGGAAGGTACTTCCGCAACACACTCGATCTCAACATCTGCCCCGAACGGTAGATATGCTACTCCGACGCAGGTACGCGCGGGCATCGAATCACCCGAAAAATACTAAGGAATGAGTCAGCCAATCCGATGCCACGAGTGCGTTGCAGACTGTCATTGTGGTCATACTTGAGCGTAGACGTCATTCATGCCCTTAAAGTCTCGCTCCATGTTTTTCAGATAAACGTTGGCTTTGACGATGTGTTGCAGAGATGACCCTGCTGCTTTGAGAACTTTCTCGATATTGGCTAATGCCGCTTCCTGCGCCGTTCGTGTCATTTCTGATTGACCATACTGTGTGACAGAACACTACGGACCGTCTGTGCTTTCACTCCGCCTGGGACAATGGTAAAATCATTCTTGCAACCTATGTTTCCGGAGACGAACACCAGCTTGCCCGAGGAGATAGCAGCTTGGGAAAATACAGTCAAGGTGGGGAGTGCTTCCGATGTTTTGACGATCGTGGGCATTGTAAGAGATGACTTGAAGGATGGGAAGGGTGATTGGCACAAGGGTCTATTGCATGCGTTTATGTATGCCTGAATCTAAGAATACTGAAGCCACAGCATTTGCCACAGACCCACGTATACATCATGATGCAAACGGGTACATTTCAATCAGTGCCGTACGCTAATACCTACGAGTAAAATCAGTGACGTTGTGTCGTGAACGCTGATTGATCTGATTTACTGCCAGTACTGATTGAACTCCCCCGCAATGTTGACTCAATTGACGAATGGTCGCCAACGGTCAATATTTCAATGAAGCCTATAGCTGATGGCCGCGTTCAAAGTTTCGTATACGATCAAAAACTCGTGATGCATTGCCACCAGGTCCATCATGTGCTGTGGAAGCACTGATGGGGGTCCCACGGGAATTGAGGTTGGTTGTTGAGCCAACCAACTCACTGGCCATACGAGCCTCAAAAAGCCCTGATAGTGAAGAATAACACCTCGATCAATTGAACGCCCGTCACTCCTGACTTTACAATGGCTATCGGTCTCCCAGAAGTTGTTCTGGTTTCAATCTTCGTAGAAGGTTGTTTATACGGTGCGCTGTTACTCTCCACATACCAGATTCAAGTTCGTGACGCTGGTGGAACGAATAGGCGTTTTCGGGGTGTTGTTTTTCGCCTCGATGTTCGTATTGCTTAGACGGAAAAATTCCCGAGAACAAATAAACAAACCAATGATTTGTGCATCCATCGCTATGTTTGTATTGTCAACTGTTGTGAGAGATTGCAATCCCCTTGTGTGTTGTTGTAGTGTGTTGCTTACGAGAAATCGGTGCTGTAGCACGTCGCGGCGGACATCCAGAGACTCCTCGAAGGATTTATCTACAATCCAGACCCAAATGCCTACCTGAGCCAAGTCAACACCCCACTGTACTCGCTGAAGAGCACGGCCTACGCAGCTCAAACCCTGGTCGGTGACGGTTTCGTAGCACGTATCAATATTATTCACTGGTATCCCAAATTCACTGACTCCAGCTCTTCTAAAGCTTTATCGGCTGTACCTGGTCTGGAATGGAGACAAACGAGTTGTCTTACCGATCGCAATCTGTTTCGTTGCCAGTATTGGTATGGTGATCATCGAAATATGCTGTTATATCCCTAACGCGTGGCTTTGTAGGTGTGGGTATAGGTGCCCTTCAGGGGTTTGCTCGTGCATCTCCGACAGCACCGATATTCATTACTGAGCTTCACGATTGGGTCGTATCATTCTTCAGCCTGACCCTTTTCACCAATCTGTCTTGTACATGTACGTGTTTTCGTGTCATTTCCTCTGCATCCTACCTACCCATGTTGCAGCCCTCATTGCGTCGCGCATTTTATGGGTTAACCGTCGCACCAACATAGCTGTAAGCGGAAGAAACGTGGTTACAGCAGCGGTCGTAATCATTGAATCGGGGGCTATCTACTCTTGTTGCTTGATAATACTGTTATCTTTATACTTGAGCAACAGTTTTGCGCAGTACATCATGCTCGATGCGGTGCGTATTCTTTGTTCCTGCTTTCTTACATTTACTCTGACGAACCAGTGAAGGTTACTCAGGTCATCGTGAGTGGATTCAAGGTATCGCTCCTGGCTCCTGGACTGCACCGCTGAGTTCTTGACTAGGGCGTCGTTTTCTCTCTCATTATCGTCCGCGTTGGGCTGGGATTATCCACTGACAAGACCTATCAGCGCACCTCGCTCCTCACTACGATGCACACCGCTCCTTCAAGCGGTCCATATCGCATGAATACAGTTGCTGTCGAAATAACCCAGGACACTCACACGGATGGTAGCACCACCGACCCAGGCAGTGTCAAATTCAGAGCTCTATGATGGATGGCACGTACCTCAGTGGTGCACAGATTTCTTTTCGAAGGCTGGTATATTTATTTTGCCACTCCGAAAGGGAAGAAAAGAAGCCGTTACATGTAGATTCAATCTTTCTGCAAGTTTCCTACGGCGGCTTGTTTCTCCTAGTAACCCGTACTGCTACCAGTGGACCATGAAACAAACTTATTTATCAACGTTAGTGCGCCTTGGGTAAACTTTGCTATTCACGAAAAAACTCCGCCGTACGATCTAGCATCTCGTCCGCAATAGCAGTTTCGAATGGTAGGCTTTCCTTCTTTCCTCGGATCGGTGAACTGTCTGGCATCAGATATGTACGGGAGACCGATGGAGATTCCTGTGGAGCTACTTGATCTAACTTTGACCGGTTTTCCGAATGGAAAGCCTGTTCAGAAGAGCTCGAGAGTTTCGGGGAAATTCGAGATAAGATGGAAGTCTGCGTCGTGTGCGTCTAAGAAAAGTTGGAGGTGTGGGTGTGATCTTGGTGGCGAAATTCTTCTAGTGCCGATGATGAAATGAAACTAGACCACTACCGACTACTAACAACCCCAACCAACAAATCGTCTTATCTCCATCAACAAGCCGTCTTACCCCGAGTTCAGGTCCACGCTAAGCCTGTGGCGGAATCTACTCTCATGCCAAGGTAGAGTTTGTACCATAATGTGTAGACTAGATCTCGTCCCCAATAGTCGCTGGTGGTCCTCGTGCTACCTCGGTCTCTGAACTTCACCGTGGGCTGCGGTGCTACTCTCAAAGTTGGTCCCCATTTCCAGAAAGATCTTCCAGACGACCGTTATCGATTGAAGACTGGAAACACCTTTGAGAGGGAGTAATATGGAAATAAATATTGGAAATACTGCCTGGACAGGGAGACTACGCCACAGTGCACAGTGACTGAACAGCTACTACCAGTGTAACTCATGGCGAAACTGACGACGATGCGATCGCATTCAGAGGACGTGGAACCTGCTCCTCCTTCGAAATCGGAGTTGGGCACTCCGTCCTTGGCCACTCAAAGTGTCACATTCCCGCTGAGTTTTGAGCCCCAGGTTCATGGTCGTCTTTTGCACTCCTGATGAGCTCTCTCATTACGGTATCTGATACCTTGCCCCCGTCCACAGGCACCATGCAGACCTTTGGCGTCTACTAGGATTATTATACGCGAGTTGTTTCGCTAACAGAATATTTCACATCTGACATTTTACACTTGACAGATCGCCGTACCTCAGCGCTCAGCACTTACGTAGGAGGTGCCTTCCAGATCCGTGCAGACATGTCACATATTTTCATCCTCCCCGGTGGTCTGTTCAGCGCCAAAGTGGACCTTTTGGATCGTGTGTGTGGAGCATGGACTGATCTATCAAACAGCTCTTCGATGATGGATGGTTTAGAGAGCTCCTGGCTTTCGTCAGCCTTCTCTATATCTTTCGGCCGTTTCATCGGTGGGCAATTAGTGGGTTTACCTCAAAGTTGCCGGAGCTTCCGTTTCACATTGAGCATTGGGCCAGCGTGATGTTGGGGAAAGTTTTCAGAGACCTGAGAATCGACTTTTTGCCTGTTCACAGGTGTATCTAATGACTATGCAATATGCAAAAAAAATGTCGCGTTTTGGCCGGGCGCAACATGGGTGGGACCTGCCGAAAATGAATGCAAAATGACGGAAATGCATTCCTACCATATGCATTGTGAGCGTGTCAACTGTAATACTTACAATATTGTTGCGATACTACATTCATGTGACCATATTAACCGTCGACGGTGTACTCACGTGACGAGAGGCAAGAGTACTAGCGTCTTCGCATTCTATTAGACTGCTGTACCCAATACCAACTTATATCTGTACATTCGCGAATTTCTGATCCAGACGTGCGTGCAGCTTCTAAAAGTACCGGTACAACGTCTCCAGCCTTATGATGCGCCTCATCGATCTATCTATGATTGTGTTTGGTGGCGTCGTGGAGAGTCGAAAAAGGCTTACGGCTGATGCACCTCCACAGCCGCTCAGCGCTCAGCTGTCAGGTTTGTGCCTCATCTGCAGAGTTCTCGCCAGAGCAAGCAACGCTGACCCCACCAACATCGTCACCTATATCGAGTCCATTGCAAATTGTCAGCGTTACGCGAGTGTACGGAATGGAACCGGCACTCACGCCGCTGAAGATCACCGGTTTCGTCCACGTATATCCTGGCGGACTCAGCAATGCACCAGATATCGGCTCTCCCGTCAGGAGCGCGAAACTTGCAACGAAAGTCATGACGCCGATACGAGTCCTGGAACCAGTCCATCGCAGTCAACCCCTCAGTCTGTACCCTATATGAGATTCTTACCCGACTTCTCCGAGATTTCGCGAGAATGCCGCCGACGCCGGTGCAGTCAGAGAGACGACTATCGAAAATATGCGACTGAGAACTTGCATTACACGTCAACCTTGGCTCGACCGTGACTTACATCCACCGCTGAAGAACCCGAACAAAATGGCAAACCCCACTGCCCCGCCATTTGACGTTGCCCCTAGCATCGCGAACGACAGCGCGCCTGATATCGCTGTGACCGGAATGATCACTGAGGTGTGGGGCTCGCTTCAGAACAGAGGGAGGCCACGAAAGCTTCTAACTCTCACCGTTCGACGCGCCCCACATGTCAGACAAGAACATCGGCACCGTCCTTCCAAAGAAACCTGCAGCGTTAAGAATCGCAACCTTGTATGATCCCGTCAGACGGCGACGAAGCGGCATCACTTGAACTCACCACATAGGTTTCGGCGATCCCGGATACGTGGTGTTCGGCCACGAATAACTGGATGTAGAACACTGGCCGACGTTCAGGCGTCGTTGACCATCTGCCTTTCGAGGACTGAGCTTACTTGGAACAAACAAGCCCCAGAACGTCGACGCGATCCTTCCGAAACATGGGTATTCGTGGACGTCGTCGATAGCGCTCGATGTGCACTTACCCGGCAAGACAAACCCAAAATGGGACGTCGGTCAAAATGGCGCGCATGTTCACTGGGACGTAGTTCGGATCCATTTTCGCGGGTGGAAGTCTCGTTTTCATTATTAGATTGGCGGTGGACAGGAGAGCGAGGTAGATGAACGACATGATGCGTACGCCCCATGCGAAACCAATCGGTCCGTTGAACAGGTGGTTCATCATGATGGGATAAATAACGGAACCAACAGAACTACCTAATACAAACTGAGCGAGGTAGTATGTATGACATACGGTACGTACCGCTCATGATTATGCCCATGGCCAGTCCACGTCGTCGTTTGAAGTAGTGTGCTTGGATGGAGAGTACTGGCAGAAATAGGATGCCCATTCCTATTCCCATTCCGAATCCTTGCGACAGTATTATCTGGTACAACTGATGCGGTTCCACGAGGGAGAGCACTGCATACAAGTAAGTGCCAGTAAGGGGACCTGACCCGAAAACGTACTGAACGAGGAAAAGATATAAAGCAGGCTCCCGAAGACCAGGAGCTCTCTAAACCATCCGTCATCGAAGAGCTGTTTGATACATGAGTCCATGCTCCACACATACGGTGCAAAAGACCTACTTTACCGCTGAACAGACCACCAGCGAAGAAGAAAAACGTCTGGACGGATCTGAAAAAGGCACCTACGTAAGTGCTGAGCGCTGAGGCACGGCGATCTGTCAAATGCAAATACTTGCCCGATCCAGGAAATGTCAGATGTGGAATATTCTGTCAGCGACACTCGCGTATAATAATCCTGGTAGACGCCAAAGGTCTGCATGGTACCTGTGGACGAAGAGCAAGGTATCGGATGCCGTGATGAGAGAGGACGATGGCTCTTCCTCACCAGAGGTGCAAAAGACGACCATGAACCTGGGGCTCAAAACTCAGCGGGAATGAAAGAACAAGTGGGCGACACGGACGAACCCGCCTGCAACGGTCAGCCAAGCTTGCAGACCACCTTCAGGGAATGTGATACTTTGAGTGGCCAAGGACAGAGTAGTATCCAACTCCGATTTCGAAGGAGGAGCAGGTTCCACGTCCTCTGAATGCGATCGCATCGTCGCCATGAATTACACTTGCAGTAGCTCACTATAGTACGGTGGCGTTGAGCGTATTTATTTGCATAACTGTCATATTTAATAAACTCTTTCAAGGTGTTCCCGGCGTTTATCTTCCGGAAAACTGTATCGCAGAGTGTTCTCAAAATGGGTCAACAAGTATCAAGAATAGCTCCGCGGATCACGGACCGGTGAAGTTCTTAGACCGATGCGGCCATGTTACGATAATAGAAGCCTATCAAGAACTAATCTCCACAAATAATTCCAAGTAAAACAGTAATAAAGAATCACACCACGTAATCCATATACACACGACCTCGCCATACTGCCAAATTTGACCAAATGAACGGCATTTCAAGTGGCTTCCCCACCAAGCTTGTGACCAACCAAGTTTGTTTCATCATCCCAGAATCCCACACCGATGGTTCACAGCGTCTGGAAATCTTTGTATGGACAAGATATATACTTTGGTGAACAGGTACATAAATTAAAAAGGTTTTCTTCTTAAAGCTGTCTGGATTTGACACTGCCTGGGCCCGCAGTACTGCCGTCCGTATCAGTGTCTTGGGTTATTTCGACAGCGACCGCATTCATGCAATATCGACCGCTATCAGGAACAGCGTGCAGCGTAGTGAGGAGCGAGGTGCGCTGATAAGTCTTGTCAGTGGATAATCCCAGCCCAACGCGGACGATGATGAGAGAGAAAACGACGCCCTAGTCAAAGAACTCAGTGGTGCAGTCCAGGAGCGATAGCTTTAATCCGCTCACGATGACCTGAGTAATCTTCACTGGTTCGTCAGAGCGAATGTCAGAAACCGGCAACAAAGAATACGCACCGCATCGAGCATGATGTACTGCGCAAAGCTGTTGCTCAAGTATAAAGATAACAGTATTATCAAGCAGCAAGAGTAGATGGCTCCCGACTCGATGATGACGACCGCCGCCGAGACCATGCTCCTTCCGCTTACGACTGTGTTCGTACGACGGTGAATCCATAAAATGCGCGACGCAATGAGGGCTGCAACATGGGTAGGTAGGATGCAGAGGAAATGACACGAAAACACGTACATGTACAAGACAGATTGGTGAAAAGGGTCAGGCTGAAGAATGATACGACCCAATCGTGAAGCTCAGTAATGAATATCGGTGCTGTCGGAGATGCACGAGCAAACCCCTGAAGGGCACCTATACCCACACCTACAAAGCTACGCGTTAGGGATATAACAGCATATTTCGATGATCACCATACCAATACTGGCAACGAAACAGATTGCGATCGGTAAGACAACTCGTTTGTCTCCATTCCAGACCAGGTACAGCCGATAAAGCTTTAGAAGAGCTGGAGTCAGTGAATTTGGGATACCAGTGAATAATATTGATACGTGCTACGAAACCGTCACCGACCAGGGTTTGAGCTGCGTAGGCCGTGCTCTTCAGCGAGTACAGTGGGGTGTTGACTTGGCTCAGGTAAGCATTTGGGTCTGGATTGTAGATAAATCCTTCGAGGAGTCTCTGGATGTCCGCCGCGACGTGCTACAGCACCGATTTCTCGTAAGCAACACACTACTACAACACACAAGGGGATTGCAATCTCTCACAACAGTTGACAATACAAACATAGCGACGGATGCACAAATCATTGGTTTGTTTATTTGTTCTCGGGAATTTTTCCGTCTAAGCAATACGAACATCGAGGCGAAAAACAACACCCCGAAAATGCCTATTCGTTCCACCAGCGTCACGAACTTGAATTTGGTATGTGGAGAGTAACAGCGCACCGTATAAACAACCTTCTACGAAGATTGAAACCAGAACAACTTCTGGGAGACCGATAGCCATTGTAAAGTCAGGAGTGACGGGGGTTTGTTGGGTTGAAGCGTTCCCAACTGCCAGACCTTTTTGGGGCTCATAAAAGGCTGGCGAGTGGGCCGGTTCAACAATCAGAGCCCGCGGGATCCTCAACTCCCGTACTCTCATCAATGTCAATACTCGCAGAGCCCATCATGGATAATCCGACGCAATACTCGCCGAGCCAGTCTAAGACGAGAAGGTGAGCAGCCATCAAGGCAAGCCTGGTGGTAATGCGCCACGAATTCTGGTCATAGATAGATCTGAAGAAGTTCGGATATGAACACGGCAGTGTCAATCGGCAGTTGACCGCCGTATCCACAACGTCAAGCCGTCGGTCAATAAACGGGAATTCTAAGCTTACGTTCATGTATGGGCATGCCAAATCGCCCAGATAGAACCCAGTTATCCTTGAACTTGTAACATCATGTCTAATGGGTGCTGTGCATATTAAACTGCGGGCATCAATCAGTTGTTTCCCCCATCAAGTTCTTTGGAACTAACTTACATTTCAAAAATAGTATTGACCGAAATTGTACAACTCGTTACTGTTGTGGGGAGCCACTGTACATATATGGCACCCTACCTGCTATTTCACCATCCTTCAAGTTGTCTCTCGCAATGCCCACGATCGTCAAAACACTGCAAGTACTCCCCACCTTGACTGTATTTTCCCAAGCTATCATCTCTTCGGGCAAGCTGGTTTTCGTATCCGGAATAATAGGCTGCAAGGATGGTTTTACCATTGTCCCGTCACACAAATACAACCATTCTCCAGGTTGTCTCTCAGTGAGATCACACGACGAAAGAAAACAAAACAAAGCTCGCAGCACAATTTTTTTCAAAACTCTCAGAAGAACAAGGGCTCTCAAACGCACCAAATGCAAATGTTGTCCATTAACAAGGACACGAGACTGCATGAGGACCACGGCGTTTCAAGGGTTGCCGATTTCGAAGAAAAAAAAAAAAAGAGAGACTGGTGGATCGGGAGAAATTTTGTGGCTTGTGGCAGGACGGCCCCCGCACTGGTCCTCGTCAATGAGGTGGCTGGGTTAGGCGTTACCATTTTCCTTGGTAAGATGGATGAACCCCAGTGAGAACTGGTTCAGTCCGTGTGGGACCAGATGTGATGAGATCTCAATTTACAAAAAAAAAAATGATATGATATGAAAGTTTGATATGAGTGATTACTTGGATGAATCACATCACACCTCGTTTACATGTTCAACGCACCGTTACCTTGCGATACGACGACTCCTACCTTACGGTCTCGCAGTGAAAATCCTCCAAGTACGTGAGTCGTTGAGTTATGACTAACACCCACTACTCGCAATATCGAAACTTATCATTTATCTTTCGAGTTACAATGCGGCCCGGTTCCAGCTCCTCCGAACGGTCTTCTTGGCCTGTGAGATGGGTCTGTATCTGCCAGAAGTTTAGCTTTGGACGATCTCACGAAGTCTCTACTACCACGTTCTACGAACACTTGGAACAAGCTGCTCCAGGACTTAGTTGTTCATCATCGTCATCACCTTCCGAGCCGTCTTCCGGTTTGATAGAGGAAATATGATGGGATGTGAACGGGCTGAGGTGGTCACACCAGCTCATAAATTGATTTTCATAAGTAGTTCTCACAGATGATCTGTTGCTTACATAGTATGATGCCATGCAGAAGCAAGTTTTGATAAATTAAATTGCAGGACGCAAATGACAGACAGGCATTCGGCGACCAAGCAATAGGGTGGTTGGCGATGTTGGAAGGAAACGAATATTTTGAACTCTGTGAATAGACACCTGTAATTCCAGCGACGAAACAACCAAATTTGTGTGAATACACAGGACATGTGCTAGATATATTCCCTCAGTTGATTTAGCTTAAGAGTGCGCTGCGCCTCTATGAAATTAGGAAATGACTAGCCATTTGCGCGTGGACGTATCACGGACGTTCCAATAGATCGACCGTGTCGCCGAAACGCGTTACATGCTCACGGGGAATGTGCACCTCGTGGGCGTAACCCCACTCTATAACCTTCTCGTGGTTCCTGCATTGGTGTTTTGTTCTGAAGTCAGGGATTGGGTGATCGAACCCACTGCAGATTGTTGGATCAGAAATCATAACACAGCTCAACAGGGAATCCACGAACACAACCCATTGGTAAGGAATCATCCCCACGTCCGCTGCACACATGAGAGTTTGGCGGAGGTTTTCGATACAATGATCTTAAAACAGAATACCTCAGGTTGGGAGTGATGGAGCCGAAAGAAAGCCATACCGAGGTGGGCGCGGAGATCTTCTGGTGTTGACTCGACGAAAGAAGGGTCCCAAGACTCATAGTGTTCCTTGTATGTGTATTTGCGTAAAAAGTTCTTGGAAAAAATGTCGGTCTGCAGCAGGCATGTCGTAAACTGAGGCGTACTACACAATGCACTTGATGAGCGACTTCCAAGGCTGCCATGTAGCCCCCGCCATCTTCATCGCGAAACTTCACCCGAGAGGGTGTATCGCTATAGCCCATCTTTTCCAATTGCTCGAGAGTAATGCGAGTGGGCTTGACTGCATAGATCGCACAATCAACCAGGAGACTTGTCTACTTCAGATAAAGGAACTGACTGCCAGTCGATACCCTGTCCCACGCGGCATCTATCTCAGGAGAGGGATGCCCGCCGTAGATATATGGATGCCCTAATGAGCCATTGAAGATAGTAACCTCTTTGTTGTACTCAATGGCTTCGTTCGCGGGTGCTGAAGTCCAAGTCAGTGCTGCTTACCTATAGCACGAATAATGTTACTCACAGTAAATCGGTACGTGGAGACTCTGGGTCCGGGAGTCGATCCAGAGCACAAAGAAGGCTGCCGAAAAGAAGAGCAATGCGCCATGAACAATCCAAAGCCAGGAAATATACAACGTCCGCTTGTAACGTGGCATGTTATTGCGGTCAATGGCAGAATAGGACTCGGATGCACCGAAGTCAAGGAGTTTCTGCTCCTTGTCATCGTCGTCGGGCTGTTCAACAGGATAATACTCGGTGGGACGAGAGGGCGGAAACATTGTTCGTGATGGAACCGCTGAGTCTGAAGTTCTCATCTAGACTTGAATGGAGAGCGAAAGTACCTGGTCAATTTGAACGAGTTCGGATCCCTTGGAATGCCGACCGTTGGTTTGGGTGTGATAGGACTGTCAAAGATCGGCAACTTCCAAAAACAAAACCACTTGTAGTCTCTCTGCAGCTGATTCCCATTTGCTTTTCATTTAACCTATCGATATCGCGTAGGCGGCACTGGATTAATACTGACACAATACAATGTCTCTGCATGGTGAGCTCACCGGTATAGTAGTAGTATCGCAACGGTTCAGTTCTTATTCAAACGATTCAATACTTGGCGAGGGCGTCTCAAAATGAGAAGTCCAAGGATAGCCCTGCGAGATTCTTCAAGTCCCTGTTTGCGAGGCGACTGCCACTTTTGGGCAACGGATACAGTCAACGCTTCTATACAGTATCAGTCAGGCATGGCCCGCATGGATCATTCGACGCCGCAAACTGACGTTGGCATGAGGCGAACCCGCAGTTTTTTTTTCCGAAGTACTCACCTTAATAATTCCCAAGGGGTACGTCCAAAGCATACATATTTCCAGTTCTGGTCGTTATCAGAATGATGAGCTAGCTCACAGGCCCAAGCTTCTTGAAGGAAGTTGAACCGTGTCAAAATAAAATAAATCATGGTTCGTGAGCTTGCATCGGAACTCATTACTCAGTGTCGAATGCAATCGAGCTGGCCTGCCGCTGAGGTCTGATATAAAATGTGACTCTACTTGGACTTGACTCGGACTGTTTAGTCAACACACCCAATCCAACAAGTACTGCGATGCAGCTCAGAGCCATTCAAGTTTGCACACTCCTCTCTATTGTTCTCAGTGCACTAGCATTACCCAGTCCCAAAGCTGGTACATGAATTTTTGCATGCGCGGGTCAACGTCATGCTCACACAGATTGCAGGGATCGGAATGTACGACTCGTCAACGGAAGCGGGCGTAAATTTCGCTCGTGCTAGTGGTAGGTGTCGTTATATTTGTCACGACGCAGGGTCACCGACAACCTTTGCTAGCGGAAGAGGACACCAATTTCGCTCGCGGTAGGTTCCTTGCTATGTATGTTTCTCACGACGCGAGATCACCGACCTCTTCTTGTCAGGGGACGAGGGCACCGGTTTCGGTCTTTATCACGGGGCAAGATCATCGTCCCCCTTGTCAGCGGAAGTAGACACCCATTTCAGGGGATAAGTTCCCTGGATTCGGTTTCAAGCGGTGTGATTGTTTGTACCACACGATCTGTAACATCTCTTTCTTTCACTGACGAGCGTGTCACGCAGTCATGCTTTACTATCGGGTAACTGTCGACGGAATGCAGTAGAATTTTATACTGGAAATGGAACAAGATGACGAGCGCGAATCTTGTAGTTCGATGATTGTGTGACATGAATATTGAATACTCGCAATGCTGAAGCTTGTGCGGGGTCACGGCTACGGAAGATGATCGATAATCCTTCACGATCTAGACAGTCATCTCGACTACCAGACCTTCAACTCATGGGCGAAAATGAACCACAGGACGGCTCGACTTTATCGTCGTACAAGTGAAGGAGCATGAGCTTGGGCTCGAATGCCGTCGTCATTCTTCCCTGTTCGGACGCATAGGAAATAGCTTTTGGTAGAGTCTACAGCCATTGAGAGAGATCAATCACCGATGACATCAAGTTGATACAACTGCAATGATTGGAACGCAGGAGCAGCTGTAAGAAGTCACGTGGCCAACTCGCCCAAAAAAGGTGTTACTTGTTATAGAACAAAATTAATCACCGTAATTACTTCGCGAACATCTTATCTGTGCTTCAAAGGCTATCAAAGGTTTAGAGGATGATTCTGTGAAGAATGTCGGGCTATGCGAATACACGCCCACTTGCTTCATTGGGTTATTTATTCACGCACAAATACTGAATAGCGACATTGCCCCCATGGAATATAGTTGTCATTACAACTCTCACATTACTTATGTACTCGACATTCAGTTTATCTCTTTCCCTCAGTCCGTTGAATTGGAACTGAGGGTAAGTGTCTAATTGCTTGTATGACCATAATTCTTTGTACTTACAACACACCTAGATTAACAGGTGTCTAGGTACTTAATAAAGTTTGTTATATTGGAACTGAGGATTAATTGGTGTCTAGTCCTAACAGGTTATAAGCCCCAGAACCTTCTAGACATCAACAGTTAATAACAACCATTGTGCCCCTAACATGACCAGAACAACTGTACATTACCATCCATGGAAACACATGTATGTATCTTAGAGTTGCTCATGTTTAGCACCCTTAAGAGATATATACACCCCAAGATGACAGGATTCAGGAGGCCAGGAAGAAGAAGGCTCAGCAGGAGGCAGAGAAGTGTGAGGAGGCCAGGAAAAAGATTGAGGAGGAAGCATGGAAGAGGGTGGAGGAGGATGAGAGGCAAAGGAAGGCAGAGGAGGAGGTTGCACAGTTGGCAGTGGAGAGGAAGTGGCAGGAGTCAGAGGAGTTGCAGAGGTGTGGTGCGGGCAGCTCATCAAAGGGTCCTATGCCTGGGGCCAAAGACTGGGCAGTTGAGGATGTGTGCAAGGTGTGCACAGGCACACACATTGTGCCAGGAGGCTGGAGCGGTGGGGAAGAGGATGGCCATGGAAGTGGCTGTCCTGCACAGAGGGAAAGACTGGAAGTGGAGGAGGCAGAAGAGCCCAGAGTACCAGGAGGAGAGTGAGGAGGAGGAGGAGGAGGAGGAAGAAGAGTAGGACACACTCAGGGACCTAGCAGTGTCCTACAAGGCCCAGCAGAGGGTGAACGCGGCCTACCAGGAGGCCATTGTGGCACAACTGTCAGGGATCTGATAGGTGCTCACGGACAGTCTGGTGGCCTTCCTCGAGGCTTGGGGGTCCTGGGGTGCAGAGTCCAAAGGGCGCCAGGAGGCACCAGATGAGAAGGGGAAGGAGCAGGAGTGTGGGGAGAAAGACCAGGGTGAAGGTGGAGAGGATGGGGATGAGAAGGAAGGTGAGAAGGAGGATGGTGAGAAGGATGGGGAAGAAGTAGTTTAGGGTATTCCTTCGGCCTCCTCATGTACAATAGAATAGTTTTGTTTGATGAATTGTATGACATTTTTCTGCCACCCTGCTCCACTGCCAGGCGAAACTGCTCAGAATTGATCCGGAATTTGTGTGCGGATGTATGGACCCTTATTGTATTCCATCATCCTTTGCTTGTCATCATTCCTGAGCCTGCAGGGATGCTCTGTCACTTCCTTACATTGCTTAATCCCAAATTTCTGTTCCTATTCCCTGATTATCATTAGCGAGTGCTTCTCCACCCACTCTGTTATATATATATACATACTGAGTTTTCACTTTGGATTCCTGAGTCGTTCTTTGCCCCTCTTTGGCAGCGGCTGAGGTGAGTTTACTTATACCTATTTGCTACTCCTAGCTAATCCCTAGTAGTCTGGGCAATCACTGCCCTCTTATAGTTTTTGTTAGATTTAAGGGGTCCAGACTTCATGGGATATGTGGAGTGGAAGTCCAAGATGAGTTCTGATGCATGAGCAAGTTCAGTTGCAAGGATCCAGGATGTTTCTTCATCAGTCCCTTTGTAGCCCACCCACTTCACCAGGTACAGGAGTTGGCATGTGTCGTTGGTTGAACTTGGAGTCTAGGATTTCAGAGATTTCATATTTGGGTTCTCCATCGACTTCAACTGGGGGAGGTGGGGGTTGGACCCAATTCGGGATTATGTTCGGAGTTGTGGGTTCCAACTGAGAAACATGGAAGATGGGGTGGACGGTGCACATGGAGTTCAGAAGTTGGAGGGCAAAGGATAGGGGTCCGACTTGAGCGATGATGGGATAGGGGCCAAGGTTCTTTTCTGAGAGTTTCTTGGAAGGGTGAGTGGAGTGGAAGTACTTTGCCTTGATGAACACTTGATCTCCAATCCGGAGGTCCAGTGTGGGAAGTCGTTGGGAATCTGCGGGTTCTTGGTAGCATTTTTGAGCATGGGCCATTTTTGTGCACAGGAGTTTGTGAAGTTCCTATAAGTCAACTGCATGTTCACAAGTGTGGGATGAGGTCAAATCCCTTTTGGGGTAGACTGAGACATTGGGATGGTAGCGCTAGGGGCATTGTATGTGAATTCTGATAGGGGTAGGAGTTCTGACCAGTTGTCCTGTTGGTAATTTCAGTAGATCCTGAGGTACTGCTTGAGGGTCTGGTTTGCTCATTCCGTTTGCCTGTCACCTTCAGGATGATACCCCAAAGTAAAGTGAAGGCGGATGTCAAGGGCTTTCCCAAGGGAATGGAAGAAGTGGGAGATGGACTTGACACTACAGTTGGAAGTTATGTGGAAGGGAACTCCATGCTTGGAAAACACATGAAGGAGGAATAGTTTCATAAAGCTCAGAGAGTCAATAGTGTTGTGAGTGAGAATGAATATGGCTTGTTTGGAAAGGTGGTTAATGACTACCAGGATTGCAGTGTACCTGCCAGAAGAGGGGAGTTGCTCAATGAAGCCCATGGAAATGGAGTTCTTCAAGGATTGGAAGCTGCTTGAGCATCCCATAGGGGCAGTGTCTAGGAGTTTTAGCTTGGGTGCAGGAAGTACAAGAACTGATGTAGTTTTTGACAAAGGTATGGAGTCCTGGCCAAGTATATTCCTGATGGACAAGCTCTAGTGTCCTGTTTTGCCTGAAGTGTCCAGATAGAGGGTGGTTGTGCTTGTATTGGAGGATGCAAAGATGTAGGTCCTTAGCTTCCAGAACCAAGATGTGATTGTCAAGTGTCAGGAAACCTTCAGGGTTGACAGCCCATCAGGAGTCTGACGAGTCTGTGAGTCGGGCAGGAGCTATGGGGTTGGAGGACAGGGAATCTAGGATGTCCTTGTGAATGTCTTTGATGTCAAGCAGGGATGAGGCATGGAGGACTGGGGCTAGTAGGATGGTGGCTCGTAGGGATGAGGCAAGTTGCTCCTGAGTGAACACCAGGTGGAGGTTGTGGGGATTGACGTGAGCATAGTCCTTATCCCCCTCTTTTGGGTGGACATCCCAGCGTCTAGTGAGGGAATTGGGTTTAGCTCCAAGCATCTGGGGTGGAAATGACGAGGTTGAACTGGGGTAATTGGTAGTAGTATCTAATAAGAGGTATCATAGCTGAAAAACGGCCCTGCTAAACAATAGACAGGGGGCTTTTGGCAATTGATGCCTCTTCAGTTTTCAGCTAATGGGTTTATATATGTTTGGACAGTAGATGGGAATATCTACTGGTTACTAGTTTATCCTATCTCTAATTCTAATCATAGAGTAGTTTACAAATGTTCACATGAAGATGTCAATAATATTTCATGGGATAGATGAGTTCCCACTTTCTGTCAAGTGTGGGAATGGTTCTCATAATTAATAATAGACTTACCTCCGAGGAGAGTAGATTACTTCTATGATGTAAATAATTTATCCGAAATTAAATAGATCACCGTAGAAATTTCTATCTGGATATGGTATCATTAGGAATGCTGTGTCCTCAGGCACAATTGCCTTTTTCAATTGAGGGCGGCATACTAGACTAATGTCATAGATTTCCATAGATGTTGTCAGTCCATTATAAATATTGTAATCATCAAAGACTTCAGAGAATTCTGAGTGGTCAATCGGTTGAGTGAGAGGGGGTTTGTCCTCTACATCTGCATCCAATGCAATAGTTTCATTGATGAGATTCGGTCTGGATTCATCTTCTAAGACACTGCATGTAAGGGCATGTTTCCACTTACGTGCCAAGTCACCAACATTTGTAGTACGTTTACGTGAGACTAACCATTGGTTATTTCCAATGATGAAGTGTCTGTAATCAATCAGACAAAGGTTCTCGAGAATGGCTCCTTCAGGGGTTTTGACCCGTGCCTCCCTTTCAAGAATAGGTTTCATTTCCAGTGCACCTTGTGGCTGCCAACCAGTTTCATTCCTAAACTCATCCAGGTATGGAGATCTAGCCGCCTGTGCAGGAAGGAGTTCCGAGATAGAAAGGGGCTGGCTTCATGAGCCGATGGTGCCCCTTACCCATCCATTGACGTATTCTTGGATGGGTGAGGGGCACCATCAGCTCACGAAGCCAGCCCCTGTCTATCTTGGAAATGGATGAACTCCTTCCTGCACAGGCAGCTAGATCTCCATACTTGGACGAGTTTAGGAATGAAGCCGGTTGGCAGCCACAAGGCACACCAGAAATGAAACCTATTCTTGAAAGGGAAGCGTGGGTAAAAACCCCTGAAAGAGCCATTCTCGAGAACCTATGCCTGATTGATTACAGGCACTTTGTCATTGGAAATAACCGATGGTTAGTCTCACATAAATGCACAATGAACATTGGTGACTTGGCACGTAAGTGGAAACATGCCCTTACATGCAGTGTCTTACAAGATGAACCTGGACCAGATCTCATCAATGAAACTATCACATTGGATGCAGATGTAGAGGACAAACCCCCTCTCACTCAACCAATTGACCGCTCAGAATTCTCTGAAGTCTTTGATGATTACAATATTTATAATGGACTGACAACATCTACGGAAATCTATAACATTAGTCTAGTATGCCGCCCTCAATTGAAAAAGGCAATTGTGCCTGAGGATGCTGCATTCCTAATGATACCATATCCCACTAGAAACTTCTACGGTGATCCATTTAATTTCAGATAAACTATTTACATAATAGAAGTGATCTACTCTCCTCGGAGGTAAGTCTATTATTAGTTATGAGAACCATTCCCACACTTGACAGAAAGTGGGAACTCATCTATCCCACGAAATATTATTGACATCCTCATGTGAACATTTGTAAACTACTCTATGATTAGAACTAGAGATAGGATAAACTAGTAGCCAGTAGATATTCCCATCTACTGTCCTAATGTATATAAAACCCATTAGCTGAAAACTGAAGAGGCATCAATCGCCGAAAGCCTCCTGTCTACTGTTTAGCAGGGCCTTTTTTCAGCTACGATACCTCTTATTAGATACTACTACCAATTACCACATACCAAAACTTTCCCAACCCATCCAACACAATTCCGGCCCCTTATGATCAAATCCTGAACCCCAAGCCCTGGACTTTACCTTACAAAATTTCTCCTCCATCTGATATTCCAAATCCCATATTTCCCATCCCAGACTTTTGCATTCCCATCCTGGACTTTCGTATCCCTATCTCAGCTATCTCTTGACATATGTTTTTTTCCTTTGACATTCCTTGACATTCACAGTTCCTATCAATAATTCCATTTCCCCCTGCTTCACAATTATTGCACCATTGTCCTCAGTGATTATTGCATCATTCTGACGACATTCCCATTCATCCTCTTACTTTGTTCTGGAAACCTGAAACCCCAATTCATTCAATATACTTTAACAGTTTTATATCTTCCAGACTCTTCAGTATATAAACCTGACTTTACTCTGTAATATTTCCTTAGTTTGAATATTGACTAAATCCTGTTCTATCCTCTGAAGTCTCTGCTTCACTCTGAAAACCTCTTTCAGTCCTTAAGTTGATCTTAGGATTGTCCTCCAAACTTCTACCTCAAAATTAAGGGAAAGAACTCATACAGGGGTGCAGCACATAAGCTGAAGCCAAAGTCCCTTGCCCCTCCAACCCCCCTCAGGGAGACCCCCTTCACCTTTCCACGTGCTCCGGACTCTCCGGGAATTCCGCGATTGAACCTGGACTTGACACAGGTATTCGTCCTTCTTTCAGATGAAGAGGACAGGGGCACCATGAGTGGATTTGGACTCATGGATGAAGCTGTAGTTGAGGTGTTCACCTATGAATTCCCAGAGGGACTTGAGTTTTGTAGCAGAAACCAGGTAAACAGTCCCAAGAGGAGGGGAAGCACCTTCCTCTAAATCAATCTTGAGATCAAATTCCCTGTGGGGCATGAGGGTGTCAGCCTTGCACTTACTGAAGACATCAGAGAAGTTGTCCAGAGGGACAGAGGACAGATTGACTTCTTTGGGGGGTTCAGGATCAAGGGATATGGAATGGAGTTTGGAGTCCTAGATGCTAAACTGCTTAGAACCATTGAGTTTGCATGTGTGGACAAAGGCAGCAGTGTTGACAAACAAGATGCAAGGAGCTTCACGAGGTGGCTTGTTGGAAATGTTGGAATGAGATGGGGGAATGGGGTCTGGAATCTTCGGAGGTGACGTCACAGTCATTGGCAAGTCTTGAGCCAGAGTTCGGAAAGTAATACTATCCAATACCCAGTCAATCGACTGATTGTAGCAGGTGAGCCAGTTGTGTCCTAGAACAAGGGAACAAGATGAATCCAATGGAGTAACATAAAATGAATGCATCAGAGGTGACAAAGCCAGAAGGGAAATGAATGGGAAGGTCAACAGCATGGGTAATCATAGAATTAGAAGTACCATCAAAAAGTTTCAGTGGAATAGGGGGAATGGAAGATGTTGGAAAATGGTGCTTGTTAATGAAAGTAGTATCAATGAAACAATCAGTAGAACCACAATCTAATAAAGTGGGAAAAGCAGGAATTTTGGAAAAGTCAGGAAAAGATATAAGCAGCATAAGGGCCTTGGGATCATAAAGAGCAGACTCATTGAGACAGGTCTCCATAGATGCATGGTGGGATTCAATGCAGCCTCCTTCCTGTGCGGAGTCTAGAAGGCTGCACTCTATTTGTTGCCTCAGGGGTAGAGGCCTCCAGTTTGGCTTCTGGAGCAGGGGAGATCTTGGCTGCACTAGCTTTGGATGCATGGGAAGTAGACTTCTGGCAATCCTTAGCCACATGTCCTGCAGCCCTGCAGAACATACACAGCTTGAGGTCAAAGTGACATTTGCGTTCCTTGGAGGTGAGGTGTCTGTCCTTCCCAAGTTTACTAGAGAGGTCTGATGGGGGTTTTGGGATAGGGGCAGAGGATTTCCCCTTAGAGGACAACAAGGATGCAGAAATTGATGTATGACAAGCAGAGAAGCTTTGGAATTGTTTGGCAATGTTGGGGCCTTGACACAAGGTCATCAGGGAGTGTAGTGCATCTTCTCAGGCTGCCTCCAACTGAGCTGTGTCAATGCTTTGCATACTATGTGTTTGAGCACAAGTCTGAATAGTTCTGGACATTTGGTAAAGAAGTGATGTTAGCAAACTCATAGAGGTTTGAGTTTGAATATACTATCAAGTCTGGGTTCAATCCCAGAATTCCTGGAGAGTCCAGAGTACAGGGAAAGATGAAGGGGGTCAGGAATCCCTGAGGGGGATCAGAGGGGCAAGGGACTTTGGCTTCAGCTTATGTGCTGCACCCCTGTATGAGTTCTGTCCCTTAATTTTGAGGCAGAGGTTCAGAAGACAATCCTAAGTTCAACTTAAGGACTGAGAGAGGTTTAGAGTGAAGCAAAGACTTCAGAGGATAGAACAGGATTTAGTTGATATTTGAACTAAGGAAATATTACAGAGTAGAGGTGGGTTTATATACTAAAGAGTCCAGAAGATATCAAACTGTTAAAGTATATTGAACGAATTGAGATTTCAGGTTTCCAGAGTATAGTAAGAGGATGAATCGGAATGGCATCAGAATGATGGAATGATAACTGAGGACGATGGTGTAATAATTGTGAAGCAGGGGGAAAGGGAATTATTGATAGGAACTGTAAATGTCAAGGGATGTCAAAGGAAAGGAACATATATCAAGAGATAGCCAAGATAGGAGTAATGAAAGTCCAGGACAGGAAATATGGGATTCAGGATATCAGATGAAGGAGAAAATCTTCTAAGGTAAATTCCAGGGCTTGGGGTTTGATCATAAGGGGCCAGAAGTGTGTCATATTGGTAGGGAAAGTTTTGGGATGTGACAGTATCCCCCTCTTAGGCACAAACCCTTGAGTGCCTGGATAGGAGTCTGTAACAACTAATAGAAGTATGGCAGAGTTTGAAAATCGGGTATTGATCTAAGGGACCTTATGACTGTTGACTGCTTGTTGTTTAGTTCCATAACCTATCATGTCTACTCATTCCCAATCTGTCAGCAAAATTGTCTGCCTCCAGCAGGAGGAAGAAGAACATGCACATGAGTCTGCCCAAAGGATTCAGGAGGCCAAGGAGAAGAAGGCTTGGTGGGAGGCAGAAAAGTGTGAGGAGGTGAGGCAGAAGATTGAGGAGGAGGCATGTAAGAAGGCAGAAGAGGAGGAGGTCATGTGGTTGGCAGCATGCTTTTCCACCATCATCCAAGGGATTTAAGGGGTCTGGGTTTCATGGGATATGCGGAGTGGAAATCTGAGATGAGTTCTGATGCATGAGCAAATTCAGTCATGAGGATCCAGGATGTTTATTTGTCAATCCCTTCATAGCCCACCCACTTTACCAGGTACAAGAGTTGGCAATTTCTGCATCATCAGTTGATTTTGGAGATTTCGTATTTGGGTTCTCCATCAACTTTGACTGGGGGAGGTGGGGTTGGACCTGATTTGGGATTATGTTCGGAGTTGTGGGTTCCAACTGGGAAACATGGAAGACAGGGTGGATGGCACGCATGACAAAACACAGTGAACTCTGATACCAGAACAACCCCTGCATTTCCAGAATGTCGGAGTCTGTGCCTCCACATGTCCAAAATGCCAGAATTCCTCAGTCATTCTTTGCCCCTCTTTGGCAGTGGCTGAGGTGAGTTTACTTATACCTATTTGCTACTCCTAGCTAATCCCTAGTAGTCTGGGCAATCACTGCCCTCTTATAGTTTTTGTCAACACATGGAGTCCAGAAGTCAGAGGGTGAAGGATAGGGGTCCAACTTGAGTGATGATGTGATAGGGGCCAAGGTTCTTTTCTGAGAGTTTCTTGGAAGGGTGAGTGGAGCAGAAGTACTTTGCCTTGATGAACACTTGATCTCTGATCTGGAGGTCTGGTGCAGGAATCTGCTGATCCTTGGTAGCATTTTTGAGCATGGGCCATTTCCGTGTGCAGGAATTTGTGTTAGTGAAGAATGGGGATACTCCTGTGGTAGCACTAGGGGCATTATTGTACACAAATTCCACTAGGGGTAGGAGTTCCAACCAGTTGTCCTGTTGGTAATTGCAGTAGATCCTGAGGTACTGTTCGAGGGTCTGGTTCACTCATTCCATTTGCCCATTGCCTTTGGGATGGTATCCCAAAGTGAAGTGAAGGTGGATGTCAAGGGCTTTTCCAAGAGAACAGAAGAAGTGGGAGACAAACTCAGCATCACGGTTGGAAGTTATGTGGGAGGGAACTCTGTGCTTGGAAAACATGTGAAGGAGGAATAGTTTCGCAAGGCTTGGAGAGTCAATAGTGTCATGAGTGGGAATGAATATGGTTTGTTTGGAAAGGCAGTCAATGACTACTAGGATTACAGTGTACCCACTGGAAGAGGGGAGTTGCTCAATGAAGTCCATGGACATGGAGCTCCAGGGTTTTTTGGGGATTGGAAGCTGCTTGAGCATTCCGTAGGGGCGGTGTCTAGGAGTTTTAGCTCGGGCACAGGAAGCACAAGAATTGACATGGTTTTGACAAAGGTGTAGAGTCCTGGCCAAGTATATTCCTGATGGACAAGCTCTAATGTCCTGTTTTGCCTGAAATGTCCTGATAGGGGATGGTTGTGCTTGTATCAGAGGATGCGAAGACATAGGTCCTTAGCTTCCGGGATCAAGATGTGATTGTCGAGTGTCAGGAAACCTTCAGGGTTGATAGCCTATCAGGAGTCCAACAAGTCTGTGAGTCAGGCAGAAGCTATGGGGTCAGAGGACAGGGAATCGAGGATGTCCTTGTGAATGTCTTTGATGTCAAGCAGGGATGAGGCAAGCTGCTCCTGAGTGAACACTGGGTGGAGGTTGTGGGGATTGATGCAAGCATAGTCCTTATCCCCCTCTTTTGAGTAGATGTCCCAGTGTCTAGTGAGGGAATCGGGTTTAGCTCCTAAGCATCTGGGGCAGAAGCAAATGATGAGGTTGAACTGGGATAGGAATTCTGACCAGTAGGCTTGCCTGCAGGTCAGGACTTTGGAGGTGGAGAATCCATGTTTTTGTGATTGGTGACAACATCAATAGGGGTACCAGAACCTTTGAGGTAGTGATGCCAGTACCACAAAGCTTTGTGGATAGCCAGGAGTTCCTTATCATGGGTGTCGTAGTTGAGTTCCAGGGCTGTCAGGGTGCGGGAGTAGAATATGTCAGGGTGGAATTCCTCGTTGGAACAACTGGAGAGGATTCCCATGATAGCATAGTCTGAAGCATTGGTCTTGACCATGATAGGACAGTCCAGAATCAAGTGAGTAAGGATAGGGGCTCGGGTGAAAGCAGAGCAGCAGGAATTGTCAAAGTTTCAGGGGGCATTTTTCCAAGTGAGTTGGGTAAGGGGAACAACAATATTGGAGTAGTTGAAGATAAAGCAACAACAGAAATAGGTAAACCTGAGGAAGGACTGAATGTCCTTGACTTTCTGGGGTTCAGGCCAATCCTGGACTGCTTGGACTTTCTCTGGGACCATAGTCAATCCCTGGGGGGAGAGACAGTAGCACAGGTATTCAATGGAGTCTGAGTGCCACTCACATTTGTCTGGTTTGGCATAAAGTCAATGCTTTCGGAGACATCACAGGACATGTTCCTTGTGAGAAGCCATGTCATTGAAATAAATGAGAATGTCATTGAGGTAGGCCATGATGCAGATGTCTAGGAGGTCTGCAAAGGTGCTATTGATGAAATGCTGGAAGGCTGCAGGGGTGTTGGTGAGCCCAAAGGGCATCACCAGCCACTCATATGAGCCATAGCAAGTCCGGAAGGCTGTTTTCTACTCATCCCCTAGGGCGATGTGGACAAGGTGGTAAGCATGACAGAGGTTGATTTTGGTATGGACCTTGGCATGGCTAGGGGAATTGAGGAGGTTGGAGATTAAGGGTAGGGGATAGTGGTCTTTCTTCACAATTTTGTTGAGGCCTTGGAAATCAATGCAGAGGCACAGGAATCCGTCCTTGTTTCAGACAAAGAGGACAGGGGCACCATAAGCAGATTTAGACTGGCAGATGAAGCCGTAGTTGAGGTGTTTGTCTATGAATTCCTGGAGGGACTTGAGTTCTGTAGCGGAGACTGGGTAAACAGTCCCAAGAGGAGTCAGTGTTGCGCTTAATGAAGACATCAGGGAAGTCATGATAGTCTGGAGGGATAGAGAACAGATCAACTTCTTTGAGGGTTTGGGGTCAAGGGATATGGAACAGAGTTTGGAGTCCTGGGGACGGAGGTGAATGCTAAACTGCTTGGAACCATTAAGTTTGCATGCATGGACAAAGGTGGCAGCATTGACAAACAAGATGTGAGGAGTTTCACAAGGCAGCTTGTTGGGAGTGTCAGAGTGAGATGGGGGAATGGGGTCCATGATCTCTGGAGGTGACGTTGGGGTCATTGGCAAGTCTTGAAATGGAGTTCGGAAAGTAATACTGCCCAATACCCAGTCAATCAATGGATTGTAACAGGTGAGCCAGTTGTGTCCTAGAGCAAGAGATGAATCCAACGGAGTAACATAAAATGTATTGGAGGTGACAAAGCCAGAAGGGAAATGAACAGAAAGGTCAACAGCACAGGTAATTGTAGAATTAGAAGTACCATCGAAAAGTTTCAATGGAATAGGGGGAACAGAATCTGTTGGAAAATGCTTGTTAATGAAAGTAGTATCAATGAAACAATCAGTAGAACCACAATCTAATAAAGCAGGAAAAGCAGGAATTATGGAAAAGTCAGGAAAAGATATAAGTGGCATAAGGGCCTTGGGATTGTAAAGAGCAGACACATTGAGACAGGTCTCCATAAGTGCATGGTGGGATTCAATGCGGCCTCCTTCCCATGCAGAGTCCAGAAGGCTGTGCTCTATTTTTGCCTCAGGGGTAGAGGCCTCCAGTTTGCCTTCCGGAGCAGGGAAAATCTTGGCTGCAGTCTTTGGACACGTGGGAAGGAGACTTCTGGCAATCCTTAGCCATATGTCCTGTGGCCCTGCAGAACATACACAGCTTGAGGTCGAAGTGTTGTTTGTGTTCCTCAGAGGTGAGGTGTTCGTCCTTCCCAAGTTAACTGGAGAGGTCCAATGGGGGCAGAGGATTTCCCCTTAGGGGACAATGAGGATGCAGTGGGATTGGACGAAGTGGCGGGTTTCAAAGATGAAGTGGTGGGAGTACTTTTGGATGTGGAGGACTGGTTTCCAGAGGGTTTGATCTGGTGAGTGACTTTGGACTTGCATTCCTAGTGTCTCCCATTGATATTCTGTGTGAGAGTTTGGAGTTCTCCTAGGAAGCACAGTTTTCTACTGCGGGAAAGCTCATCTTTGATGAGATCAGGGAGTCCATTGTAGAAATGATGTTGGAGGGCTCCTTCACCATAACCCCAGATCTGGGAGGCTAGGCGATTGAATTTCACCACATACTGAGTGATGTGCTGGGAGTCTTTCATGGAAAGGTGGTCAAGTTGGTGTTCTGCATCACCGGTGGGGTCATGGGGCCAAAGTTGGTTTGGAGCTTGAGGATGAATTCCCTGTAGTCATCCGTCCAGTCTGGATCGACCATCTGGAGGAGATCAGGCTCGAACCATTCAAGAGCCATACCTTTTAGATAGGACTGGGCGAAGGTGACCTTCACACAGTCAGTCCAGAAAGCATGGTGATGGTCTTGGAAATTCAACTTGCATTGGACCAGGAAGGCCCACAGCTTGTGGGGATCAGTCCTGTCAAAGGTGTTGGGTTCCTGAACCTTCATGCATGGAGATGAGGAGTTTTTGGATTCATGGTCATGGCATGATAACTCAGCAAGGCTGCGAACTGCATTTGCCAGCACCATGATGGGATTAGGTGGGATTGCATCATCCAGGTTGTCATCATTGTGGTTGTTGGGGTCAGGGTCGTTGTCGCCACCATTCCTGTCATCAGAGGGGTCTGGAGCACCCCCGGAGGGGTAATGACCTGTGGAAGTAGGGGTGGAGATGCTTTAAGACAGGGCTTTAGCTTGAGATGCAGAAACAGATGTATGATGAGCAGAGAAGCTTTGGAATTGTTTGGCAATGTTGAGGCCTCAATGCAAGGTCATCAGGGAGTACAGTGCGTCTTCTCGGGCTACCTCCGGCTGAGCTGTGTCAATGCTTTGCATACTGCATGTTTGAGCACAAGTCTGAATAATTCTGGACATTTGGTAAAGAAGTGATGTTAGCAAACTCATAGAGGTTTGAGTTCAAATATACTGTCAAGTCCAGGTTCAATCCCAGAATTCCCACAGAGTCTGGAGTGCGGGAAAAGGTGAAGGAGGTCAGGAATCCCTGAGGGGGCCAGAGGGGCAAGGGACTTTGGCTTTAGCTTATGTGCTGCACCCCTGTATGAGTTCTTTCCCTTAATTTTGAGGCAGAGGTTCAGAAGACAATCCTAAGTTCAACTTAAGGAATGAGAGAGGTTTTAGAGTGAAGCAGAGACTTCAGAGGATAGAACAGGATTTAGTCAATATTCAAACTAAGGAAATATTACAGAGTAAAGGCGGGCTTATATACTGAAGAGTCTGGAAAATATAATACTGTTAAAGTATCTTGGATGAATTGAGGTTTTGGGTTTCTGGAGTATAGTAAGAGGATGAACTGGAATGGCATCAGAATGATGGAATAATAACTGAGGATGATGGCACAATAATTATGAAGCAGGGGAAAAGGGAATTATTGATAGAAACTGTAAATGTCAAGCAATGTCAAAGAAAAGGAACATATGTCAAGAGATAGCTGAGATAGGGGTATGAAACCCGGGACAGGAATGCGAAAGTCCAGGATGGGAATGTGAAAGTCTGGGATGGGAAATACAGGATTCAGGATATCAGGTTGAGGTGGAAATCCTCTAAGGTAAACCCCAGAGTTTGGGGTTTGGGATTTGATCATGGTCGGAAATGTGTCATATGGGTAGGGAAAGTTTCGAGATGTGACAATGACTCAGATGGCTTACATATGATGAATTCATAGGGACCACTGTGAGCACAAAGTTATTGTAACACTGTGTGGAGACTTTCGATGAAAAGTGGGCTGAAGACCATGGAGAGAACACACCAGCATTCCAAAGACACCCTTTGAATGAAATATATCACTGGACATCATGCCTTGTGAATCATCTAGCAGAGCTAGCAGTGTATCTATTGCCACCAAGGCTTCCAAGAAGCTGTCAGAGGAAGAAATAGATATCCTCAATCTTATTTGAAAGCATGGAAGAACAAGAGGAACAGGCCTGGAGTGTACAGGGCAGTGCATAAGGAAGTGAAGAAGTTGAATTTGGTGGAAAGGATGAACATAGAGGAATTGGATGGCCAGAAGGAGGTGAGTCCTACATGTCATAAAAGATGTTCAGGTGATGTTTATGTTTCAGATAAGATGTACAAGAACTGGCTGTGCAACCATGGCCAAAAAAGAACTACCAAACCCCTGGTATAGTATGAAAGGAGTTTCACTGCTAGGGATGTGATAAAGGTACATAAGAGGAAGGAAATTCAGAAGATAATAGAGAAAGAAAATGGGTCAAAACCTGGAGACAGAGAGATGATAGCTTGATATCAAGGGCTATGAACAAGGTGATGGAAAGACTGACTAAAGAGGAGTTAAAAAGGTCAAAGCCAAAGCCAAAGAATGGAGGAAAGAAAAACCTCCAGAGGTATAGGCAATGCGAGGGTTGAAGCTCTGGATGGAGACCAACTGCTAACATCTGACTGTAGAACAGCCTTACAGAAAGGGGAGAAATATGTGAGGGAGTTTGTAGAGGAGGTGTGGAAGAGATGTAGGATGAGGGTAGCCATCCTGGCTGCTTGGAAAGATGAAGCTGGGAAGATTATGACCACTCAGTAAGTGACCAACATTGAAATCTGCAAGCTGAAGGTATGTGGAATGCTAACCAGGCCATAGATTTGACATTAATGATGAGATCGGGAATGGAGTGGGTGTCATATCCCATGCTGCACAAGTCAACTCTGGGCCAAGTCAACCTTTCCACAACTCTGCTTCTCCACTTACAGTATACTACAGTCCCAAGCACTATACTATGTGGCACCCAGTATGCATTAAATTCCCCAAGTGTGCCCTTCTTATTCTCCTTGCACCAAACAGCCAAACAGAAGTTGTGTGTGGTTGTTGAGTTTGAGCTTGGCCAAACAATCAAGGATAGATCCAGTTCTTTTCACTTTTCTTGCTCTATGCCACTGAATTTGATATATTGGGGTTGTTCTTTGAATGATTGATGACTTGACCCATGGTGCTGGACAATTTTTGTGTATGTCAATGATGTCTAAGAGAACTTGCTAGACAGATGGTGTAGCCCCTACATTTGGAGCTGAGGTGATTCCAGATGAGGGCAGGAGGGGCAGGTGTTTGTGGTTGAGAGCATGCATTCTATGACTGGAGATTGTGATTTGGCCAGGGCTGGCAACTCAAGTGAAGGGGGAGTTATTTTCTTCAGGAGGGTGCTAACAATCTGTGTGACTCATATTAGTGTCATGAAACCTACTGTAATTTTAGGTAGTGGATCCATCGGAAAAGACCTTGTCTCCACTCCCAACTCAGCAGATCCACTTGCATTCAGCTCATGAATGAACTTAAATTTCTTGTGCTTTGTCCTGAGAGGCTGAGAAGCATCCAAGTCTGATGTCCATCACTTGCTACTTCCTCTAACCTTCAAGTTTGCATCATGCATAGTCTAACCATAAGAAATATCACTTTTCTGTTTGATATTGTTAACCACCTCTGAACCTATGGTTGTGCAAGGGCAATCGCCCCACTGTGAGTAGTATAGCATGTTGAAATTATCCACCTTCCAGTGTTCATTGCATAGGGAAAATAGGAAACTTTGTTCACATTGAGTACACAATATTTGTGTGCCACATCTGATGTACCTTTTGCATAATACTTCTTGTGCCAGCAGATTGGAATGAGAGGAGACAAAGCTAACACAGCATGTAGAGCAATCTGCTTCACATGCCTTGTTAGTTTTGCTCCAAGTGCATCAGAGTCAAATGAAACAAAATGATGTCAAATATGTTTCAGTTGTGTGTCAGTGTGCATCCTTTGGATTTGTTATGCTTCAGCACAACCAAAAGTATGCAATGACTTTTCCTATCTGCCCCAACCCATTCCTGGCCAGTTGTGACCAAATCCTGAACTCCAGACTTTACCTTAGGAGAGTTTCACCCTGACCTCATATCCCAATATTCCAACATCCTGTATCCCATATCTCATATCCCATATCCCATATCCCATATCCCATATCCCATATCCCATATCCCATATCCCATATCCCATATCCCATATCCCATATCCCATATCCTGTATCCTGTATCCTGTATCCTGTATCCTGTATCCCATATCCCATATCCCACATTTCTGTATTCCTGCCTTGGACTTTTCACTGATCCTATCTCACTTATGTTTATTTTATCTTGTTCCTCTCCTTTGACACTTACCATTCCTTTCCACATGGTCTCTTTCTGTCTCACAATCATTGTGCCATTGATATTAGTTATCATTTCACCATTCTGATGCCATTCTGATTTATCCCTCACCATACTCCAAAAGCCCAAATCCCCAATTCATCCAAACACTCTAACAGTCTTATATCTTCCAGACTCCTTAGTATATAAATCCATTTTTACTCTGTCATATGTCCTTAGTTTAAATATCCTGTTCTATCCTTGACATCCCTCTGAATCCCCTGCTTAGTCCTTAAGTTGAGCTTAGGATTGTCTTCCGATACCTTTGCCTTAAAATCAAGGGATAGAACTTGTATAGGGGTGCAGCACATAAGCTGAAGCCAAAGTCCCTCACCCCTCCAACCCCCCTTGATGGATTCCCGATACCCTACACACTTCTGCCCCTTAGGACTTTTGGGAACTCCAGGATTGAACCTGGACTTGACACTTACCAATCATCCAGTTGAGTATATTGTGCTGTTTTCTGATGATAAAAGTGCACCATGCCCTCAGGAAGGACAAAGCAAGAGATGTGTGCAGTTCTTACTGAGGTGATCTTCAAGGATGATGCCAATTGGGGTCAAGCCTTCAGTACATACTCTGCAAATTCACAAAGGTTGTTCAAAACTGCCTTGGCATGTAAGTCATTGTTGATCTATTCAATATTTGATCAATGCATAACCTTTTCTACTCAGCCTTAAAAAAAACTATTGTGACCAAGCCATGAAGATAACACAAACAGGAAACAGAGTCACACTCAATGCAAAGGGACATAGCAATCTTTCTCATAGGATTAATTTTCTAATCTTTTCTAACTGTCCACAGAGGCTGTCAAAAAGGAATTTCTGTGGTACTCTGACCTTCATGGCCTCTGGAAGGGAATCCCCTCACATATCTCAAAGTCTGTCATCAACTCAACACTTGATGTGTCTTGAGGCACCCAACTACTCACTCTTGTCCAGCCAAAGAACTCACTGATCACCTCCTGCTCATCTTGACCATCCTGTCAGCCCCCACTGTCCCACCCACCCTGCTATCTGGTTCCACTGCCCTGCCATTTGGCCCCACTATCCTGTCTTGTCCCCCCCATCTGGTCCTCCTTCCCCCCATCTGGTCCTGCTGCCCCTACAGCCCCAACCAACACTCCAATTTCCCCTTCTGCCAAGCCCTGCTCTGTGGCAGTCAAGAAAAAGGAAAACAGCATGCAGAGGGACCAGTCAAAGATGAACCATTCAAACCAGATATGGATATAAACTTGGATGATTTTGAGGGTGACTACAACATGAATGAGGAGCTGGAGCCAGAAGTCAAGTCTGCAAGAGGGCACAAACATTCAGTAAATTTTAAAAAATGTTCTATTATATCTTGCGTGCTCACTGGCTATAGGTGTCAGCATCATTACCGTCACCCCCTCCCCTCTCAGCCTTCACATATCCACAAAAAGATGCTACACCAGAGATCAACAACTGCTTTGCCTTTCACTTTGGATCCCCTGCTTCTCAAGCCTCTTCAGGATCTTGTGGCTGCCAGAGCCATTGCACTTCCAATCCTTCCTATTGCAGCTCATTCATCACCTCATTGGCAAGCACTCATGCTCCATTCTCCTTTACTAGCAAATCACCTGTGACCTTACAAAGTACTACATCAAAGCACTCCAAGACTGTGGTGCCAACAAGGGATAGCATCCAGGAACTCCTTGACAAAGGCATGGCAGCCATCAACAATGATAAGAACTGATCTTCCAGTGTGAAGCTTGTGAAGTTGAGCTTGCATCAGACTGAAACAAGCTGAGTCCAAGGTGTACAAATGCCAGACAAGGATGTTGCTTGCATAGGCTGAGTTGATGAAGTTGCAATTGAGTATGGGGGGGAAGTCAGATGTCTGATTTTTTCAAAATCTCAAAGCTTGCATTTGCTAATGATACACTTCACTGTTGTCCTATGTCATGTACATGTACTACCCATATTCCTACCTACTATCCATCATGTGAAACAACTGTAGTGAATGGAGATTTAAACAGTAACCTCATAAGCATTCGACAAAAGTTTTGACCAGTTGAATGATATTCTGTCTGATCACCAATAGGTCCAGGTTGCTGTGAAAGCGATTAGGACGTACTTTGCCGATGTTGATGATTTCAGAAAAGGAAGGTCAGCATCGTGTAAATTTTCGTTGTTTGTCCTAGGCCAACAGGCTATGCAGAGACTTCTTCAGGGGACCAGAAAATGGCAGGACCTCGAGCACATCAACGTCTTACCACTATTCGGGACGACGATGGGTTTGGGGCGGTTACCCGCTATGGTTTTTCCATGGCTTGAAAATGGACCATTGACGCATTATCTGGAACGCAGTGACGACAGCTTGACAACGGGGGAAAGACTTGTTCTGGCGCGCATCCGTTGCGACTTTGCCATCGAGGGCGAACCTGATATCAACATACAGCTCGTTGCTGTCGCTATGGGTCTACAGTACTGTAAGCACCAACGCCTCGATCGCTATTATCCAGTTGCTCATCTGAGATACCATGACTGACAGTGCATTCGCGGTCCGTCGTGCATGACGATCTCTCAGGCGTGCGTGATCTCGTTTGCATTGATCTCGTAAATACTTACACGTCAAATTTGCAGATGAACGTGCTCATGCATGGCAATGGAAGAGCATGTATCGCCAATTTCGGGCTGTCGACGTTGTTGACAGAACTTGGGGGATCAACCTTTCCGACATTCCTTCAGACGAGAGGAACGCTGCGCTGGACAGCCCCTGAGCTACTTGACCTCCAAGTGTCTGAGAACGAAGAGGATTCAGACCAGGTTGTTCCGACGCCGCAATGCGACATCTACTCGTTCGGCGGAATCATGTTGTAGATTTGTCACACCGACGCCCTGTTTTGCTCTCTTGCACGATGGTGTATCTGAACGATCGATAGGTCCTGACAGGGAAAGTCCCCTACCATTACTATTCCCGTGAAGCACAAGTGTTGCATGCGATTTCGAAAGGAGAGACTCCGAAACCCTTCAGCCGAGCACTGGTTACTGACCGTCGGTGGACATTCATTCAACGATGCTGGACCTCCGTCAACATGGACCAATCGCGCCCATCCGACGAGGAGATCGATCGTCTAGTTTACTAGGAATGAGCTGGTACAAGTTGTGTTGCCTCGATTATAGGAGGTTACCTGTGAAGGAAGAAGGAAGTTTGCATAGGCCATGTAGACACGGGGCATGTCTTCTAGGTAATTGATTTGAAGCTGTTGATGCATGAAGGTCCCGTCGACCCTTGTGCAGTCAGATTCACAAACTCCATGTCTGGTATCATTGGAACGCAAAGACCGTCACGTGCTATGGCCAGATCCCTTCAATGACGTCCATTTCGTATCCCTTGATCATTCAGATTAATGAACACAACAGAGAGGCGGTAAAACGTTCACGGATCTACTCCTGCGGCTTGTCACCCTGTCCTACATCTACTAACTCAAGTGCTCGGCCAGTGCTCGATGAGCAGATCGTTTTGGAATACCTATTTTCCACCAATCAACACTTCCAAAACCGTCACCAAACCCTTTCGTAAATTTGACAGTTAGTCTGATGTTCTTACCGTTGCCATGCGCTGACTCGGATGCGTGGCGCCTCTAACTCCCCTTATAAGTAGCCGCTCATCAATGGGTAGCGGTCAACATTTTCATTTTTCCCAAGTCAATCGGCCAGCCTAACAGACCGCAGAGTCGAAGGAAGAGCCGACGTGGGGGGTGCACCCCGACTTCCACTGGATAGAAAGAGGTGAAAGATATTGGAAAATTCCTTTCGCGATGTCGGATCTTGTCAGGCTCGACGCTGCGGATGCGTTCACAGCCTCCTCCCATCTGCCACGCGTCCCTGAAGGTCACCCTGGCATCCCCCATACCACGGCCGACAATTTCGAGAACGCCTTCAATGCAGGGTGGCCAGATGTCCCCATTGCGTGTACGTGATCGTGACTGCGCCATCAAGTTGGGTCTGACATACGCCGTTATCAACTCTTTTGATCAGCTCTCGTTCTCTCCTCTCTGGCACATCATCAGGGGCGTCTGAAAGTTCCTGAAGATGATGTGGAGGTCTGCTCGAGGCCGCCCGCTCCCCTAGCTGGCTCTTAGCAGATTTGGGACACCTGGAGGCTATGTCACTTTCTGAGTTGTGGCAAACAAAAAAAAACACCGATCAGGCAAAGCATCTTTCCCGTCGTTGGAGAAAGAACAGAGTGAAGACCTGAAGCTTGAGAGAATTCTGATCTCCTAATGTACCGATTCCCGAAGGATATTTGCAAGTAGAATGACAGTTGTGCTTAGTCGCCAAGGGGTTGTTCTATGTTATGTAGTAGAGTCAGGGATTAGTGCCTTTGCGCACCTTGCACCGCTACGATGTTGTACAGTTAACTTGTACCGGATCTTGTTTGGATAAGCTTCGTCGGGCAACACGTTCGTGATGTAGCTCGGCGCTCGTGATATATTTAGATCTGAAGGTACTCAGTCGCGAGGAGGCTGTGTAGTTTAGATGCTGTGAGCATGGAACACAGCAGCGGGGACAATGGATTAAAGAGGCTACCAAGATGTACGGTAGAAGGTCGAAACATAGTCTCGTCAACCTTTTCCCCTCTTCTGTCTTTCTCTGTACTAAGTTGCATATTGAATGTTGCGGCGTTCCGACACCACGAGGAAAGGAGGTTACTGGCGCGTTGGGGGGCCCCCAGCACCGTCGTTAGTGCTACTTGGTTACACAGATTCGATACGGTCGGTCGCGTTTCTGCCCGACGGAAAGCAGGTGATCAGTGGCTCCAACGACGAGAGTGTTCGAGGATGGAGGGTACAAGACGGTCGTGAAGTGGGGGGAGTGATGAAGGAGAGAGGTCGGGTGTTTGCAGTGGCTGCTTCAAGTAATGGGCAATGGATAGCCACAGGAGGGGAAGCACGGCGGGTCACGCTATGGAACACAACGACTCCCCACAAAAAGGTCGAGTTAGAGGGCCACTCACATTGGGTGCGTTCGTTGGCATTCTCCCCGGAGTCGACCAGGGTTGTGAGTGGATCGAGTGACGGAACGGTGATCATCTGGAGCACGACGAAGCGCCGACGACTCGCAGGTCCTCTCAAAGGACACACCGACTGGGTTGAATCCGTCAGCTTTTCTCCGAACGGTGACGAGATCGCCAGTTGTGACGGGCGTGACATACGCGTTTGGAACTGTGACTCTGGTGAACTTGTCATCCCGCCAATCAAAGTGAATGCACGTTCACTCGCATGGTCACCCGATGGCCAGCAACTCATCGCTGGCTGCGAGGACGGTTTCATCAGATGCTTTCATTCGTCTACTGGTTCATTACTCGTGGAGTGGAATGGCCACACCAACGGCATCTACTCTATCGCAATCTCACCCAGCGGCAAATTCATCGCATCTGGCTCATGGGACTCAACAATCCGCCTCTGGGACACAACTACACAACAACCAATCGGTTCTGCCCTTCAGCACGGCAGCTACGTACTTTCTGTCGCGATCTCACCTTATGATAGTCATCTCGCGAGTGGGGGAAACGACGGAAAGGTTCGCATCTGGGACCTGGAAAGCGTCATGTCTCCTCCACTATTCGAGAACACGCCCACGCCATCGAACGACGCAGTACGTGACTACGTTCTATCAAACTCTGTCAACTTAATGCATGTTGGTCCACAGCTAGCAGACGTAAGTTTTCACGTTTCGATACGTCCTCCCAATTCACCTCCATGCAGGTCCGCGAAGCAAATGTCGATTTGCAACAAATCAGCAGTGTATGTATCCGCACCGCGATTCTTCTGCAAATTTGGTGGCCCTAACAGACATCTCATGACACCATACAGGACAAGGACAGAACACGGCGGAGAAGGAAAACTCAGAGGGAGTGGACGCCTCAAGGGAGAGGTATCCCAGCGGCTCGCCATCGAGACGCATCTTCCTCAATGCAAGTTCCTCCTCATATAAGCTCAACTCTGATTTCGAACACCCATTCCACAGCCTGTACAACAAGAGGACGTCTCCTCTGCGAAAGGGCACTCGTCAGAGGTACGTCACCAGGTCGTTGTCATGGCATCGAAAAATCCACCGAACCTCGTTATATAGTACTGGCCATTTCTCCCTCCCTCCGAAAAGCATTAAAAATTGGAAAGGACAAATTCCCGGTCTTTCGGTGAGTACCTCGTTTATCCCCTCGTTAAGAATAGTCCTTCAAAACTACTTGGACTCGCCGATGTTACAGGTCGTTGTCGCGGGTCGCAGTAATGTGAACTCAATTAACAGTATCAAGTCTTCCACTGCTTTTGAACGACCAACACCGGACACAGCATGGAATCTCGATGACATGTAAGCGGTGATATTAGTGAAGTTGAATTGCTCACGGACTCACTCGTATGATAGTCGTGCCAGATGTCCCAGCGATCTCACTACTTGTATTACGCGAAAGGGTCAAGACCCAGTCACATGCGGCAGCTTCGGGGACATCTATAGGGGCACATTCCGCTTTAGCGGGAGGTCTATTGATGTGCAATGCTTCATTTTTTGAAGGCGTCTGGACTGATAGTCCGTCTAGGTTGCCGTGAAAGCGATCAGGACGTACGCTGCCGATGATGGCGATGACACCCAGAAAAAAAAGGTCAGCGTCGTGATTATTTTTTTTCACTGTCTGTCGTCGTTTAACAAACTGTCTAGAGACTTCGTCGGGAGATCAGAGTCTGGCTGAACCTCGAACACTCCAACGTCTTGCCACTCTTCGGGACGACCATGAACTTTGGGCGGTTTCCCGCCATGGTTTGTCCGTGGCTTGAAGATGGTCCATTGTCGTCTTATCTGGAACGCCGGGACAATTATCTAACAATGGTGGAGAGGTTTGTTCTGGTAAGCTTCATCGCAACTTTACTGTTAAGCGCACCTTTGATATCGACCTTCAATGCAGCTTCATGATGTCGCTGTAGGTCTACAGTACCGTAAGAACTAGTGCTTCGGTCATGGGTATGCGGTCGCTCATGTGAGATTTCATGCCTTATAGTGCATTCCCGGTCGGTTGTACATGGCGATCTCTCGGGCGTACGTGGTCTCATTTGCGTTGATCTTGTACATACTTATACGTCAAACATACGTACAGTCAAACGTGCTCATTCATGGTAACGGGAGAGCATGTATCGCTGACTTTGGTCTGTCCACATTATTGACTGAATTGGGAGGGTCGACGTTTTCCACCTCCTTACAGGGGAGGGGGACCCTGCGATGGGCAGCTCCTGAGCTCCTGAACCTAAACGTTCAGGTGTCTGGAGAGGAAGAAAACATTCCCAGGGTTCCTCCAACACCACGAAGCGACACCTACTCCTTTGGCGGAATCATGTTACAGGTTTGTCACTACCTTGCACTGCTCATGCTCCCGGGCGATGTGACTGAACAACACACAGGTCCTGACGGGGAGGATACCCTATTATTACTATCCACGGGACGAACGGGTGTTACTTGCGGTTTCACAAGGGGAGACACCGAAGCGTCCGAGTCCCCATTTAACGGTGAATCCAGTGAATCCAGTGATCACGGACCATCAGTGGGTGTTCATTCAACAATGCTGGTCGACCGTCAATGAGGGTCAATTGCGTCCCTCTGACGGGGATATGGTAGAGTTTACTAGAAGTGAGCTGGAGACTGCGTTACCTTGAAAGAAAAGTTCCAAAGCGATGGAAGGTATTCGTGGATACGATGAACCTAGCCATGTTATGTGGGTAATCGAAACTGTTGAAAGTCACGTGGGGATTTGTGTAGCTACTAGGTAACCCTTCATATGATTAGAGCGATCGAGCAGTAGGGAGGCAACGTAGTGCGGGTGTCAACACAGGTCTAAGAGAACCGGCGCACAGCCATAGCGAGATCACGATGGACGTGTGAGGATAATCGGACGTGGATGGAACGACGACGGTACCATTGTACTTTAAACGTCGGACGTTGAGCAGAGCAGGCTCGACGCTTGCCCCTCCCCGGCGATATCTGCAATGATTCGATGTGGTGTGATTAGACGTCACCGCCGCATCCTTCTGACATGTCGTGGTGAGCGGATTAGCTCGCTGACATACGTGACCATACCATGAGCAAGACGTGTAGTGTCTTGATACACAGCTGAGCTTGGCAGGTTCACATCTAAATTTAGAGGATTGCGGAAGCGCCCAAGGTCGGATGAGAGAGCTGCTTGACTTGGTGTGAATATCTCTCGTTATACCAGGTTGCAGTCTGAGAGAGACATGTCGCGAGGTCACCCTACGCCAAGGCTTAGAGACCCGCACGCTGGCACCCCGGAGCCGTTGGTGGTACGTGGCCATACGGGTTGGATACGGTCGGTCGCGTTTTTGCCTGATGGTAAGCAGGTCATCAGTGGCTCTGAAGACAGCAGTGTTCGAACATGGAGGATAAAAGATGGTCGTGAGGTTGGGACATTGCTGAAGGATGGAGGTGCAGTGCTGGCAGTCGCTGCTTCAAATGATGGACGATGGATAGCCACCGGAGGGGAAAAGGCGATCACGATTTGGGATGCAACGAGTCATAGAAAGGTCGTCGAGTTGGAGGGGCACTCGGGTTCGGCCTGGTCATTAGCATTCTCCCCAGACTCAGCGAGAGTTGTCAGTGGATCCCCCGACCGGACAGTGACTGTATGGAGCACAACGACGGCCGAACGACTCACGGGCCCTCTCAAAGGACACACGAGCTCGGTTTGGTCTGTGAGCTTTTCTCCGAATGGCGACCAGCTTGCCAGCTGTGACATGGGTGAGATACGCCTCTGCAACAGCCACACGGGCGAACTTGTCATCCCGCCAATCAAAGTGAAAGCACGTTCACTTAGATGGTCACCCAATGGCCAGCAGCTCATTGCTGGGTGTTGGCACGGTTCCATCAAATCCTTCCATTCGTCCACTGGTTTACTACTTGCGGAATGGAAAGCGCACTCTAACCTCGTCCGTTCCATCGCAGTCTCACCCAATGGTAAATTCATCGCATCCGCCTCATCCGATAAAATCGTTCGTCTCTGGGACACGAGGACATCGGCCCAGGTTGTCACTACCCTTCAGCACGATGGCGAGGTGAATTCTGTCGCAATTTCACCTGACGGCAGGCATCTCGTGAGCGGGGGAAACGACAGGAAAATACGTATCTGGAGCCTGAAAGGCGTCCTTCCTCCATCCCTCCTCGACGACAAACTGACAACACCAAAGGGCGCAGTACGTGCCCACGTTTATACCCGTATAACAATCCCTGTCAATTCATGGATATTGTTCCGCAGCCACAAGATGTGGGTTTCCACGTTTCGTCACGTCCTTCCCTAATGCAGGTCCATGAAATAAATGTTAATCAAGTCTCCAATGTACGCGCACCGCGATTCTTCTGAAATTCTATCTCATGATGTATCAGCCTCCCGCCCCTCCGAAGATTACTGAAAACGATCAAGGGATAGATCCCGGTCCTTCGGTGAGCATCTCGTTTGTTCCTCCATTAAGAATAGTCACTCCGAACTGCTTCGACCTTCTGATCTCGCAGGTCATCATTGTGGGTGACAGCAATGTGAATTCACGTAGCAGTCTCACGACGACTTCCATTACTATCGAACAATCAACGCAAGACACTGCATGGGATCTTGACGACATGTGAGCCGTGTTGTTGATAAAGTTTAACAGCTCACGAACTCGTACTGCAGTCGTTCCAGCTTTCCCAACGATCTCACCGACCATGTTATGCGAGAGGGTGAATATCCGATCGCATCTGGTAGCTACGGGGACATCTACAGGGGGACGTTCCGTTTGAACGGGAGGTCTGTTGACGTGCGTTTTGCTTTTCTGAAGCCATCTGGACTGACAGTTCGTATAGGTTGCCGTGAAAGCGATCAGGACGTACTCTGTCGATAGTAGTGATTATGCCCATAAAAAGAAGGTGAGCGTCGTAGAATTTCTTCACCATCCATCCGAGTCCAATAAGTTTCACAGAGACTTCGTCGGGAGATTACAGTGTGGCTGAACCTCAAGCACGTCAACGTTTTACCACTCTTCGGAACGACCACGGGCTTTGGATTGTTTCCTGCTATGGTTTGTCCATGGCTTGAAGGCGGCACGTTGACGTCTTATCTGGAACGCAGAGACGACAGCTTGACGGTGGGGGAAAGGTTTGTTTTGGTAAGTATTTTGTTGCCATTTTGCTATCGAGCGTGAATCTGATATCGACGCTGCAGCTCCACGATGTTGCTGTGGGCCTACAGTACCGTAGGAACCAATGCTTTGATGACAGTTATGCAGTTGCTCATGTGTGATATGATGACTCATAGTACATTCCCGGTCCGTTGTACATGGCGATCTCTCGGGCGTACGTGGTCTCATTTAATTGATCTCGTACATACTTACACTTGACCCATGCAGTCAAATGTGCTCATTCATGACAACGGGAGAGCGTGTATCGCCGATTTCGGCCTGTCCACGTTATTGACTGAATTGGGAGGGTCGACGTTTTCCACCTCCTTACAGGGGAGGGGGACCCTGCGATGGGCAGCTCCTGAGCTCCTGAACCTAAACGTTCAGGTGTCTGGAGAGGAAGAAAACATTCCCAGGGTTCCTCCAACCCCAGGGAGCGACATCTACTCATTCGGCGGAATCATGCTGCAGGTTTGTCACTATCCGCCGCCGCTCATGCTCTGGGGCGATGTATCTGTATCTGAACAACACTCAGGTGTTGACGGGGAGGATACCGTTTTATTATTTTCCCCGTGACGAACGGGTGTTGCTTGCGCTTTCACAAGGGGAAATTCCGAAACGTCCTGGTTCCGCACTGATCACGGACCATCGGTGGAGATTTGTTCAGCAATGTTGGACCTCTATCGATGCGGGTCAATCACGCCCATCTGACGACGAGATTGTTGAGTTTACTAGGAATGAGCTGGTCCAGGTTGTGTTGCCTTGACTATAGCAGGTTGCTTTGAGTGGTACAGTAGGCATTCTTTTGGGTGATTGAAGTCGTTAAAGGGATGGATTCTCATATAGTCACGTTTACAGACCCATTATTTGATTACAAGGACTTTCATGAACCTTCACGAGTAAGACCATTACTCGACGAGACGTTGCCAGCAGTTGGCTCAGCAAAAGTCCAGGTGGAGTTGGTCACGGAAACATTCATCTGCAAGGCTGTTAATCCAGCCAACATAGTTCCTACACTTCATGTGTATTTACTATGCAAGATAGGGTCATCAGCGTTTTCTGTACCTGACGTGAGAGAAAAAGGGAGAAATGAGAGGGAGCAAACATAGTAATATATATATCCTCGCTTTTCGTGGCATTTTGTACACGGCGGTGAAATAGGTATAACGCTAAGAAGGCAGGTAACGTTGCAACCATAAGCCCGAGAACTGGGATCTCGCGTCCATGGACACAGCGAGCTGGATGCAAAGATAGTTGGGCATGGATGGAGTGACGATGGTGTCTGGATAGACACCTGACATCGATATGCTTTGAGCGGATAACGTGCAGACTCGGCGCTATATCTGTCGTGGAGATACCGACGTAGCTCGGTGCTCAAAACGTATTTGGACACCTTGAAGATTATTGTAGCTGAAGCGCTCAAGTCACGAGGAGGCTGTGTGACGTGGTGTGAATATGAAACACAGCAGCGAAGATATTCGGTTAAAGACGCTAACACAGGCGTCGAGACACACCTGTTACCTCCTCTGTCTTTCGCTATACGGGCATGTCGCGGCCTGACGACAGCGGGAAGGGTGCGTACCGCCCCGTTGAAAGGCTTCCGGTGCCGTTCGTGCCACTGGGGCATACGGGCCGGATATGGTTGGTTGCGTTTCTGCCCGGTGGCAAGCGGGTGCTTAGTGGCTCCGATGATAGGAGTGTTCGCATATCCAGGGCACGAGACGGTCATGAGGTGGGGACAGTGATGAAGGAGGCAGACTGGGTATTCGCAGTCGCTGCTTCAAGCGATGGTCATTGGATAGCTACCGGAGGACTGGCAAAATCGATCACGATTTGGGACGCAACGACCCATAAACAGGTGGTCGAGTTGGAGGGGCACTCGAGTTCGGTCTGGTCAATAGCATTCTCCCCGGACTCGATGAGGGTTGCGAGTAGTTCGGATGACCAGACAGTGATTATATGGAGTGCGGTGACGGGTGAACGACTCGCGGGTCCTCTCAAAGGGCATACTAACCCGGTGTCCTCTGTTGGCTTTTCTCCCGATGGCGAGACGGTCGCCAGTTGTGACACTCGTGATATACGCGTCTGGAATAGTCACTCCGGCGAACTTGTCATCCCACCAGTCAAGGTGGACGCATGGTCACTCGCATGGTCACCCGATGGCCAGCGACTGTTCGCTGGGTGCGAGCACTCTCAGATCAAATGCATTGATTTCTCGACTGGCTCAGTACTCATGGAATGGAGGGCTCACAAGAGCATCGTCCATTCCATCGCAGTCTCTTCCAACGGCAAATTCCTCGCATCCGGTTCATGGGATTCCACAGCTCGTCTCTGGGACACGACAACATGCACCCAGATTGGCCATGACCTTCGTCACTCTCAAGGTGTGAATTCTGTCGCAATTTCACCTGGTGGCAACCATCTCGTGAGCGGGGGAGATGACAGGAAGGTTCGCATCTGGAGCTTGCAAGGCATCCTTTCTCAGTCTCTCAGACTCGGGAACACACCCACGACATCAAATGACGTGGTATGTGGCCACGTTTATACCTGTCTACCAGACTGTGTCAACTCATGTATGTTGTCCCACAGCCAACAGATGTGCGTTTTCAAGTTTTGATCCGTGTTTCCCACATTCAAGAATCAACACAGGTCCATGAAGCGAGTGTGGACGGGCAACAAGAGTCCAATGTATGCGCGCCGCGGATTTTCTAAGAATTCTACTCTGACAAACATCTCGTCATACCGTACAGCATCTCGCACAAAAAGTGAAAGACTCGCAAAGTCCCAAGAACTACAAGGGCAAGAATTTGGTCAACGCAGAGGTGGTCATGACACTGCGGAGGCGTCCCAACAGGTTGCTATGGAGATCAGACTTCCTCGATGTGAGTTATTCTTGTGGGCAGCTCAACAATCAGGTCTAACTTCGAATCCGCACTACACAGCTTGTACAAGAAGAGGCACTGTCCTCTACTGAGGGGCATTCGTCAAAGGTACATCGCCATCTCGTTATCGTAGCATCGGAGAATCCGCTCAACCTCATTGTGTAACAGCCACCTGTCGCCGCTCCGAAGATAATCAAAACGGGTAAAAAGGGCAAAGGAAAGGGCCCCGGTTCCTCGCCCAGTACATCGTTTGTTCCTCCGTTAAGAACGGCCCATCAGAACAGCTTGGACGTTATGGTGTCACAGGTCCTTGTTGCGGGTGCCAGCAACCTGAGCTCAGGTAACAGAGTGACGGAGACTTCCACTGCTTTCAAACAACTGGACACTGCATGGAATCTCGGTGACATGTGAGCCGTGGTGTTAGTGAAGTTGAGCTCACGAACTCAATCGTATGGCAGTCGTTCCAGCTTTGCCAACGATCTCACCGGTTTTGTCACGCGAAAGGACGAAGACCCAATTGCATCTGGTAGCTACGGCGACATCTATAGGAGCACGTTCCGCGCGAGCGGGAGGTCTATTGATGTGCGTTGTTTTATCTTTCTGGAGCCATCTGGACTGACAGCACGGTCTAGGTTGCCGTGAAAGCAATCAGGACGTACTCTGCCGATGATTGTGATGGAGCCCGGAAAACGAAGGTCAGTATCGTGCAATTTCTTCACCATCCTTTCTAGTCCAACAGACTGGCCAGAGACTTCGTCGGGAGATCAGAGTCTGGCTGAACCTCGAACATAACAACGTTGTACCACTCTTCGGGACGACCATGGGCTTTGGGCGGTTTCCCGCTATGGTTTGTCCATGGCTTGAAAATGGCCCGTTGTCGTCTTATCTAGAACGCCGAGACGATAGCTTGACGACGGGTGAAAGGCTTGTTCTGGTAGGCATCCATTTCAACTTTTGCCATCGAGCCTGATTTTGATAGATTGTAGCTTCATGATGTCGCTATGGGTCTCCAATACTGTAAGAACAAATGCTTCAGCCATGACTGTGCAATTGCTCATGTGAGATATGGTGTTTGATAGTGCATTCCGGATCGGTCGTGCATGGCGATCTCTCGGGCGTACGTGGTCCTATTTCCATTGATCTCATATATGCTTACATGCCAAATATGCAGTCGAATGTGCTCATACATTCCGATGGGAGGGCATGTATCGCTGATTTTGGTCTGTCGACGTTGTTGACAGCACTTGGAGGATCAACATTTGCGACATCATTTCAGGCGAAAGGAACGTTGCGGTGGGCAGCGCCCGAGTTACTCGACCTTGAAGTATTTGAAAACGGCGAGGACTCGCCCCAGGCTGTGCCGACTCTACGTAGCGACGTGTACTCGTTCGGCGCTATCATGTTGCAGGTTAGTCATACCAACGCACCGTCCTGCTCTCGTGCCATGATGGATCTCAATGACCGACAGGTTCTGACAGGGCAAGTGCCCTACCATTACTATTCCCGCGATGCACAGGTATTACATGCGATTTCGAAAGGAGAGACTCCGAAACGCCCTAGTCAAGCATGGGTCACTGACCGTCGATGGACATTCATTCAACGATGCTGGACCCCCGTCGGTGCGGGTGAACCGCGCCCATCTGATGACGAGATCGTCGAGTTTACTAGGCATGAGCTGGTCGGAATTGTGTAACGGTTGCCTTATACAAGATCTAGCCTTTAGATACGATAACATCAATGGAGGAGATTACGCAGAGGAACATGTCTGTCCAACTCGAATGCGGGCTTTGGCTGTGCTTACCGTGCAAGGGACATCGTTCTCGCCCCCGGATGCGGTCCATGAGCAGATGTTAGATATCAGGGTCAACATGGCGGATATCTTGACCTTTGAGCGTCTTGTGCAGGTGGTAGAATAACTGCGGGACGAGGAGATCGTCGAGTTTACCAGGCGACAAGTTGTGTTACCTCAGTGTGCTCTAGAAGGTTGCTTTGTGAAAGAAGGTCTTCATGGATACAAGTGTTCCTCTACGTTGTTTTGCGCTAGGAGAAGGATAAGATTTCATAGGAGGGACAGTACTAGTGACCACCTGGTTGAAGAGTAGAACTCATGCTGTGAGGAATCTGTTTCAGGTCGAGGGTGGCAGGTCTACGGCGCTCGTGAACTACAAAAGCGAAGGAATCAAGGAATACCGATCGGAATCGGGGAATGACGAGAAAGTACACTCTGCTCAGCTGAGCATGGGAGGCTACGAGCAACAGTTCCTCATTTCCGTTGATGGAGTATACATATGTAGAGGTTCCCTCAGAACACCAAAGATTCAGGTTGATCGCACTGCCAAAACCTTGGAAACCTCGAGTCTCATCCAAGACGAATATATGTAGTAGGAGCTCCAAAACAAAACAATCGCGTCAGATTGACTGAAAGAGACGTACCTTGTTGGAGGATACGACGCGTTTTGCCTGATCGTACGCTAGAAGAAAATCTCTTTCGGTTCAACGACTCGATTTGCCACGTCCGTCGTGCCATCAATGCCAACGAGAGTGTCGAGGTAGACGGTCAAGTTTCTGGCGCGATCCGCGACTCGGACTAACACGGACCACCTCATCAAACAGATGGCGTTGCCCACGGGACTCGTGAGTTCTACCGACTCGTGCCCATACTAATAGGCAGAGTGGCCATGCATCTTGATCGAGTACGCAGTGCGTTCACAACCGATGGCATCTTAGACTAGCCAACTTGAAGGAACTCACGACTGATGCTGTTTGTTGCCCACTGTCGTCAAACATGGACAGCGCGTTTTTATATGCCCCTAATCTCTTTAGCATCTGATTTGCCTTAGCATACCGGGGGACACTTCTACCACGAGGCGAGGCTGGTTGATGCTACCATGACGTTGAGCCCTACATTGGTATACAGGGCGCAAACAAAGAAGCAACGTGACATGCGTGCAAACCTCTAATGAAGACTAAGGGACACCACAAGTAGCTGAAAAATCGACATTTTCTCTCTAACATCCAAGAACTACTCCTGGAGATTCATCATTGATAAGCTCGGCAGTAATAGGAATGGGTGCGTACGTTCTGTTGGAGAGTGATGGGCGAGGCTGTTGACAGGTCGTCGCGGAAAAGGTACGAATTCGAAGATAATCGAGATTGCATCTCCGAGTCAGGTGTTCAGCGTCGCGTTCACTCGGGATAGAAAGCATGTCATCGCTGGAGGTAGTCCAGGGGACATTCATCGATGGGGTCTGGAAGACGGACGACAACAACTTCACGGTCCCACGATGAAAGGCGATAGCACTGTCATGGCTTTGACTGTATCGATGGACGGTCGGTGGATCGTCGCTGGGAGCGATCGTGGGAAGAAGGTAATCGTTTGGGATGCGTCCACTCACGACAAGGTGCTCGAGATCACAAAACACACAAATTTGGTCAGGGCGATCGATGTCTCCAACGACTCGACCAGAATCGCTACTGGATCGCACGATCACACCGTCCAGATATTCAGCATCACTTCGGGGAAACGCCTGCTTGTTCCTCTACAGCACAGCAACATCGTCATGGGTGTCAAGTTTTCCCCAGATGATAGTCGATTGGCCACGGCCACACACTGCCACGACTCTGTCCGGGTCTACGACTCACACTCTGGGGAGATCATTTTTGACATCCCAGTTAAAATCAGCCCATATCACAGATGCACCCCCTTTGTGTGGTCCTCTGATTCCCGGTGCCTTTTTACCGTGGTACCCGGAAAAATTACCTCGTTTGATCTATCCATCTCCTCACGCACTGAGTGGTCAATCCACAACACAGACGCTGATGCGTCCATCGTATCAAACGGTAAATTCATCGCATGTTCTGCAGGTTCGACAGTCTCGATTTGGGATCCCATTTCGCGTACTCAAATTGGTCCTGTTCTTGAACATAACTCTACAATTTGGGATATTGCCCTTTCCTCCGACGGGAGATATCTCGCATGCGTACATGATACCAAAATCACGCTTCACAGACTCAATGACCTCCTTTCCCACTCGTATTTCAGCAATGTGGGTATCTGTACATTCAACGTGTTGGTGTCGCTAACTACCACAAACAACCTCTTCCACTACACGACCCTCTCCCGGATCCGACCCGGATGTTTCATCTACCTCTCAGCCTTCCCTCATGGAAGTGAGTGAAGAAGTCCTCAAATCATGGAGTGAAACCGATCTGAACAAGACCGAAACGACACTATCGGATGAGATTCAGCATGCATCAAAGCCTAGCCACCATGCATTCGCAAACCGGTCCCTTGTACGAGTGCGTTCAAAGCAGTCACTGGCACTGCTCGCCATCGATGATGCCAAGGAGGTTAGTGTTCTCAATCATGCTCTGCCCACCCATATTCATTCTGGTTCGCATAAAGTCCCTCCAGATTCAGCCGTCGCCAATCGGCCATATCGCAATGGCCATCGCTTTGCTCGCTCAAGGCGATCGAGATGGTTCATTTTGTGCTTTCGACCTGGCCTTCTATGAGTGTGAGCCACACGAGACATGGCTCTTATTGCTTTTCAAGGTTCGTGAAATACTGTAACGTAAATTGTATTAACTAACCTGTGTTAATCACAGGCAGTCCTTGTGTTCGAAGGTGGAAGACAAGATGATGCAATGAAGCGTGTAGACTACCTCGCAAAAAGGAGGAACAACGATGCGACATATCTCTGCCATCAGGCACGTGCAGTACATGAAATAAGAATACTGTCAATCTCAATCTCACTGCTTATACATTCAAAAGGTGCTTGGGGGTATGTACATGCATAAAAGAGAGTATGGACGTGCGATATCCCACTTCGAGAGCGCGAAGAAAGCTGCTCCAATAAATGGAGACTGTCCTCCTTTAGTGACGATCTCCCTTGTGGGTCTTCCCTCGGATTCGTTGTATGTTGTTATCATCTAACTTGCTCGAACCCAGATATTCGGGTGGGCTTTCGATGGACTGGACATCGCCTCTCAACAACATATGTACGAAGTTCTGTTTGTCGAAGGACGCCTCAGAGAAGCCGCAGAGATTCTTCAGAACATGGTCAAAGAATCAAGTGAGGATGCTCAGAAGGGAAAGACAATTGCCGACTGGATCGTTGGTATGTTTTCGATAAACCGATTCGGTTGGTTGTGTATCGTAACATCATCTGTCAGACTTTACTCAAAAATATGCTGCTACCGCACGGGAAGTCACGCAGGAAGGCAGTAGCGACCAAACACACCAAATATCGACCACCGATCATGAGAAACATCAAGATGCAAATCCTTGGTCCTCTGGAATGTTGTGCCTCGACCACGAATGCAACTCTAATCATGAAGCGGAGTAAATTCATGTTGGAGGAGACAGCTATTAGTATCCAGTTTGTTTCCGATTTTTTCCTTGTATAGTGTATACTAGTTTCTATCGTGGAGACAGCATGAGATGGTCGTAGCCTTCCGCCCGCCTACCACGTCCACTTCAGTCACGTTTCCCCTCACCCCCTGAATATCTTTGACGATTTCAAGCAGGCCTTCGATGCAGTGTGGTCAGATGTCCCCATCGCGTCTTGTTGACATGTCGTGGTGACGGTACCAGCACACACTAATATTCGCAGTCATGAGCGTCCATGACCACGGCATCGTGCGTGAGTGCTGTAGAGTCTACTACTGCCGACCGGACCAACGGTGATTCGTAAGTAGCTTGGTGCTGTTGTCCATCTAAACTCGAAGGCTGCAGAGGTGCCTGAGACTAAATGAGGGGGGACAGGAGAGGAAAATCATGATTTGGAATGCAACGGCCCACGAAAAGGTGATCGAGGGGGAGGGGAGCTCAGATTGGATATGCTTGTTGGCATTATCCCCAGAATCAGCGAGGATTGTCAGTGGTGCGGATGACTGGATAGTATCTGTATGCACATAATGTAGTGCTTTGGTACCGTAGCATACGGACAGCCGAGGTTGACAAATAGCCATGGCTCACGGGCCAGCCGATTGTCGGCCGACCTATGAGTTGCACTCATAGGGCATGGATGGGCCGAGATAGAATACAAGTCTTGTGTGATATGAGTTGGCCAAGGGGTTATTTTAGTAAGGGTATTTTGAGTGATGGGTGGGTCAATATGTGGTGGTTCCATGTGATATGAGTGGGCCGAGGAATACATGACCTGTAGGTCTCAGGTGGGCCGAGGGATGGGTGACCCATAGGTGTTGGATGGGCCAAGGGATGTATGACCCGTAGGTCTTGGGTGGGCTGGGGGGTGGGCAAACAGGTCTTGGGTGGGCCAAGGAATGAATGACCCATAGGTCTCAGGTGGGCTAAGGGATGGGTGATCCATAGGTGTTGGATGGGCCAAGGAATGCCTACACCATAACCCTCGGGTGGGCCAGGGGAGGGGCAACCAAAAAGTTGCAGATGGGCTGAGGGATGGGTGGCCCATAGGTGTCGGATGGGCCAAGGAATGCATTCCCCATAGGTCTTGGGTGGGCCAAGGGAGGGGAGACCCAAAAGTTGTGGATGGGCCGAGAGATGGGTGACCAGAAGGTCTTGGGTGGGCTGAGGCATGGGTGACCTGTAGGTGTCAGATGGGCTGAGGCATGGGTAACCCATAGGTGTTGTATGGCTGAGGAATGCATGCACCATAGCCCTTGGGTGAGCCAAGCAATGTGGCCCCTGAAGGTCTCAGGTGGACCAAGGGAGGGGTGACCCAAAAGTCCTGTATGGGCCAAGGGATGGATGGTTGGTGGGTCTTGGATTGGCCGAGTGAGGGGTGACTCACAGGTGTTGGATGGGCCAAGGGATATTTTGATAGGATTTCATCAGTAATGGGTGGGGCCTTGGAATGGTGGTGAGTGTGTATTGTAGGGATGGGGTGAACTGAGGGATGAGTGATTTTGTAGGTCTCCAGTGGGCCGAGGTATGGGTGACCCATACTTCTTGGGTAGGCCGATGGATGGACAGCCCAAAGGTCTTGGGCAGCCCTTCAGTATCAGTATTGGATTCACCAAGTAATATCCAAATCTCTATTTCATAACAAATGAGCCATTCCATTTGACTGGTTGTGACAGTAGGCTATGCATATGAGGTGGGCTGAGGCATGGCCCCTAGGTATGGGATTGGCTGAGGCAAGGAATCCCATCAGCCACAGGGATCGGGAATCCTGCTGTAGTCCATAGGCATTGTCCTGAACAATTTCAAATCGACTGCAGAGTTGACAGCAGCCCCCTTGGCTGAGTGATCTACATTCCATTCAATCTACCTCTACAATGGACATTCCATCTCATTGGAGACTTCACATGTCTGATATTATTGCCAAATACATGGTCAAGCAATTCCTGGAAGCCATCGGCCACCCTGCCCAACCAACTCCTGCACTACCTGATACATGCATTCCTTTGCCAGCTCTCTTCCAAGCTGATAGGATAGTCCATTCAATGGCAAGGGCTTATCAGAATCAAAGCAAGTGATCTATGAGTACATAGATATCTATTAATATTATCTCAGGGAGCTTCCCCATAGACATCCGAAGGATGGCTGAGATGTTGGGGTTGAAGGAGACTGGAACAAATCCAGAAAGAGAAAAATTGTTAAAGGTTAGATTCCCCATGGAGCAGGAAGAGGAGATGTCAGACCCAACCCTTCTATTGGACAAGAATGGGGTAATCCTGGCATGGTATCTGCCTGGGGTACTATCTGAAGAGTTCCAGGTGAGCTCCCCAAGTTAAATTTCCATAGATGCCTCATTGATGACTTTGGTTAGCGGGACTGTTCCCGAAACCTGGAATTGCTATTCCCAGATTTATCCAGGAGTGTCAGCAACTCCAGGTCTTGGAGGACCAACCAGGCCCTGTTTGAGGGAGAGATCACAGGTGCAATCGAATTATCCCCGGCTTGGTACCAGCAAGGTTGGGTGGTAAGAACCATTTGGCTGCATTCACACTGAAGCTGGCCTGACAGAACTAGCCATTTAGACATCAACCTGAGGTATCAGCCATCCTCAAAGACTCCCATGGCAATTCTGGACCTCGGGAATGGCTTGGAGCTAGCTCCCTGCTGGTCATGCATCCAGACCTCTATGCATCTGGAAGTGACGCCCTGCTGAAACTGGCCAAGTCCAATAAAGACACTGAAATGAAGGCCATCCTTTCCGAGTGGTCCTTGGTATATTTGGTAATGTCGGTCATCATCAATTGGGCCACCCCTTTCCATCAGATCTCAACTGTAGGGCTCAGTGGTTGGACATGTTGGCTATCATAGGGGGGGATCCTGACCTACACATAGATTTTGGATAGCATTGGGGTCAGGCTGGGGTATGGGCCTGGCACCCTACTGGGAATTTCTGGAAAGGTTCTTTGGCATGGGGTGCCACATTCTGTTTCTGACAGGGTTTGCCTGGCTTACCATATGAGAGATAATGTCCATGAGGGGGTGGGAGTTCACAGATGTGATTTGGTCAGACAGGGGGACCTCCCTCACTTATTATACAAGTTGGCAGTGTCTATGAACATTGCTACAGAGTAGAATACAAATTCCCTACATGAATGGCCACTGGTATCTAGAATTCCTGTCAGAGGAATGGATCTCTGCAAGGATGTCCTCAGGAGACCAATGTTCCTCCATCTGCACTATCCTTTCCATGGTCAACCACATCTCATCACATACTTGGGTGAGCTCTCTGGACAAAGCCATCCTTGTCTCCACAGCCCACCTGCATGCCAGCTCAATCTGTTGTCGGTCGGTGAAGATTGGTGGAGGGCCTACTGGAGTGATCAAAAGCTAAACAACAGGGAATGAGTCAAGTGTGACAGGTGAATGGACTGAACAGAAACTTATCCCGGCATATTGAGGCATGAATTGAGCATGAAGCTTACGGAGATCATTCCACGGACATTGTGCATAGATCTCCAGAAGTTGTTCCATGTGGTCTGACCACCAAGGCCATGGAAATCCTGGGTCAGTTGTCACCAGCTGACACTCCTGATTGGGGAAGGCAGCATCAGCATGTTTAGGATCAACGATCATCCAAACTGTATGGGGGATGTCTAATGTCCACCCATGCATTACCACAGTTTAGATCAGCTGGGTGGCCATGGCCTGGGAGCAGGGTAAGATCGGACAAAAGCATACTAAATTAATGCCTACCACTTCTGATGGCAGATTTCTCCTTTGTTGATTGGGGTTGAAGGAGTCGGATTTTAAGGCCCATCAGATAAATTTACTCCAGCATGTCCTGGAAACCTTGTTGGGTTGGGGTGTAGGATGATTGTGGCATTGTGAATATGATGGGCAAGTAAGAGGATTCAGTCTAGGGTTTTTTATATTGCAGAGATGAACTGGAAACAATATACATCACAATAATCCAACAGTTCATTGCAAATACATCCAAATCTGGCTTCTGCTAATTTTGTAACAACTCCTTACAATGATCCCGAAGTCTCTCAAAATTGACCTGAGTCCTGGCTGCATAGCAAGCATGTCCCACCTGACCTTGCCTCTCAGAGGCCTGCAATAGGGCACCCCATGACCTTGCCTTGTAATTGAAGAAGTTACTTGTACATTGCCCTTCTGCTCTGAGGAGCTCTGCTTCCTCTTCCCATCGGTCCTTGAGAGCCTTTGCTCTGAGCCAATGACCCCGATAAACTGAAGTACCCGAAAGTGTTAACTTGATCCATGAGCAACCGAACATTAAGATTAAAACATACATTCAGACATCCAATCATTCAGTTCTGAATCCCTTTGCACATCCATGGTCCAGAACCAGGCCAAGGTGGAGTCCTGATTGCCCCGGGCATTTGGTTTGAATACTGCAGTACTGACCTTGAGGTGCTCAGGATCAAGTGGCCTATATCAGATCAGAGTGTCTTTGTCAGCTTCCAGTGATATCATGGCTCTTTGGCATGCCTTTTCACAGTTAGCTCTATAACATTGATCTTGCCCCATGCCCAAGTTGTGTGGGTCTGGCCGCTGGCATGCTGAAGCTCGGTCCGGAAGAGAACTGACTTCTCGTCCAATGCCATCCTCAGATGATGCAGGCAGTCATTGGCTTGACCTTTTCTGGGTTCCAGTTTTTCCTCTGCCAACCAATCTATACCTAAGTCCTTGCAAGCCTGTCTACCTATGGAGGATGGGAAGGGGAGATGAGCTTCTTCGGCATGGTGAGGATCAAGATTTCCGAAGGCTACTTCATCATCATCAGATCCTATGTCATCAATCCAGTCTTCCTCATCGTGGTTGGCTGCATCAGATCCTTGGGTGTTGACCCTACCTATGAATGAAGCAGAATCCGAGACAAAGCTGTAGATTTCTGTCCCAAGCCAATCCCTCTTCCTTGCCAGGGCCAGCTTGAGCTTCTGTGGACAAATGACCAGAAGAACAGGCCTCCGACTTTAGCTGGATCTGTGATTGCTGGATGTGCAACCCCTGAGCAAGCCAAGTACTGGAACCCCTCTGGCTCAAAGTCATGGAGTGAGATCCCAATAGCATGGCAAGCTTGATGCTTTTCATTGTTGGGGCTGGAGAAGCTTCTTTAGCTAGCTGACATGCAGATGCAAAGAAGAATTACCAGAGTCCAATCTGATCTCATAAACATCCATGGCCGAAGGGTTTCCTTCTCTTTCCTTCATGGCCTTTCTCTGCTGCTTCACCAACTGCCTCTTTCTATCCTCTGGCAATCCTTCATCCAGAGCTTGAAAGGCACCTGCTGCCTCTTCCTTGCTGGTCAATGCCATCTTGAGTTTCCAATGAATGCTTCTAGCTAATAGCAATCAGCCATGACAACAGACAGAGCAGACTGGTCTCACCCATCCGAATCATCTTCTGGAAATTGGAGTCATTCATCTGAAAGTCCAATAGTTCTTGCTGATGCGGAGCTGACATCCCCCAGGCTGAACCTGAAATCACATTCAAGATCGCCCACAGAGTCTCTATAATCTCTCCCTCAACTCTACCTGCTCCTTGAATGAACCCAGGAGAGTATCTTGCAAAGCATTTATTCCAGTGGCCATGGACATGCCACAGGCCAATGCTCACCATCAGGCTGATCTCGGTCAGGATGCTCAGATATGAGTTTGAGGATACCCTCTGTCTGAAGCACTTCATGTATCGACAATTAATGTCATAGAATGTGAGGACCCTTTGGATCCCTGCTATGTTGTGTCCGAGAGCATGGCTGAGTGCATAGTCCATGTTCACCTGTCTTTGACATGGGGTAAGTGGGTGGTCGGCTAGACCAATTTAGGCATGCTGTCCCTTTCTCCTTTTTGGAAGTCTACAAGGGAATGTGGAATGAAACATCCATGCTAGACACATGCACACCCCCTATTCCAGTGGCTTCTAACTTGTGCCTATGGGCATTGGCCTGGTTCACCACCCAATGGTTATTACAGTCCGACCTCTGCCATTGGTAAGTCAGCACTTCAGCACTTCGAGCTTGGTCCTCACTCCTACCTCTGGAGAGTCTTTTGCATCCTTCAAGTAGTCATGGTACCTTTCCCAACCGACCATGTAGCCCTTGCCATCCATGAGAAATACCTGATCATCCGGCTTCTTGTCATGCATGTGCTCGGCCTTAAAGTTTCCATCCATGATGATGGTCCAAGAATATTTCCAGCTACCATGGAATTGTCAGTTGGCCTTCCAGATTGATGCTTGGAAGCTTGCCTAGACATATCCTTGTCTATTTCTGGATCCAAATTGACCCCCTTCTGTGGACATGCTGGGAAAAAGAGGACCAGTTGGCCCGATCTGATGGCCCTTGGGTCATGCCCAAAGCCATTCCATTTTAGAAGCTAGAGAACTCTCCAGATTCTGACCACCCAAAGGAGCTCTCTGTACCAATCCTACTCCCCTATCAGGCCCAAGACATGTAGTACATATATGTAGTGGAGAATCTCACCAGAACCAAGTGAGGGAACACATTGGAAGTGATCCTTTTCAGCTTGCTGAAATAATTCATTGCTACAGTCCCACATTTCACATTGTCCCGAAGGAAGTCATCCAGTACCTGGAAGGTGAAGACTGTGCTTGGGCAAGCAGTGCTGGCAGGAAATAGACCTGCACCAAGTAGCTGGATGTGAGGATCTGGACTTCCTGGACAATTGCAGTATGCCAGGTTACAATAGTGCACCCCCGAGGTGTCCACCACCACCAGTGCACCAGAAGAATCTGGAACCCAAAGGTGAGGTGGCCGAGCTGCTGGGTGGGAACCCTCCCATTCCTCATCAGGCACATCCCTGACTCCAGATGGGCACACCTCTCCATCATGTCCAAGATATAGAGTCAATCCAGCCTATGGGCATCACTTTGATCAAGCAGAGGCATTTTGGTATAAGTATCAGGAAACATACCAGCCGGAGAAAAGATTGCTGGAAGTATGTTCCAGTCCATTGCTCTACCTGATGAAAGGGGTGAGCCCTATGGTTCTCTCTACAGCAGGAAGTACAGAAGAGGGGCCTTTCAAAACAATCTGAACATCTATAGGTACCATCTCTGAGACAATGAGAACACTTCCAAGGATCGGGTGGTCTTATGATTTTTCCATTCCCTGAGGAAGTTGTTTTGTGTCTGGAATAGTCAACTTTCCAAAGAGTATATTGCAAGAACAAATGAGAGTCTTACCTTGCTAGGAAATTTCAATGGCTCTGGCATGACATAGAAATCACCTTGGTCATGTGTTTGGAAGTCATGGCCAGGGGATGGGGTATTTCTTGGGGACCTCTTCCTTGGCCTTTTCTTGTCTGGAGTGACTTTCACCAATTTAGTCTTTGGACCTCAGGTGGTTTGGATGGTCTTCCACTGAACCTCCACTACAGGACTATGAGCATCTACAGAAACATACTTTGCTTTTGGCATGGCTGGAGAACAGGAGGACTGGATCTCAACACAATTATCTGACCAGACAGCACACCTTCCAGTAGCCAACTGATCACCTTGTCATTCCTCTAACTTGTGTGTCATTCAAGGTGCATGTCAGATATCAAAGTTTGATGGCATCCATGTTATGTAAATTACTAGATAAGGCATGTCAGAACCCACACAAGGGTAGCAATCAGGGCAGACACCAACTAAATTGCCAAATGGGGAGGGAAGGTGTTTATAATAAGATGAATCAAGGGGCATTACAGCATGAAGGAAGATTGATCAGAAGATTCTGAAGTTCGGCAATGTCGGCAATCATGTTTGCAGCATCTGATATTGATGAAGCAATTGAGGGACTGACAAGACACTACCAACTCTCGAAACACACCCCTTGAACAAAATATCAATATTGCTGGAATCATGCCTTGTGAACCATCTAGTAGAGCTAGTAGTGTATCTGTTGGGACCAAGACTTTCCAGAAGCTGTCAGAGGAGGAAATAGATATCCTCAAATCTCATTTGGAAGCATGGAAGAACAAGAGGAACAGACCTGGAGTGTATAGGGCAGTGCATAAGGAAGTGAAGAAGTTGAATATGGTGGAAAGGATGAACATAGAGGAATGGGATAGCCAGAAGGAGGTGAGTCCTATATGTCATGTGGGATTTTCAGCTGATGTTTATGTTTCGGAAAAGAAGTACAAGAACTGGCTTTACAACCATGGCTGAAAAAGAACCACCAAACCCATGGTAAAGTATGGAAAGAGTTTCACTGCTAGGGATGTGATAAAGGTACAGAAGAGGATGGAAATTCAGAAGATTATAGAGGAAGACAATGGGTCGAAACCTGGGGACAGAGAGATGATAGCTCAGTATCAATGGGCTGTGAACAAGGTAATGGAAAGTCTCACCGAAGAGGAGTTAAAGAAGGCCGAAGCTGAAGCCAAAGAATGGAGGAAAGAAAGACCGCATCCAGAGGTACAAGCAAGATAAGGATTGAAGCTCTGGATGGAGACCAACTGCTAACATCCTACTATAGAACAGCCTTACAGAAAGGGGAGAAATATGTGAGGGAGTTTGCAGAGGAGGTGTGGAGGTGTGGGATGAGAGTAGCCATGCTGGCTGGATCATGACCACTCAGTAAGTGACTGAGCTTGAAATCCACAAGCCAAAGGTATTCAGAATGCTGACCAGGCCATAGATATGACATTAATGATGAGATTGGGAATGGAGCAGGATTCAATGGGTGGGGTGGAGCTCATCAAAGATGGATGGAGTATGCCAAGACCAAGCTTGGAAACTCGGGATGGTCAGATGGGGGTGAGACTGAAGCCGATCTCGACAATGATGAATCCAATGCCAAGGTTTGGCCATGGAAGAAGAACATGAAGAAAGGGAAGGCTGATCCAGTCTCTATGGTTAGCAATGGAGAAAAGGCTTGGATAACAGATATGAAGGATGTCAGCCTGGAGATCATGAAACAGATCATCTGGGGCTTCATAACCTTTCACTATAGTAAGTGGATCCAGGTTAGTGAGCACCAGGCCTGATTGCTCCCATAGGGAAGGCTTCTGGAATTAATGAGCTACCTGCCCCATGGACACATATTGTGGGTCAACAATCAGACTACATGGCCTCCAAGTATTTGCCACAGGGGGTGAAGCTTTGGGAGCCATCAAAGCTTCAGAAAAAGGAGGTAATTTCTATCTTGGACTTCTGGAGGGAGAGACAGCGATCACATCCAGCAGATGTTCTGAGCTTCCGAAAATGGAGAGACTCAGAAGGCATCCTACAAGACCCTGTGGAGTTGGATTCCAATGAAGAGGCAGCAGCCCAAAGAAGGAAGGCCTCTAAAGGAAAGAGAAAGGCTGGGTCTGAAGATGGACTAACTGAAGGTGAAGGCAGATCAAAATCAAGAGGATGAGGCAGGAAGGGAAGGAATGCTTCAAGGGTAGATGACTCTAAAGAGTCTGAGGATGACCGGGATGATGGGAATGGGTCTGGGTGGAGACATGATACAGACAGGGAATATTCTGGAGGTACTGCTGCAAAGCAAGGGCACAGCCATTTGGGCCATAGGAAGTCAGGGGGTGAGTACATCTCATGACTGTCTTATCAAATATAATTCCTGATACAACAAGACATAGTTAATGAGCTGAGAAATCGGGTCATCAGTAGAAGAGGGACCAAGAGTGATGAAGCTGAGGGCAAAGGCATCATGGGGCCAAAGCCGACCCCTCCACTGAAGGCCAAAGCCTGGAAAGCTACCAAACAACAACCCTACACTGAACAAGTTTAAACAAGGGAAGTGGCAAGGAAGCTGAGTGAGCAACCTTGGAGATCCAGGCTGAAGCTGACACTCAGAGGCCTGAAGCCAGCCAGGCCACATTCCGAAAATCATGACAGCTTGGAAGATGGTAAGTGAGTATCATCATAGGGATAGCTTTGAGATCAAGCCACATTCTTTAGATGAAGCAAAGCAACAGTCAAGGCCAAAGTGAAGCCAAAAGGCACCAACCCAGTTTGGTGAGGGAAGCCCTGAGGGGAGAGTGGTTCACAAAAGGCAGAAATAAGTTTCTCATTGAAATCCTAAGTATCCACTCATTGTTGGTACAACAAAATACACTATCTATGTATATACAGTGACTTTACTCCATCCTTTCCAGCACATTGTCCAGGTGGCTGATAGCATCATCAAGCCTTTGAATCTCAGTGAAGATCTCCACATGTTGGTTGGTCAGATACATGAACCTATCCACATAGTGGAGATAGGCCATGATCAGACATCTATCATGGTGGCGGCTCAATGGGTGATGCTGTGGGAGATGTTGTTGTTGCTGCCGATACCCATCAAACATCAGCCGATCTGGATATATGGTTGAATGATGAAACTGAAATCAAATCAAATGGGACTTACAGTATTCCAACTGAGCCAAGTCCTCAGGCTGAAGATCACTGCCCAGGATTGGGGGCTGTACTAAAGTCCTCAATATGTATTCCAGGTGTTCCTGAGATAAGCAGCCAGCAGGCAATGTCTGACTGAACAAGGTCATCCAAGTAGGAATTGGCCTGAGTTGAATTTCGGGATCAAACAGTTCCGATGAAATCGCACGAGAGGTGCTGGCCAATTCCACATCAGAAGTGAATGGCAGGCTGGGCAGCAGACTGTCCTCAAGCATGGGTGGAGTTGGCAGTTCTGGACTGCTGTCAGGGATGACTGGAGGTGTTGGAAACCTCAGATCATCGGATGTGGTGGACTTGGCACTTAGGTGGCTAGGAACCTTAGGGGGGCTCAAATGATGGAGAAAATGAAAATGGGAGATTGATAGAGGAACCTTAGAGGGTTGAGAAGTCCCAAGAGGAAGTCTGGGAAGGAATGGATGGGGCTAAGAATAAATCTGAGGAAGATGGTGGTTCAATCTCCATCAGTTGATCTGGAAGATAATGGTTGGTTTGGGTGAGCAAAATGAATTTTTAGGCTTACCATCGAATCTGACCCAGCCAGGGGCATTACCTTGGGCTTGTGTGTCAGACATGATCAATGTTAATATGGGTGATTTGGTGGGAAATGGAGTGCAAAAGGTATGCCTAGGCTCGTGTCTTGTTGATATTCTACTCCCAGACTGAATCAGTCTTTGTGCTTGAGCAATGCCGTCAGTACAAAGTTTATTATTTAAACCTAACCTCAGCTTTGAAATCATTTCACCCCACTGCTCACATCCACCCAACCTGTCTTTCAAACAATTCCTGATTTCAATAAAAATGACCATCTACAAACAACAATATTTCTGAGTTCAAGTCTTTTGCTGAGAAAGCGGCTCAGCTGATCCAAAGTGAGGTTGCAAAACTTCAAGGAAAGGTGGGAGTGGATGAATGGAAGCAGGTAGTTAACACTGTCAATGAGATATTGGTAGGTGGACAGTGCATGCCATTAGGTGGGGTGCTAATGATGGATATAGGGTCAAGTTAGGGAACACCATGTGGCTGGGGCCAGGGTCCCTTGCATGGTCATAGCTGCCAACATGGTGATGTATCCCATGGCTGAGGTCATCACCCAAGGATGGCTGAAGGTTGGTTCGATCTTGAAACCTGGCCCCAAAATCAGTGGCCACCCATGGTCACATCCCCTGAAGCCGATCTTGAAGGGAAAGGGAGTGGACCCTTTGGAAAGGGGTGGAGGGATGGTTCCCAGTGTGGGAAAGGGGGGAAAGGAGCACAAGGAAGGTAAGAGTTCAAAGGATGTGGGGAAGAAGCAGGAGCAGAAGGAAAAGGAGCAGGAGGAGCAGGAGGAAGTGGATGAGAAGCCAGAGGCCATTGAGAAAAGGCCAGCTCAGGGAAAGGTAGGATCAGGTAGAGGTGGGGAGGAAGAGGAAACTTGGGGGAGAAGCCAGGAGAGACGGTCAAAGAACCAGCCGAAACATAGATCTTGGTCCTGTCCCATCAAATCACAGGAATTCATCTCCAATCAGGATGAAGAACCTGAACCCTTGACATACCATCCCAACACTGCTGACTCTCCCCCTCCATCCCCAAAGGCCAGTTCCAAAGCTGTGCCCAAAAGGTGTGGCCTTGCACCCGGACCATCAAGGGCAATATCCTGGTCAGTGCATGCCAGCCATGTCACTGATCCAAGATTTCTTGCAGCCTCATGAAAGTGGCCAAACAGAGTCATCAGGAATCCGGTGGCCCGAGCAAGGCAGCATCAAGGGCCCCTTCAAAAGCCCCTTTCCATCAACCACTCAGGGCCATGACAGTTTTGGCCACCACCCCTGCTAATTGTGCCGCAAGTCTGGCACCCGGTCCTTCTCCAAGGAAGAAGGTCAAACATTCAGCATCAAAGCCAAGGCCCAAGACCCCCACACCTGAAGCCGGCCCAAGCTCCGCCCCTGGTGGCTCAAGTGTTAAACTGAAACTCGGTAAGTTTGGTAGTCTATATATGTTTCTATGTCCAACTGATATTGATAGTTTTTGATGGTGTAGTGATCCAAAAATGGCTTCCATCCCACCCCATCCCATCCTGCTCCATCAGTGTCAAGTCCGGGTTCAATCCCGGAATTCCTGGATAGTCTGGAGCATGTGGAATGGCGGAGTTGGGCGGGAATCCCTGAGGGGGGTCAGAGGTGTAAGGAACTTTGGGTTCAGCTTATGTGCTGCGCCCCTGTATGAGTTCTGTTCCTTGATTTCAGAGCAGAGGGTCGGAGATCAATCCTAAGGTCAACTTAAGGACTGAGGGGGTTCAAAGTGAAGCAGATCAGGAGAGAACGGGATTTAGTTAATATTCAAACTAAGGAAATATCAGAGAGTACAAGTGGGTTTATATACTGAAGAGTCCGAAAGATATAAAGATGTTAAAGTATGTCAGACGGATCGGAGTTTCAGGTTTCTGGAAGAAGGTAAGGAATGAATTGGAATGGCATCAGAATGGGAGAGTAATGACTGAAGGCAATGGCGCAATAATTGTGAGGCAAGGGGAAAGGGAATTATTGATAGGAACTGTAAATGTCAAGAAGTGTCAAAGGAAAGTGACATATGTCAAAAGATAGCCGAGATAGGAATACGAAAGTCCAGGACGGGAATGGAGAAGGTCCGGGATGAGAATGTGGAAGTCCGGGATGGGAAATATGGGGTTCAGAATGTCTGATGAAAGAGAAATCTTCTAAGGTAAAGTCCGAGGCTTGGGATTTGGGATTTGATCATAGGGGGCCAGAATTGGGCCAGATGGGTTAGGGAAGTTTCGGGATGTGCCAGTATCTGGAATTGGGCCGGATGGGTTAGGAGAGTTTCAGGATGTGACAATCAGCCAGGCCTCTCAATACCCTGCCTCTCCCAGCCTCTGTCCCCACTCCCAACCTAACTGATGATTCAAGGGATGCAGTTATCACCACCCTTGAAAGTTGGGTTTCCGCTCTCAAAAGGGAGCTGGCACGGATTCTGGTGCTTGAGCAACAGCTTGGCACTTTGGTTTGGGCAGTTGAGGCTCTTTGGGAAAGGGTCCAAGAGCAATGCTCAGTCAGATCAAAACCAGGTCCTCTCCCAAGGACAGTATCAGTTTCACATCATATGTGAATGCTGAACCTGGAGGGTTCCAGCTCCCTGCCTCCCACTGTCATTCAGGCCGAACCCAAGCATTCCCTGAATCTCGGCCTCCCCTGAATCTTGGCCTCCAATTGTGTGGCCCATCCTTGGAGGGCACCAGGGCAGTCCCATCCCCACTCCATCTAGATAGCATGGAGACAAATGAGGGTGAGTTGGATGGCTTTTCAGCTCCCCCTGTGCCAGTTCCTCCCCTAGGCCTCCCTACAACATCAGATGAATTGGACACAGTCAGAATGGATGCCGGTATGGAGTTTCAATCTGATTTTCCCTGACTTGTATATAGCCAATGACTGTAATTGTACCACTATAAATGCCATGAGTTTCCTATGGGTGTATAATTCTGCAAGTCAAAATTGATCTTGATTTAATTGAAGTACAACAATGGGTAAGGCTATCCTGAAGGCACTGATGATGGTGACTGCAGCCAGTCTAATACTGAAAGTCTTCACATACCTATGAATGAAGCCAAACCCATTGACTCAATGGGCCCACCCTCAACCTACAGACCACCTGGTCCTCAGCCTACTCAGCACCTATGGGTCACCCATCCCTCAGCCCATCCGAGCCCTATGGGTCATGTGATGCTTGGCCCACCCAAGACCTATGGGTCATGCATTCCTTGGCCCACCCAAGATCTGTTCACCCATCCCTTGGCCCACCCACCTCTCGGCCCACTCATATCACACAGAACCACCACATATTGACCCACCCATCACTCAAAATACCCTTACTAAAATAACCCCTCGACCAACTCATATCACATGGGATTTCTATTACATCTCAGCCCATCTGTGCCCTATGAGTGCAACTCAAATGTTGGCCGATGATTGGCTAGCCCGTGAGCCACAGCTATCTGTCACCCTCGGCTGTCCATATACTATGGTACCAAAGCACTACATGGGCTCCTGTATGGAGCACGACGATGGGCAAACAACTCACAGGTCCTCTCATTGGGCACACTAACTGGGTTCACTCTGCAAGCTTTTCCCTGAATGGTGACAAGATCACCAGTTGTGACAACTGTGACATATAAACCTGTAATAGCCACTCTGGCAAACTTGCCACTGTGTCAATCTGTCAAGTCCAGGTTCAATCGCAGAATTCCTGGATAGTCCAGAGCACACGGAACAGCGGAGTCGGTCGGGAATCCCTGAGGGGGGTCAGAGGGGCAAGGAACTTTGGCTTCAGCTTATGTGCTGTGCCCCTATACAAGTTCTGTTCCTTAATTTCAAGGCAGAGGGTTGGAAGACAATCCTAAGGTCAACTTAAGGACTGAAGGGGGTTTCAGAGTGAAGTGGAGACTTTGCAGGATAGAACAGGATTTATTTGATATTTGAACTAAGGAAATATTGGAGGGTACCAGCAGGTTTATATACTGAAGAGTCTGGAAGATATAAAACTGTTAAAGTATGTTGGACAAATTGGGATTTCAGGTTTCCAGAACAAAGTAAGGGATGAATCAGAATGGCGTCAGAATGGTGGAATAACTGAGGGCAATGGCACAATAATTGTGAAGCAGGGGAAAGGGAATTATCGATAGGAACTGCAGATGTCAAGGAATGTCAAAGGAAAGAGACATGTGTCAAGAGATAGCTGAGATAGGAATACAAAAGTCCAGGATGGGAAATATGGGGTTCGGAATATTCAATGAAGGAGAAATCTTCTAAGGCAAAGTCCGAGGCTCAGGATTCAGGAATTGATCATAGGGGGCCGGAATTGGGCCGGATGGGTTAGGAAAGTTTTGGGATGTGACAGCATCCCCTTCTTAGGCACAAACCCTTGAGTGCCTGGATAGGAGTCCATAATAGGAAATAGAAGTATGGCGGAGTTTGAAAATGGGGATCGATCTGAGGTACTCGGAATCCGACGACGAAATTGCCCGTCTCCAGCAAGAGGAGGAAGAATGCGCACGGGAGTCTGCTCAGAGAATCCAGGAGGCCAAGGAGAAGAAGGCCTGGCAGGAGGCAGAAAAGCGTGAGGAGGAGGCATGGAGGAAAGTGGAGGAGGATGAGAGGAGGAGGAAGGCAGAGGCAGAGGTCACAAGGATGGCAACCCAGCAAATGCAGCAGGAGTTTCAGGAGTCACAATGGCACAGGGCGAGTGGGTCATCGAGCTGTCACAAGGCAGTGTGGGAAGGCCTGGGGGTTGGCTCCCTGTGCGGCCTGCATGAGGGTGAGGGCCCATGTCTGGGCCCAAAAACCAGACGGTTGAGGACATGCATGAGGTGCATGCCAGGAGGCCGGAGCAGCAGGGAAGAGGGCGGCCGTGGAAGTGGCATCCCCATGTGGAGGGAAGGATCAGAAGTGGTGGAGACAGAAGAGCCCGGAGTACTGGGAGGAGAGCGAGGAGGAGGACAAAGAATGACAGGATGCACTCGGGGCCCTGGCAGAGTCGTACGAGGCCCAGAGGTGGGCCAACAGGGCCTACCAGGGGGCCATCATGACACAACTGTCAGGGATCTGACAGGTGCTCATGGACGGCCTGGCAGCCATCCTCGAGGCTCAGGGGTCCCAGAGCATGGAGTCCAGAGTGGACTGGGGGGCATTGGAGTGGAAGGGAAAGGAGAGGGCGGATGTGGAGGGAGGTCAGGCAGCAGATGGGGAGGATGGGGATGAGGAAGGGGGTGAGGAGGATGGGGATGGGGAAGTAGTATAGATCATTCCATCGGTCTCCTCATGTACAATGAGCATAGTTCTGTTTTGACGAATCATAAAATGCATTTCCACCCTCATCCAAGAGAATTAAGGGGTCTGGACTTCGCGGGATATGCAGAGTGGAAGTCTGAGATGAGTTCTGATGTGTGAGCAAGCTTGGTCATGAGGATCCAGGAAGTTTCTTCATCAGTCCCTTTGTAGCCTGCCCACTTTACCAGGTACAAGAGTTGGCAATTCCTGCGTCGCCGGTTGATTTTGGAGTCTAGGATTTTGGAAGAAAGTAAGGAATGAGTTGGAATGGCGTCAGAATGGGAGAATAATGACTGAAGGCAATGAATGGTGCGATAATTGCGAGGCAAGGGGAGAGGGAATTGTCAATAGGAACTGTAAATGTCAAGAAGTGTCAAAGGAAAGTGATATATGTCAAGAGATAGTTGAGATAGGAATACAAAAGTCTGGGACAGTAATGCAAAAGTCCGGGACGGGAAGTACGGGGTTCAGAATGTCCGATGAAAGAGAAATCTTCTAAGATAAAGTCCAAGGCTTGCGATTCGTGATTTGATCATAGGGGTTTGGAATTGGGCTGGATGGGTTAGGGAAGTTTCAGGATGTGACAGTATCCGGAATTGGGCCGGAATTGGGCTGGATGGGTTAGGAGAGTTTCGGGATGTGACACCAGTACCCAGTCAATTGATGGATTGTAGCAGGTGAGCCAGTTGTGTCCTAGAACAAGGGAACAAGATGAATCCAATGGAGTAACATAAAATGTATTGGAGGCGACAAAGCCACAAGGGAAACAAACAGAAAGGTCAACATCACAGGTAATCATAGAATTGGAAGTACCATCAAAAAGTTTCAATGGAATAGGAGGAATGGAATATGTCGGAAAACAATGCTTGTTAACGAAAGTAGTATCAATGAAACAATCAGTAGAGCCACAATCTAACAAAGCAGGGAAAGCAGAAATTTTGGAAAAGTCAGGAAAAGAAACAAGCGGCATAAGAGCCTTGGGATCATAAAGTGCGGACATGTTGAGATGGGTCTCCATAGGTGCATGGTGGGATTCAATGCAGCCTCCTTCCTGTGCGGAGTCTGGAAGGCTGTGCCCTAATTTTTTGCCTCAAGGGTAGAGGCCCCTGGTTTGGCTTCCAGAGTAGGGGAGGTTTTGGCTGCACGGGCCTTGGACACATGGGAAGTAGACTTCTGGCAATCCTTGGCCATATGTCCGGTGGCTCCATAGAACATACACAGCTTGAGGTCGAAGCAACACTTTCATTCCTTGGAGGTGAGGCATCCGTCCTTCCTGAGTTTACTGGAGAGGTTTGATGTGGGTTTCAGGGTAGGGGCAGAGGATTTCCCCAACAAGAACACAGAGGGGTTGGACAAAGTTGTGGGTTTCGGAGATGAGGTGGTGGGAATACTTTTGGATGTGGAGGACTGGTTTCCGGAGGGTCTGATTTGGCAAGCGACTTTGGACTTGCATTCCCAATATCTCCCATTGATAGTCTGGGAGAGAGTTCTCCTAGGGAGCATGGCTTTCCAATGTGGGAAAGCTCATCTTTGATGCAATCTGGAAGTCCATTGTAGAAGTGATGTTGGAGGGCTCCCTTGCCATAACCCCAGACCTGGGAGGCTAGGTGATTGAATTCTACCATGTACTTGTTGATATGCTGAGAGTCTTTCATAGATAGATGGTTGAGTTGGTGTTCTGCATCACCAACAGGGTCATGGGGGCTGAAGTTGGTCTGGAGCTCGAGGATGAATTCCCAATAGTCATCCGTCCAGTCCGGATCGTCCATCTGGAGGAGGTCAGGCTCAAACCACTCGAGAGCCATACCCTTTGGATAGGACTGGGTGAAGGTGACCTTCATGTGGTCAGTCCGGAATGCGCAGGGATGGTCCTGGAAATTCAACTTGCATTGGACCAGGAAGGCCAGCAGCTTGCGAGGGTCAGTCCCGTCGAAGGTGTTGGGTTCCTGAACCTTCATGCATGGAGATGAGGAGTTTTTGGATTCACAGTCGCAGCGTGATAACTCAGCAAGGCCATGAACTGCATTTGCAAGCACCATGATGGGGTTAGGTGGGATTGCATTATCCAGGTTGTTGTCATCACCGTTCCCGTCATCAGAGGGGTCTGGGGTGCCCACCCATTCTATCAAAATATCCCTTGGCCCATCCAACACCTGTGAGTCACCCCTCACTCGGCCAATCCAAGACCCACCAACCATCCATCCCTTGGCCCATATGGGACTTTTAGGTCACCCCTCCCTTGGTTCACCCGAGACCTTCAGGGGCCACACTGCTTGGCTCACCCAAGGGCTATAGTGCATGCATTTCTTAGCCCATACAACACCTATGGGTTACCCATGCCTCGGCCCATACAACACCTATGGGTCACCCATGCCTCAGCCCACCCAAGACCTTCTGGTCACCCATCTCTTGGCCCATCCACAACTTTTGGGTCGCCCCTCCCTTGGCCCACCTGAGACCTATGGGGAATGCATTCCTCAGCCCATCCGACACCTATGTGCCACCCATTCCTTGGCCCACTCAGATCACACCCACCATTCAATGGTTCCACCCATTACTGACAAAATACCTATTTAAATATCCATCAGCCCATCTAATACCTATGGGTTGCCCATCCCTTGACCCACCTGAGACCTTTGGGCTGTGCATCCCTTGGCCCATCCATGACTTTTTGGTTGTCCCTCTCTTGGCCTGCCCGAGGCCTACAGATAATCCATTCCTTGGCCCATCCAACACCTATGGGCCACCCATCCCTTGGCCCATCTGCAACTTTTTGGTTTCCCCTCCCCTGGCCCACCCGAGGGCTACAGTGTAGGCATTTCTTGGCCCATCCAACACCTATGGATCACCCATCCCTCAGCCCACCCAAGACCTATGGGTCACCCACCTCTCAGCCCACTCATATCACATGGAACCACCACATATTGACCCACCCATCACTCAAAATACCCTTACTAAAATAACCCCTCGGCTAACTCATATCAAATGGGACTTGTATTCTATCTTGGCCTATCCGTGCCCTATGAGTGCAACTCATAGGTTGGCCGACAATCGGCTGGCCCATGAGCCATGGCTATTTGTCAACCTCAGCTATCCGTATGCTATGGTACCAAAGCACTACATTATGTGCACAGATCCCCTCACCACCAACACCTCATCTACCTCCCACAAGGCACTTGATTTAGAGTTCTTCTTCTGAAAGGAGAAGGAAAACACCATCTGTAAGCCATGTGAGTAAGTCAACTGTCCATGGCAAGCTTCCAGTGAGCATTCACTCACACACCAATGATAGATCAATTGCAGCTAAACTCACAGAAAAAGGGGAGTCTTATAATGTTCAGTATCATTTTAGCCCAAAGATGTCCAACACTACCCTCTGTTATCACATGGAGGTTAGGCATATGCTCCTCTACCTGGAACAAGCCAAGAAGCACAGATGGGCTATCAAGGCCAAGTCTATGAAGACTGTGTTCATGTCTGGCTACACATTCAATACCCTCAAGCATGTTCTCACCCAGCCTGGGGTCAAGCTGGACAACTTACCCCCTCCTCCTCCTCCAGATCCATCTAATTGCCTACCCATGGGTGTTGTTCCATCACAGAAACAAGGGCTTGGTACTAATCTCCCCCAATTCTCAGCTAATGGACTCAAGGACTATATTATCTGCTACTTCGTTTCAAATGACCTGGTTCGTACCCCCATTCATTCTCAGCTTTGCACATATAACCTACAATGATCTATTTTAGGCAATTAACAAGATTGAACACCCAGATTTTCACCAACTCATTCTTTACTGCTGCCCTTGGAACATTACAGACTCTGAGATCCCACATCACACAAAAGCACATGAGCTTATCCTCAACAACTTTGGAACGATGTTTGCTGCCCTGCAAGCTGAACTTTCGGTAAGTTTTCATGTGTTGATCACATTGCCATCATTCATGCATAGCATTAATAGATGGAAATAAAAGAAATCTCATTCACTGCTTGACAAAAAACTATAAGAGGGCAGTGATTGCCCGGACTACTAGGGATTAGCTAGGAGTAGCAAATAGGTATAAGTAAACTCACCTCAGCCGCTGCCAAAGAGGGGGCAAAGAACAACTGAGGAATCCAAAGTAAAAACTAAGTATATATGTATAACAGAGTGGGCAGAGAAGCACTCGCTAATGATTATCAGGGAATAGGAACAGGAACAAGAGGAATTTGGAATTAAGCAATGTATGGAAGTGATGGAGTGTCCCTGGAGGCTCGGGAATGATGACAAGTAAAGGATGATGCAATACAATAAGGGTTTGCACGTCTACATGAATTCTGGATTGATTCCAAGATTCCGAGAGGTTTCGCCTGGCAGTGGAGCGGAGGTAGGCATTCCGGCATTCCGGACATGTGGAAACGCGGATTCCAATGTTCCGGAAATGCAGGGTTCATTGTTCCAGTTCTGGAGTTCACTGTATTTTGTCACTGCTGATATCTGGTCAAGCAAGAGTCTCAATCCATACCTTGCTGTCACAGCCCACTGGATTGGGCAAGACACAGAGACTGGAATGTGCAAGCTCAGTTTCAAGTCTGCTCTTGTTGCATTCCACTACATTCCGGGAAGCCATATGGGAGTCGTGATCGCCAGAGCCTTGTTACATCTAATTGACTGGGCTGGAATTTGTCTCAACAAGGTATGTGCCACTTTGTTACTTCACCATTGACACTTATTCCTGACTAGTCTTGCTGACATCCTCAGATTGGTCACTTTACACTGGATAACACTGCTAATAATGATGCTGCTATGGCTGAGCTCTCCAGGATTCTACTTGAAGAGCGGGAGTTCTTGACCCTATTGATTGCCACATTTGCTGTTTGCCTCACATCTACAACATTTGTGTTCAGTGCATGCTTGACAAGTACATGTGCACTAACTTTAGCCGATGTCCACAGACATGGAAGAATTCAGCAGGGGTGGTAAATTACAGAGATTCATACACCAAGACAGCTCACAACAATCCAATTGGTCAAGGGAGAAACATTGTTCACACTATTTGTTCATCTAGTCTGTACTGTTTGAACTTCAGGCAAACACTCATCTCAGGAAACAAGCAAGAGTGGTTCACCGATGATAAAGGAGGCACCATCAGGCTACCCGGAGTCCAATTGCTTCACAATGTCAAGACACATTGGGACTCAACATACCATATGATAAACTGCTTGCATGCTCTTCAACAAGCAAGTATCTACAACTTCTTGGACTCCTGAACATCTCTGATATCATCTATGTTAACAGGTTGTCAGTTACTTCCTGGATGCTCCCCACAACACTGATATTGCAGACCACAAGATGCTACCTCTGGGCTAGGAGGTCTTACAGGACATGGAAGTGGTTTTAGAGGTACAAGTAACTAGTTTTCTCCACCTTTCCAGCCAATATAATATCTAACTCCGCCCCCTCAAAGGTCCCTTCCCATGCTCAACAGAGCATGTGCAGGGAGAGTGTGCCATTACTCGGTGGAGCCTTCCCATCATATGAAATGTTCTTGGCTCAGTGGACAAGCCTATCTTTGGCATGCAATCATCCCCAACTCACGTCATTCATCTCTCCTGGTCTTGAGTTGGCAAATCATTACCGTGATTGTCTCGGGCATGGCAAAGCTTACCTCTTTGCAATGTGTAAGTCATCTTATTACAATACAATATATCTAACTCCCATCCTCCAAATTCAGCTTATGTGCTGTGCCCCTGTACAAGTTCTGTTCCTTAATTTCAGGGCAGAGGGTCGGAAGACAATCCTAAGGTCAACTTAAGGACTGAAGGGGGTTTCAGAGTGAAGTGGAAACTTCGCAGGAGAGAATGGGATTTAGTTGATATTCAAACTAAGGAAATATCAGAGAGTACAAGCGGATTTATATACTGAAGAGTCCGGAAGATATAAAGGTGTTAAAGTATGTCAGATGAATCAGAGTTTCGGGTTTCCAGAAGAAAGTAAGGAATGAATCGGAATGGCATCAGAATGGTGCAATAATGAGGGCAATGGTGCAATAATTGTGAAGCAGGGGGAGAGGGAATTATCAATAGGAACTGTAGATGTCAAGAAATGTCTGTTAAGTCCAGGTTTGTTCCCAGAATTCCCGGATTGTCCAGAGTGCAGAGAAAGCGGGGTTGGCGGGAATTCCTGAGGGGGGTTGGAGTGGTAAGGAACTTCAGCTTTAGCTTATGTGCTGCGCCCCTGTACGAGTTCTGTTCCTTGATTTCGGAATGGAGGGTCAGAGATAGAGATCAATCCTAAGATCAACTTAAGGACCGAGGAAGTTCAGAGGGGATCAAGAAAGCACGGGATTTAGTTGATATTCAAACTAAGGAAATATCAGAGAGTACATGCAGGTTTATATACTGAAGAGTCTGAAAGATATAAAGATGTTAAAGTATGTTGGATGAATTGGAGTTTCGGGTTTCCGGAAGAAGGGAAGGAATGAATCGGAATGGCATCAGAATGGGAGAATAATGACTGAAGGCGATGGCACAATAGTTGCAAAGCAAGGGGAAAGGGAATTATCAATAGGAACTGTAAATGTCAAGAAGTGTCAAAGGAAAGTGACATATGTGAAGAGATAGCCAAGATAGGAATGCAAAAGTCTGGGACAGGAAATATGGGGCTTGGAATGTCCAATGAAAGAGAAATCTTCTAAGGTAAAGTCCAAGGCTTGGGATTCGGGATTTGATCATAGGAGGCCAGAATTGGGCCAGATGGGTTAGGAGAGTTTTGGGATGTGACAACACATCCTCAAGTCTTCTCTCAAGAGGGAACAGCCAAGCCTCAAATTGTGGATGACACCTCAGCAAGAAATGTTGCGTGATGAGGACACCAGCCAGATCCTCGCAACCGTGATACCAGGACGCAGCAATGGCACTGACGAAGTGCTAAAGTCAATTGTGGCTGAGGAGGGGGAGTCATTACTGGGTCACATTGAGATTTATTTATTAGTATCATGCAGAACACTATCTCATACAGGTCTCGTATGCTAGTCTCTTGTCCTTACTTTTCGTCCCGCAGGCTGTATCATACATTGCATCCCATATGACACAAAGTTTGCACTATGTGTTGTGTAGGATACAGACTTTTAACTGGTTGTTGTAGTTTAGTCATGTTTAGTCGAATTGCTGATTCACCAGTACTTGACTCGTTTTGGTTATGGCTAGTCAGCAATGTGGCTATGACTTAAACCGGCTAAAACTGGGAGCCGCGGCAACACTAACTCAGCACCCGCCCTCACCATTGAGGATTTGAAGATAATCCGAGCCCACCTAGACCTAGACACCCCCCGCGACGCAGCAATCTATGCATGTATCGTGACAGTCCTCTACTGCGTAGCTAGGCTCGGCGAGTTCACGGTCCCAGCCATCTCCAAGTTCGACCAGGCGATACACATCACGCGATCAAACCTGACCCACCTCCGTGACCCAAGCGGCCTCCCAGTCATTAAATTCCACATCCCACCACCAAGTGCTCAGCCACAGGCGAAGACACCCAGTGTGCCCCCCTACCCGGCTGTATAACGGATCCCCAGGCAGCGCTAGAAAACCACTTCCGCATCAACCAAGCCCCTCCCGACGCTCATCTATTCGCCTGGAAACACCCAAAAGGAGGCCTACGCCCCCTATCCAAGACAGAGGTTACCAGCCGACTCACCGCCATCAGCAGAAGCCGCCAAACTAGCTAACCTAAAAGGCCACAGTCTACGGGTAGGGGGCACCCTACACTACCTTCTCAAGGGCGTCCCTTTCGATGTAGTCAGTCATGGGCCGGTGGGCGGGAAATTCCTTCACCTTATACCTCCATAACCATGCTCTAATCCTAGCCCCGTTCCTTCAAGTGAACGACGAAGCCATGTCATCATTCGATCGCTACACGATGCCTCCAGTCCGTTAGACCAGTAAGTCACCCTCTGCCTAGTTTACGGGTTCAAGCTTCGCATGATGCGTCGTCGGGCTCCTAACCTTCGGGAATCACAGCTCATCTTGCCCTCGCTAGGTTCGGGTTTTTCTCCCAACCAACGCAAACACCCAATCTTCTACCACGCTCGCATGTATCTAGCATATATCCTATAGACACGCTATTCCTCGCTTCTTCGATAGCCATCTCTTCTAACACAATCACTGAGAGAGATAATATATGAAGACTTGCGATCAGCCCTACCCCAATAAGGAGTGCGTGACATGACTAATCGAGCACGACTGTCCTGCTTTCCATACCGCTTTAGGCCGAGGGCGTTCGGGGACAACCTTGTATCTGTCGTGAAGATACAATGGAACGTCGACAGTCTTTCTTTCCGCGTCCCGGTCATCCTCCGCTCGTCCTGACAAGTTCAGCAACGCCTTCAATGCAGCGGGTCAGATGTCATATTGCGGGCATGGTGTGGCGACAACTTGGCGCTCGTCACGCATTTAGATCATGAGAATTAGCAGAAGCGCCGAAGTCACGAGGAAGCTGTATGAGTCGCTGTGAATGTAAAGCATGGCATGTGAACGGGCCCGAACTCCCTCTCTTTGCCTGCGTCCCCTTTGCCGTTTCTCGCTATACTAGATTGGGGGGAGACATGTCGTCGCAAATTCACGATAGTGCATACTGGCCCGTTATTGTGCCGCCAATGATGTTACTTGGTCATACGGAGTCGATACGATCAGTCGCGTTTCTGCCCGATGGCAGGCAAGTGATTAGTGGTTCCGTCGATAGCAGTGTTCGAGCCTGGAGGGTAGAAGACGGTCGTAAAGTGGGGACAGTGATGGGGGAGGGAGGTCAGGTGTTCGCAATCGCTCTTTCGAGTGATGGACTATGGGTAGCAACGGGAGCGATAACAAACAAGATCACGATCGGGAGCGCAGTTACGACCCACGAAAAGGTCATCGAGTTGAAGGGGCACTCGAGCGCGGTCTTGACGTTGGCATTCTCCTCGGACTCGGCGAGGGTTGTCAGTGGCTCGCGGGACATGACGGTGATTATCTGGTGCACGACGACTGGCAAACGTCTGGCAGGTCCTCTCAGAGGACACACCAACGGTGTGTACTCTGTTAGCTTCTCTCCGAATGGCGATGAGCTTGCCAGTTGTGACGCTCGTGACATACGCATCTGGAACACTCACTCTGGCGAACTTGTCCTCCCACCGATCCAAACAAATGCCTTTTCACTCGCGTGGACACCCGATGGCCAGCGACTCATCGCTGGCTGCGGGGACGGTTCTATCAAACTATTTGACTTCTTGACTGGCTTCCTACATGCAGAATGGAATGGCCATACCGACGTCATCATGTCCCTCGCAGTCTCACCCAACGGCAAATTCATAGCGTCTGGTTCTTGGGACGACACAGTCCGACTCTGGGACACGACGGCATCCGCCCAGATTGGGCCTACCCTCCATCATGACGCTGATGTTCATTCCATCGCAATTTCACCTAATGGTAGCCAGCTCGTGAGTGGGGGAGATGACATGAAAGTTCGCATCTGGAACTTGAAAGGCGTCGTTCCTCCCTCTTTAGTCGAGATATCGTTCCAGCCAGCAGATCTGGCAGAACAGGAGGAATCAAAGGGATTCGGCACCGCAATGTGGAGGCATCTCGGGGCGTCGAGGCGAAACCCCCTGAACGTGAGTAGTCCCTCTTCCTGGTAGCTAGACATCCGGGTCTGGTTTTAAATCTGCACTCCACAGCCTGCACAACAAGATGCCATATCCTCTGTGGAAGGGCACTCATCAGAGGTACGTCACCATCTCGTCATCGTGTCATCGAAGAACCAACCAACTCTAATGATCTAACAACCACCTCTGAAGAACATTGAAATGGGAAAGGAAGCCGGTCCTTCGGTGAGTACTTCGTTTGTTCCCTCGTCAAGGGCAGTCCTTCTGACCTGCTTGGAGCTTCTGGTCTCACAGGGTGTTGTTGCCGGTGACAGCGACATGAGTTCAGACGAGGCTCCCACTGCCGTCGAACAGTTAACACAGGGCACTGCACGTTATTTCAATGATATGAGCCGTGACGTTGATGAGGTTGAGTAGCTCACGGGCGTGCTTGTATTCCAGCCTTCCCAGGGATCTCACCGGTTACGTTGTGCGAGTACATGAACACCCAAGCGCATCCGGGAGCTACGGGGACATCTATAGGGGCACGTTGAACGTGAGCGGGAAGTCCGTTGATGTGCGTTGTTTTACCTGTATGAATCCACATGAACTGAGAGTCCGTCCAGGTTGCAGTGAAAGCGATCAGGATGTTCTCTGCCGGTAATGGTGATGAGGCCCAGACAAAGGAGGTTAACATCTTTCAATTTCTTCGCTGTTTATCGTAGCCCAACGAACTGTCCAGCGACTTTTCCGGCAGATTAGAATATGGCTGAAGCTCGATCACATCAACGTCTTGCAACTCTTAGGGACGACGACAGGCTTTGGCCTGTTTCCCGCCATGGTTTCCCCATGGCTTGAAAATGGCCCATTGATGTCTTATCTGGAACGCCGAGACGACAACCTCACCACGGTGGAAAGGCTTGTTCTGGTGCGCATTCGCTGCAACACCGTTATCGAACGTGAATCTGATATCAACATTGCAGCTGAGTGACGTCGCTATGGGTCTGCAGTACTGTAAGAACCAAATTTCAATCACGGCTATCCAATTACTCATGCGAGCCGAAAGTACATTCGCAGTCTGTTGTGCATGGCAATCTCTCGGGCGTACGTGGTTCCCTTTGCATTTATCTCATCGCATATACTTAGACGCCGTACATGTAGTCAAACGTGTTCATTCATGACAATGGGAGAGCATGCATAGCAGATTTTTGCCTGTCCATGCTACTGACTGAATTCGATCGATCGACGTTTTCCACCTCCCAGCCGTGCGGGGCACTGCGATGGGCAGCTCCAGAGCTCCTGTTCCTAAACGTTCAGGTGTCTGGCGACGAAGACCTTCCTATGGTTCCTCCAACCCCACAAAGCGACATCTACTCCTTTGGCGGGATCATGCTACAGGTTTGTCACTATCACGCACTGTCATGCTCCGAGGCAATGTGTCGTGTCTAAACAACACTCAGGTTCTAACGGGAAAAATACCGTATCATTACTACCCCCGTGACGAACAGGTAGTGCTTGCGCTTTTCCAAGGGGAGACTCCGACACGCCCCAGTCAAGCACTCGTCACTGACGGTCGATGGGCGTTCATGCAACAATGCTGGTTATTCGTCAATAATGGTCAATCGCGCCCATCTGACGATGAGATCGTAACCTTTATCATGGACGAACTAGTTGGCGAGAAGAATACCAATATCGACTTGCTCGATGTGAGTTCTCCCACGATAGCGTAGCAAGCCTTCTTATTTCTCATTCCTCGCTCAGCGTCCTGCAGTAGCACCCATCGGAGCAGCTGACAACACAAACACATTCGACTCACTGCACGGCAGTTTCTTCAACAATGATTCGCCTGGAGTTCGTGGCATTCTCTCTATTTTCACTTATGTTCTCATACACCTTGTACAGATCCCATATCCAGTAGACGAAAGCTGGAAGAAGCACTTTTCCAAGTTGCGCAACAAATTCATGCGGAAGAGGAAAGATAGAGAGTTCAAGGTGCGTTCACAGCATCAATCATTAGTCCTCACAAATGAGGTAACTTCCCTCTGGACAGACGCAACCACAGTCAGATTGCCGACAAGCAACACAAAAAGCACCAGCAGAACCTTCCGTAGACGTAGACAGCTTATTTCTCACCGAAACAGTCGTGCTAACGCCAGTTTGAAGCCGCAACCCGTCACCACTTCCCAAGAGCATCATGTGAAGGATAATGAGAAACACAAGGAATCCGATCCCAATCATAGTGCTGCAGACGACACCGACCGTGCTTCCACGTCCACTCCCACTGCTAACTCCCAACATACCGTTACAAATCATACCAAACGACAAGTTCGTGATCGAGTTGCCCGACTCCGTCAAGCCATCATGCGACGTCGAGCTGAGGTGTTTCGTCTCTCCGGGTTGTCTCTTTCTATCCGATGATCTGACGACCAGCTGATTTATGCAGCGTGATGCAGCGGGTTCCATCCCAGAGGTGAGTGCCATTGGTAGGTTATGTGCGCAATCTCCAACACTGAAGGACCATCTGCCCAATCTTTCAGCGTCGCAATAGCCAACTATCGTCTCATGCCGATGACCCACTCGCCCCTGATCTTCGAGGATCCATGGGCCGTTCACAGAATCGCCACGAACACAGAGGAGAGTTGACCTGGATTTCTGAGGCACGCACTCGTCACGTAAGTCTTTTAGATCCACCTTTGATCTCAGCAGATATTGATGCACGACTGTCCCAGATCTTCGCATGGGAAACAGGACCTCCGCCTCACGAGATTGAGCGAGGGTGTTTTTTTCACTTCGCATCATATATGTGTTTTGGCCGACGTGATCCAAACGTCCCTCCAGATGAGAACGACGTGCGGCCAAAGTCGCATTTTGTTGAAGTATTGGATCAATTGTTCGTGCGGCTACGTCTTTATAACCCTTCTGCTACCTCCCCTATCGCCCCTCTTCCGACGAGTATTCCACTGACACCGTCCTCTCGTGGGGGACACAACGGGGCATTGGCCCCCGTTTCTAATCAGTCTCCTGTCATTGTGATCACCCCACCCACGGATGCCCCAGAGGCGCGAGTTGATCCGACAGGATTCCCTCCATCCTCCGACTCCGATTCGGAGGATGACTCAGAGGCATACAAAGAATATAAAGCCGCTGCACGTGCCGTAACACGCTGCGTCGACATGTTTTGTAACGTTGATAAGGTGATTGAAGTAGCACTCTACGTTGCACAAGAGGAGGCCGCGAGGAATGAAGAACTCGTAGAAGACGAGATGGACCGCACGAGGCGCAGGGAATACCTGGATGCGATGTAAGTCTTGATCCCTAGTAATTGTGATCTAATTGAGTTTGATTGATTCAGCCCGGCTAAAACAATTGAACGCCACAAACGAACATATGGAACGCTCCTCCATCTCGCGCCAGGCCTCAAGGCACTCACCGACGACGCGTTGAAACATGGTGAACTCGGGAAAACCATCAAACAGGTGTGCATATTCATATTGTATGTGCCTATATTCATGTGCTTTACGACTACATACTGGTACAGATGAATAAAGCTGTAAGATCGACACGCGAAGACGACTCAGCCTACCTCAAAGATAAGATTGGGCACTACGTTTCCTTGAACCCGGCGGCAGCAGCGCTCTCATATCCTATCCACACAGAGGGTGGATCTACATCTCACATGGGGCTCAACCACCCCGTTCTCGCTCGCCTCCTCTGTCCGATCACTGTGCTTGCTGATTTCCAAACTGACCCTGAAGAGTGAGTACCTCAACTTCATGACTGCCATTACCTAACACGGTGACTTGAGAACTCGTCAACAGCTGATCAGTGGCAAGATCAAGATGTTCCACACCGAATACCCGACTTTCCTCTGGGAAGGCGATCCACCCGCCAACGACTTCAAGGAAGACAATATCCACCAGGGTCTCTTCAAGGGATACCTCCTAGAGCGAGTAAGTACTTGATCTTTCTGCGACCGAGCTCACTCTGAGACTGCCCAGGTTATGCGGCACATTTTCACTGACCCATCGACCAGCTTAGGTGGCGGTGCACGTTCCACGCGGCCTTGCAATGCGGAACTCCAGGTCATGGACAAGGTCGAAGCCGCGCATATCGCATATGCTTGCGTACAAGTGAGTCATCTGAAAACAAAGCTAGGGACGAGCTAACCTATGGTCCGCGCTAGGCCCACTTCGGGATCAGCTCAGAGAATAAATGGGTAGAGAAAGACGGTTCCTTCAGCTATCGACTTTTTTACTATACGATAGTGGAAGACATTGAAGATTGCGAGGACTTGGTATGGAAGGACGACATCCTGAAGTATTATAACAAGTGAGTTTGCTATCTATACGTGTGTTTCACTAACTACAACAAATACTCTCCAGACTTCTGTTCCAGCACGAGAACGGGCGGGACGCAGGATCGAAGAACAAGCTGGCCAGTAGCGTGGGTGGAGCACCTGAGTCGTTCTTGATGAAGATGCGGGCTCAGGCTGCAGCGCGTGCCTCTGAGCGATCAAAGATACCCGAACGACGTGAACCACCGCCTGGACCGTCAGCTTCTGGAGCCGTTCCTCGTAAGGAAGGAGCGCCAGACTATAGTAATTCGTCAGGAGTTGACGAGGCCCTTGAAATCGTCAGCGATTCCAGGAGCAAGACCAAAGCGAAGAAGAAATGGAAGCAGAAAGTTGTTTTGAGCGAGGACAACGAGGACGTTACCGAGTCCCGAAAGCGGTATAAAAGCCGTCGTAAGGGGAGAAAGTAGCCGTTGGTTGGTCCTGAACTACCTCGGGCCGTTTCCATCGCTCATTATTGTCCCCGTACATAGTTCCTGACGTTTTCGCATCTGCAAATGCACAAGCCACTTTGTCTTTCCTCGCTTTTATGATTCTTTCGATCTCCGTCTCCGTCTCATTATTGCAGTGTATATTGCTCTCTGTTTTGCACATTCAAGCTTCACCTCAGTCTTACCATTTGTGGCTCTTCGCTTTCATCCCAACTCTCTGTAATATGTTTACGCTATGCATTGTCGTGTCTTGGTGGCTAACGAGTACACTGACCTCCCGTTACTCTGCAAGAATTTTACGACTAGAGGTCCAAAGTGTGAGGCGGTTGTACCAAAGGCATGCAAGCCGCGGTGCGTAGCTGGTGAGGTGATCATGAACAACGAACCGCAAATACCGTGACCACCATCGGTCGGCGGACACCATTGACCAGCCCAAACATTTGAGAGGCTCACAAACCGATTCGGGTTGCGGAGTGAGTTCAACGACGGTGGAAGGAAGGTATGGTTCAAATACCTTGGCACATACATAATGGCAACAAGCATCGCAACTCGAATGGGATTGACGTTTCCGCAGGTGCTCAAACGCGACACGAGGGTGAGCGGGAAGAGGTGCCACTAACTTAAAGCGACACAATGTAGATGGCCAATGCCTACCATGTGCCGTTCGCATTCAAGACTCCCAGCACCAGAACAGTCAGCAGAAGCATGGTCTTTTCCCGGGATCAAAGGGCGTTCCGCAGGGAGGGCCCCCATAGCAGCGTTAGACCTGTGCCCACTTCGGTTTGACATGCGGGTGCGTGGAGAACGTTTCCAACCAGGTTGGCTACTGGAAGGAAGTTAGGTGCCGCTGCTGTCACCAGCATCCTGCGCTGTAACGTGCGAGAAACTATTGTTCCAAAACCTCTTGCTCGAGCCCATCTGGCTGACAAGGCGATGGGGTTTACGCCAGGCATCTCAACGAGATGATGGGCAGTATTTGCACCCAGGATTCCCTTTACCAGTTTCGAAACAGCAGATCCATTGTTAGTGTTGGATTCATAGACGCCATATCAAGCTTACTACCTTCGTACTCGCTTACATCGCATTAGCTGAAACTGATATTTATTCTCTCCACGCTTGTTCTGTTCACCTCAGTCTTCGTTCCTGCATCGAGACTGAGTTCCGTTGTCCCTCAGGTGTATCCCTCGACAGTTAGTGTGGCAGTGGGCAGCTACCACTTTGTGAGGGCTAGAAGCTAGAAAGATCTTCGCCGGAGTCTGTATGAGTGAGAACGAATGTTGAAACTGTATTGGGTCGTACAACACTGACATACCCATAGAGCGCCTAGGATTTGAGAGCGACTAGACGGTCAAAGGGACTCTAGTCCATGTATTGTTTCAGTGCACGGGTGAATCAGCGAATGCGGATCTGAAGAGAATAACCGAGAAACGACAGAATGTGTCAGTTTTGTACATGCCAGATAAAATCTTGAATATAATACACAGCGGCGGTGCCGGCCAAGGCGAGGGCAGCGACAAGGTGGACTCGTATGATCCACGAGCTTGAAGAAACAAATCCGGCATTCAGAGACGTTCTTCGATTAGACTGGAAACATTTGTTTGTTTGTTTGTAAGTTATCTTGGGTCTGCACGTGAAGTCAGGTTTCATGGTCCTTGCCTTGCAAAGCAAGGTAATGTTATGGTATACAGCAGCTCGAGTATTGGCAAATGCTGCTGGTAAACGATCAAAACTAAACACTTGCCAGTATTTGTGTGAATTTCCGGTCAATCAACTCTCGCAAAAGAACCGGACAGTGGGCAGCTTTTCGATGGCAGGCAGACGGAAGCAGAATGTTCAGCGGTCCAAGTCATACTATGTGTGTCAACCTCGGTCCTCGACATGACGCCTCGACTGTAACTGTCACCATCCTGGCTCTCATCAGTATTTGGTGGAGTCGCCGATTATTAGGGGATGTTTCAAGGTTGAGTGCGTGTAGCAACTGTCTTCAAGTTCCTTCGTCCTTTTTGGTGTGCGTCCACTGAAAAAAGTTTGTGCGATGGGAATGATGGGACAAGCTAGCATGCAGCACATGAGGCAAAGGAAATGACTCCACTTTATTTCGTGACTATCACGCTGGATGTCATTCAAGTTGCTCTCCGATGTCTCGATTCAGTCCACCCCGAGGCCAGTCACAGAACATGGGGCTATGGACCCATCACTAGATCTGGGGCAAGAACGATTTCGGGGTGGTGGTTGAATGGGTCCTGTTACCTGTATCTGAAATGAGTCCTCGACGAATGATTGTGATCTTTTTGTCCGAGCTCGAATTGGTGCGTTCCGCGCTGCGGGTGTACATGATATCTGCTGCTGCTGGCGCTAGTCCTAGAGAGCTCATCTGACTTGGTAACCAAAACCAGCTCTTCCGGGATGGTGTCAAGTAATGGTTACAGTAACTGTTGATCTCAGCCTCGCTTTCTACTGGCAGCGGCATGAATGGCGGCAACATTGCAGCGAAGATGCAAACCATTATTCAGTAGCCCAGGACTCATGACATGCTGCATTGATGGTGAACGTTAACGCGAATAAACATGGACCTACAGTCAACCTAAATCTTCAATTGCACTCTCTGTCGCACATCGTGTAACTGCCAGTCTTGCTCACTCCCCAAACCCAGCTCAGCTGATTCTTATCGCTCCCTACGTTCTTTCCAACAAGAACCCTGCAAGCATCATGGAGGGCAAGAAAGGTCATCCGCTTGTTCATGGCGTCTTCACCCCTCGGGATAGAAGGAGTCTTCAGCGCAATAGACACATCACCTTTCGTCATTACTGTTAACAGCTGGCCACAGCTTAGGCACAACTCTTTCCCGGTCACAGACAGGGAGGTGACACTTGCCATGGTCTAGAGATCCCAATGGCCAAGAGCGTTGAAAATGTATGTGCTGATTACTACAGCGAGAGGAAGGCTGTATAAGAAATGGAAGAGGAAGAGAGGAAGCAGGAGGAAGCAGGTATATATCTTGTTCAGGGCGCTTGTGCTCATGTTACTGTGATAGGTACACCGAGACCTTCGAACAGAAGGTAAAGCGAGAGGAATAGCCAAAGGGATAGAACAAGGGCGAGCTGAGGAACGCGCTGCATTCGAGAGGGAATGGGAGCTTGGAAGAGCTTCAGGCGCAGGCACGAAGTAATTTGATCCGCTTATTTATACTTATACTTACCAGGTTGTCCAGTGTTGTACATCACAGCTTGCTTCAGGCGACTCTATTATCAATGCTCAAGGTTGCGATGCGTTTTCTAGAGTGCCATATACTCATTATTTGGTCCGAATTTTGATGATGATTTCACTGGCTAGAGTGATTGACGATGTGACAGGCAGGACACCCTCACTCGATCCCTGAATCGTCGCGTGTACTGGTCCTTGCAGTAAAATAATAGTAAACACGGGGTATGTAAATCTGCATATACAAGAGTGGACATGACCTTCCGATCGACAGCTTCTATGTATCACGCAGGAGAACACGCCTGCACTCGTATCCATAAATACCTTGCTTCACAAAGCAACCTTTCAACGTTGATGTAACACAGCTTGGACCAGCTCATTCCGGGTAAACTCCGCGATCTCCTCGCCAGATGGGCGTGATTGACCCGCGTCGACGGAGGTCCAGCATCGTTGAATGAATGTCCATCGACCATCAGTGACCAGTGCTTGACTAGGGCGTGTCGGAGTCTCCCCTTGTGAAAGCGCAAGCAATACCCGTTCGTCACGGGGATAGTAATGATACGGTATTTTCCCTGTTAGGACCTGAGTGTTGTTTAGACACGACACATTGCCTCGGAGCATGACAGTGCGTGATAGTGACAAACCTGTAGCATGATCCCGCCAAAGGAGTAAATGTCGCTTTGTGGGGTTGGAGGAACCCTTGGAAGGTTGTCTTCGTCGCTAGATACCTGAATGTTTAAGTACTGGAGCTCTGGAGCTGCCCATCGCAATGTCCCCCTCGTCTGGAAGGAGGTGGAAAATATCGACCGATCCAATTCAGTCAGTAGCATGGACAGGCCGAAATCCGCTATGCATGCTCTCCCATTGTCACGAATGAGCACGTTCAACTGCATGTTTGATGTGTAAGTATGTACGAGATCAATAAAAAACGAGACCACGTACGCCCGAGAGATCGCCATGCACAACAGACTGCGAATGTACTTTCGGCTCGCATGAGTAATTGGATAGTCGTGATTGAAAATTTGATTCTTACAGTACTGCAAACCCATAGCGACATCACCCAGCTGCAATGTCGATATCAGATTCACGTTCGATAACGGTGTTGCAACGAATGCGCACCAGAACAAGCCTTTCCACCGTGGTGAGGTTGTCGTCTCGGCGTTCCAGATAAGACGTCAATGGGCCGCCTTCGATCCATGGACAAACCATAGCTGCAAACTGTCCAAAGCCCATGGTTGTCCCAAAGAATGGTAAGACGTTGGTGTGTTCGAGGTTTAGCCAGACTCTGATCTCCCGACGAAGTCTCTGGAAAGCTTGTGTAGGTAGGACAGATGGTGAAGAGATTGTGTGATGCTGACCTTCTTTTTCAGGGCATAATCGCCATCATCGATAGAGTACGTCCTGATGGCTTTCACAGCAACCTAGAGACTGTCAATTCAGAGGGCTTCAGAAAGATCAAATAACGCACGTCGATAAGCCTCCCGCTGACGCGGAATGTACCCCTATAGACGTCCCCGAAGCTGCCGGATGCGACTGGGTGCTCGCCCTCTCGCGTCACATGACCGGTGAGATCGTTGGGGAAGCTGGAACGGCTGTCATACGAAGTTCGTGAGGTGTTTAAATTCGCTAACATTACGGCTCACATGTCACCAAGATTCCATGTTGTCGGTTGTCCGAAAGCAGTGGAAGTTTTGTCTATACTGCTACCTGAGCTCGCATCCCCGTCACCCGCAAAGAGGCCCTGAGACATCAGAAGGTTCAAACAATTCAAGAAGGAGTGTTCTTGACCAGAGAACAAACAAGGTGCTCACCGAGGGGCCGAGATCTTTTGCTTTACCATTCCGCATAATCTTCGGGGGGACGGGAACTGGCTGATGCATCGGTTCAGTAAATTCTTCAATGGCACGGCCACGAGATAGTGACGTACCTTTGACGGGAGCCCCTCCGCAAATGACACGTCCTTTTTTTGTGCAGGCTGTGGAATACGGATGTGAAGTCAGACCACGTTGTCGAGTCCCATGAAAAAGAACTCACACTGAGGACGTTTCGTCCCGATGACGATCTCACCGAATTATCTTTCTCTGTTACGTTCTTGTTGTTGCCGTGGTCCTTGGCACTCTGCGAGTTTTGCGCTTCACGGAGGGGATGCTGTACGAGTATGATGTCATGTTTGTCAGAGCCAGTACAGTTCCAGAAGATCCAGGGTGGGCATACATTGGAAATTTGTTGCGAACCGCCATTTGTCTGGTGGACATCGGTGTGTGGAGGAGATATCGAAACGTGAAGACTCACAGTTGTTGGCTGTGGAACACCATCCATGAGTTAACAGCGTTTGGTGGACTGATGGAAAGGTGGGTACGTACTGCGTCGTTCGATGCCATTGGCGTGTTCTCAAGAACAAATGGAGGAATAATACCTTGTAGGCTCCAGATGTGAATTTTGTTGTCGCATCCCCCACTCACGAGATGGCTGCCATCAGGTGAAATTGCCACACAATTGACCGGATCATAGTGCTGTAGGGTGTGGCCAATCTGAGTCGATGTTGTCGTGTCCCAGAGACAGACTCTGTTGTCCCATGAGCCAGATGCGATGAATTTGCCATCGGGTGAGGTCGTGAGGGACCAGACGACGTGACTGTGGCCATTCCATCCCGAGAGTAGTGAACCAGTTGAGGAATTGAAGAGTTTGATAGAACCGTCGTAGCATCCAGCGATGAGTCGCTGTCCATTGGGTGTCCATGCCAGTGAACGGGCATCCGCTGTCAGAGTGATCCGTAGAATGCCAGAGAGACAGTTCCAAATTTGTATGTTTGCACCGTCGCAACTGGCGATCTCGTCGCCTTCTTTCGGAGAGTAGCTGACAGACCAAACTGGCCGAGTGTGTTCTTTGAGAGGGCCTGTGAGTCGTTCGCCCGTTGTCGTACTCCATACAATCACCATCCCCCCAAGTGATCCACTGACAAGCGTCGCCGAGTCCGGGGAGAATGCCAATGAGAGCACGCAATCAGAGTGGCCCTCCAACTCCTTGACCTTTTCGTGTGTCGTCGCCTTCCAAATGGTGACCGTCTTTTCCTGCCCTCCGCTCGCTATCCATTGTCCATCACGTGAAACAGCAACTGCCTGCACCTGACCTCCTTCCTTCATCACTGTTCCCACCTCACGACCATCTCTCACCCACCATGCTCGAACACTCCCGTCGAGGGAGCCACTGATTACCTGCTTGCTATTGGGCAGAAACGTGACAGAATTTGTCCAATGCGTGTGTCCACGTAGCACCGACGTCGCTACTGGGAGCCCTCTAGCACGCCGGAACGCGTTCCTCACCGTATCGTAAGGCCGCGACATGTCTATCTGCACCCTGGTAAGGCTAAGGGGATGGTCGGCGGGCGTGTATTTAGGGACCTTCCATGATCATTTTTTACTCCCTTCATCTTCACAGCAAGTCACAGCCTCGAGGCTCGTGACCTGTGCGCTTCCATGAATTTTCTCGTAACGAGCGCCGAGCTATATATCACCCATGTGTTGCAATTCAACAAAGGTCCGAGAGTACACTCTACAGCACTCGTGCACGTCATGCGCCTAGGTTGTCGATTATCACTCATGTCAGCGCGTGCTGCGAGTGTTAGAACTAGACACAGTGTTAATCTAGGTGTGTCGTAAGTATGAAGTTACGGTCATGTGAGTAATCAGAGACTTACCTTCAGTTCCAAGATAACGAACTGAGGGAAGAAGGGAGAGACCGTGTGTCGTGCATATAAGGAATGTAAGAGTTGGGATATGAACCATATTCCATAGAAGCGATGTCGCTGTTCAGTATCCGTGCGCCAATACTGAGGTCAGCACTACATGCTAGCGAGACACAATGGTTACATCTGACGATAATCATCAGTCAGGGCACGAGCGGGGGATGTGGCGGCTGCAAACGTACCCCTCTGTAATCGCTACCATTCACCGTGTCGACAGCCCTTCAGTAGCCAACCTTGCTGGAGACGTCCTCAAGGCACCTGTGGTCGTGTCCAACACTAAGTCGACTCTGAGGCCATACCGTGACGCTGGTGTGAGTGAGTGGCCTTCCTGTAGGACGTACTTGGTGCGCTAGATCCCTAGCAAGGTTGCAGTTCTACTTGTTGTTCCAGTGCTGGTAGGAGCCTGCTCATTTTTTATTTGATCTTTGATCCTTTGGTTGCGCGGAACCACACATCAGCATCTCGAGTTGTAGAACGATCAGGCTCCTGAGCTCTGCAATATTAATAAAGACGTGCCGACTAGGATTACTGCTGTTGTACTCTTCGCTGAGAATACCCGACACCACGACGAACAAGCGTGAAATATTACATAATGTTAGAGCACAAGGCTTGGAAGCTTGGCCACGACCACAGGACTAGTAACGGACACTGAACACGTACTACACTCACAACATACACTCGCGGACAGCCGTACGCATCGCAGTATTGTCGATAGGCCACAGAACCGTTAAATGACACCCGCGTCGAAACTGCGAGTCGCGTTCATCCACCCAGACCTAGGAATCGGTGTGTATGTCAAGCACGTTCCGCCGTTGAGCACAACATAACCAACCGAATGCCGTGATCCAGGCGGCGCTGAGAGGCTCGTGGTAGACGCAGCACTCGGTCTGCAGTCACTAGGTCACTCGGTAGACATTTATACCTCGCATCACGACCAGAGCCATTGCTTCGACGAAACCCGGGATGGTAGGCATTGTCACCCAACTGCCTTCGTGCGGCCGTGTCCTCACTATCACATGTTCTCAGGTACTCTCCGTGTACATCATATCGTCTCACCGTTCCCTCGTTCCTGGCGTGGAAAATTCCACATCCTCTTCGCGCATGCAAGGCAACTCCATCTCACCAAGTTCCTCTTGAGTTCCTCTGCACCACAACATGACGTCTTCTTCGTCGACCAGCTGTCGACATGCATACCCCTACTCCGGACGATTGGTGGAAAACGAGTGCTCTTCTATTGTCACTTTCCCGACAAGTTACTTGCGTACGGCGCTTTCGTAGAGGGAAAACTCCAGAAGAAAAACGTTGGTTTACTCAAGGCGCTTTACCGTTATCCCATGGACTGGCTTGAGGAAGTCACGACACGTATGTGGCTTTTTTCATCTCAAGAAGAACTGTACATTTTACAAGTCCCTTCCAGGGCAGGCTGATCTCATTGTTGCCAACTCAAAGTTCACTGCACGTGTCACGACGGCTCACCTTACCTCCATAAAGTCTACACCCAAGGTTGTTTATCCAGGGATAAACATCAAGGCATACCAAGCACCTGTGGACTGGACAGAACCTGATATTGTTCAGGTCACATCGTAAGACGAGCCCATACGTCCATTCCGGATGGTTCTCATGAGAATATCAAGACAGCGCCCGACGTTGATATCATTGAACCGTTTCGAGATGAAGAAGAATGCGGCGTTGGCAATCGAAGCCTTTGCTCTCCTCCGAGAAAAAACCTCGGTGCAGCACATATCCCAAAGCATGCGACTCGTCCTTGCCGGTAGGATTCCGCATTCTCTTTCCTTAACGACTAGCTCATGCCCAATAGGTGGTTATGACCCACGCCTCGAAGACAATATCCGTACCCTGAATGGCCTCGTCGAACGAGCAAGATCCAGAAACCTATCGTTCAACGTTATCACGCCTCCACAGTGCCAACTCAGCGCTCCCTCGTTCACAGGCACAACCGCAAACAGACCAGACGTCCTTTTCCTCCTCAACTTTACAACCTCCCAACGGTCAGCCCTCCTACAATCTCCATCGACCCTCGCGCTGCTCTACACTCCTGCGAACGAGCACTTTGGGATCGGACCTGTCGAAGGGATGATTTGCGGACTTCCCATTCTAGCGTGTGACAGCGGCGGACCGACGGAGAGCGTTGTGGACCAGCCAGCAGAGCAACGAACAGGTTGGCTCCGAACCCCAGAGCCCGCGATCTGGGCAGATGCCCTGGAGGAGATATGTCGTATGGATGGTGAGGACCGAGCGTCTTTAGCTCATAGATCGAAGTATCGTGCGGAGTCGGTCTTTGGAATGGATTCGATGGCGAAGGTGCTTGAAGAATTACTGGTGGAGACTGTAGAAACGGGAGCTGTGCAGACGTTGCCGGTGAAAGGGATTGCATTCGTCTTTGCCTTTCTTGTTGGCCTTGTTCTTGCTGTACTGTCGCGCCTTTGAATTGCTATCTATATCCTAATTACCACTAGTACTGGCTTCGTCTCGCCGAAGCGATCTATCTCACGCATGTCGTTTGATTGCGAAGTCTTTGAACCAGGTGTACTGGTCTTTGGGGGTGGCATACTCCTCCCCATGACCTCCGAAGAAAGTGCTATCATGGAGGATGAGCACCGCTGCGGACTTCACTAGATAGTTTTAGACGCATACCTGAAGAAAAGCCCAAGGAACTCGGCAGGTAGTTGAGTGCCCTCACTGTCATCTAACACAGCGGCATTGGGAGCAGCCGTGGGATACGCCACCTCGACGGCTGGGACAGTCTTCTGCACCGGAGGCCGAGTGACAAAGATTGTCTGGGCCTCGCCGACTGTTTCCGTCGGAAGTTCAATGTCCGGTCTTTGCATCGGAGAGTCGGTCTGACGTTTGAGGATGCCAAGGAGTGGTCCCAGAATCCCACCCAAGGAGCCCTGGGAACTTGAAGTCGGAGAAGGCGGCGGTGGTCTGGAGGGAACTTGTGATGTCCTGCTGGCTGGCTTCTGCTTCGCCTGCTGGGGAACATCCCTGTAAAACACGTCGGTACGATTAATCACAGACTTCCCGTTGACGAGGAGCGTGAATACGCCATCCTGTCGTCCTGGAGTGTTGAGGACGACGTTCTGTCGTAGGCTCGTCCAATCGCCCGGAGTGAAACTGAAGGACCCTCTTCCAATGGAAAATCCATAGGCGGCATCGCAGACAGACTGCGGATCTGAGCATAAATCATTGCTTTGTTTATCCTTGGGAGCGTACTATGCAGATGACATGTTAGTCACGGATCCGTGGGTCGGTATCGGACCTACTAGATATAGCTCTCCGACGCCGTTTGGTCTCCACATCAGACGCGTGCTAAAGCAAGCCTTGGCAGAGGAACCGCCAGAACATCCAGTATGGCCGCCGTACAAGCCTGGCAGTTTCCCCCCCTTTACCCAGTCAAAATCTGCCGGAAAAAAGACGCTGTATCCGAGTGTCACGCTCCGTGCTCCTGTCAAGTTCAGCGGCGTAGCGTAAAAATCCGCCCCACCTGCAGGTTTGCTCCCTGGGTTGACAGAATGAGCTGGGTAGACGAGCTGCAATATGGAGGACCGGTTGGTTCCGTTTTGCAAAGTCATTGAACTTTGCGCTAAGTTTGTGGTGGAGGCGACAGCGTGGGGAGGGATTTTGGCAACGATATCGACGTTTTGTTGACCACTAGGAAAGTATGTGACATTGAATGCAGAGAGGTCGGTCATCTGCGGGGGAGCTCCCCACAAAGTACGGTTGGCCCATGCAGGCGTGGGTTTTGCGGTTATCGTGGTAGTTACAATGACCGTGACGATGGTAGTCGAGGACGGCGCTGGATCGACTGTAGTTGTCTCGAAATCCGTCATAACTTTAGTCACAATGAGGGTGGAGGCAGGGGATGACATCGACAAGGTTGAGGAGGGCAGAATCGGCGTCGAGGCAAGAGAGAAAGGAGAGGAAGGAGTGCTGTTCAAGGAGACGAGAGTGCTCGGAATGAGTGAGGCTGTAATGTCAGTGAGATCTGGTTTGGAGGATGTCGATTCCGTTTGATATGTGTTTGAGCCGGCTGGGGCTGCGAGGGCGCCATTGGCGACCAGCGCCAGGAAGCAAAAACGTAAAAACATATCTTCTAAAGCTCGTAAGAGAAGGAGAAGTTGAAGACGTTGTCCCCAAGCGCGGAGTACATGATATGCAATCGTAATCCAGACCCCTGGGCTCAGTGTCTGTACTGGAGCTTTGTTTCAAACTGAACGGGATGTTGGGGTAGATCAGTATCACAGGGAAATCGCAGATAAGCAAGCATTAAGTGAGTGGGTATTAGAAGGCTGTACCGATGATGGGTACTTGGATGAACGTCGTCATACCGCTGCCAGTGGCTCCAAAGGAGTAGAAAATCGTCGTCGTCGAAATGATGGTGCGCCCACAAAAACCGTGAGTTCGTACATCACAATAAATTTGGACGAGACCTCCTGGGGCTGGTGGGCAGACCAACTTCAAGTTGGTTCCTTGCTGTGGGACAACAAAGATACAACTTGACTCTGACCCTCTGGGACGGCCTCAGTGCTCGTCGACTCCTGGTCGGTGTTGAGGGGGATGCAAATGTGCATCAGACATGGACATACGTCGACGCGCTCGCTTTCTTGGATCTGATATGTACAAGTGATTAGTACAAGTAGGTAGCTATGTGTACCAAGGGCACCAAGCAACTTCGTTGAAGATAGAGCAGTGACGGTTTACGTAAAAGTCCATCAATTTTGAGCCGTGTTGCCTCTGGTCCTTGTACGGAGTCCACGAACACCTCATCAACTGTCCACGACGGCTAGCACAGCGGAATACCATTTCTTATGTTTATGAATTCATAGCTATGATGCTCGACATATTTCCAGTTACATTTCGACTCCTCCTTACCTCCTTGCTCTGGCTGGAAGACACACCGCAGCCCCGCCATCAGGCTACACCTCGAATGTTATTTCAGCTGCGGCATCAACATGCAGTCACTAATTCATCGCGTGTAATCTTCTCCGACGTCCGTTCATCGCAGCTCATATCACATTCACTAAACACGCCCGCAGACCCGTACACCTACGCCGTAGACACTTCTCATCTCGTCACATACAAACCTTCATCACACTCCGCCTTTCGTAGCGCTCGTCTTCGCTCGATCCGACATGGTCAGAACGATGGAGATCTATGGCAGGGAGTAGAAACACTGGGTCCAGATGTAACTGACAGGGAAACCTTGCTTGCGCTGGCAAAGATAGGCAGTAATGCATACTTTGCAGGCCCGGAAGCGGCTTGGTACGACGTCGATGGGTTCAATACAGTAAGAGTTCCTGTACATGTCCCATGTCTATGATTTCATTTACTTTTATCCCTCAGTCAATCCCCGTTGGATGGTCTCCCACCGACGACGGCCTTCGTGGTCATATCTTTGTCTCGTCAGACAATTCCACCGTGATTCTCACCATCAAAGGTACCTCTGCAGGTTGGATCACGGGTGGCGGGGGACCCACGGTACGAAAGGATAAGCTTAACGATAATATGATGTTTTCATGTTGTTGTGCTCGAGTGGGCCCAACATGGAGCCCCGTGTGTGGGTGCTACAACGGCTCTGGGAGATGTGGACAAAACTGTGTGGAAAGTGCACTACAAGATGACGACCTCTACTATTCAGTTGGAGTGGTAAGAGCGAGTTTTTACAGACATTCCGAGTCGCCCACTTCAAACTACAGGACTTATATAATAATATCACTTACATGTACCCGGATGCCAACATTTGGGTAATCGGTGAGTGATCCGTTCTTTCATTTTTTCGTTATATTGTGGAATCGTGTAAGGGTGCTTACACAGTTTTACAGGTCATTCATTAGGAGGATCCGTCTCCTCCCTAATTGGGGCTACCTTTGGTGCACCCGTCGTGGCCTTCGAGGCGCCCGGCGAGAAGCTGGCAGCGACGCGCTTGCACCTTCCTTCTCCCGTATGTTTTCGACTTTCGTTTTCCTTCGCGGGCGCAGTCACGATAGTTTCTTCGATTCACAGCCGTCCACCCATCACATAACTCATGTCATTCACACAGCAGACCCCATTGCAATGGGAATATGTAACGGTGTAACATCCTCTTGCGCAATTGCTGGATATGCAATGGAGACGAGGTGAGTGGTTGGCTCAACTTGTGGGTACTCACTAATAACATCGCAATAGATGTCACCTCGGCAAGGTGGTGCTCTATGACACAGTGACAAAGCTTGGATGGTCTGTAGATATTAGAACACACTCGATACTAAACGTCATCGATCGCTTGCTAACCCAGGAGTTGGAGTGGGACGACGAACCTCCGAAAGGTGACGACGAGAATGGGGAAAGTGATGAGGGTGAGGGTGTCTCGACGCGCCGCTGGGGTTGGTGGGGCGGCAAAGATGACGACAAGGACAAGGATACGGATATGGAGAAGGAAGTGAGGCTTGCAGTGCCGGTTGCGAAAGAGGAAGTAGACTGCGTGGTAAGTCACTGCGCTTTTTTTCCTGTGGGTCTACATTCACGGTATTGTAGGACTGCTTCAACTGGGAGTATGGCGAATGGGCTAAGTAGGTATTGGGCTGAGATGCATAGAGTGTACATATACATGCTAATCATCGATACTCGATATACTTATGCAAATTATGTGAACCATCGAGGTTTCTATGTAGTATGTATTGCTGTGGGACGGACGCGGGCCAGGACGTGAAACGTGACTTTGCGTGGGAATAGTTCAGCACGAACGCCAAACGCGTGACTTTGACGCGATGGTCAAGACGCGCTGCCTGTGTCACCACCTTCCTCGTTCCCATTTCCCAAGTGAAGCCTACGACGGAATCAAGTTGATTAAGATCATTTATTGTTCGACATTAGGTGCATCTGACACCGATCTCGAGGCGTGATGCCTCAAGGAAAAATGTGCATGAATACTCATTTCCGTTCTTGCCCCTTCCGTCCCGTGGAACTAACTCAACCTTGAACCTCAGCCGACGTGTCCAGTTTACCCAGGGCCACGATTTATTCCTCATGAAGTACATTGCAAAATACTGTCCAACGAAGGATAGACGTAGTGGGAGAACATTGTACCAAGATCTCGTGGCGAACGTGCGTGGTCTTGTCCATCTTGTTTGCAATGGATCTCTGCATTGACGTCTTGACGGGTGTTTAGAAAAATGGCTTGTGGCCTTGGTCCAAACAGCACTCGTGGCAATCGTGGCGGGAACGCTATGTTAAGAATGCCCAACATTTCGACCCTCACATCGCCAAATATCAGCAGAAAAGCGGAATTCCGAGGTCTCAAGAGGCGGGCTCACACAAGGCCGTTGCAAATGGTAGAAGGCTGCCTGTGCCCCTTCCAGAAAATTCAGGGAAGGCAGAAGTCAAAATGGAGAAAAAGCGGGTGGCAGAGAGGCAGAGCGAACACACAGACTCTCGAAAATCCAAACGACCCAGAGTTGAGACCGATGATCCTTCCACCAAGCCATCTGGAACAAGAAACGACAACAGTTTGCCATCGGTGAAAGTTGAACGTAACGAAGACGAGAAGAAGCTTGGTTCTCACGTTCAGTCTTCCACAGTGCCGACTCTGCCCAACGGTGGGGATCCAGCAAAATCGACAGCGACACCTTCCAAGTATGTCTTCTTGCCTCTCTTGTCTACATATGATAAGATCCCCATTGCAGCTCTGTGTCCCCCGGCAATGGTGGCCAAGCTAACGTTGTTCGCAGTCGTCCGCGAGCTCAACCCAATGGCGATACTGTTGTCGTTGCTGAGGCACACAGCCAAGGAAACACTCACACCCTCGACGACACACTACCGACGACACAAGCTCACCCCCCAGGTCTATCCCATGATACTGCGGATGTACAAACTGCTGCTACTGCTCCTACATCGCATCCGGTCGATCAGTCAGTCTCCACAACCCTCGACCTTCCGCCCCTGTCGACACGGAACAATACTCTCGTACTTCCCTCTTCATCGCCCGACAAGCAGTCTTCTCCAAGCGGTCAGGTTGACAACTCGAGTGGTCAAGACAAATCTCAAACCTCGCCACACCGCCAACAGCGCCTCCGCAAACGCCCTCGGGCCCCTTCAGAGGTCTTTGCTTCAGTACCTCCTTCACCAAGGAGGGTCTCTGCTGATGCCAACGTGGCTTCCGCGTCACATCCTGCTGACCAATCAGCACCAGCAACCAGTGACTCGCATCCCAGCGTTTCTGTATATTCTCGCGCTCCTCCACGTATAGTAGAGACACTATTTGGCCAAGTTTTGGTCGATCAGATGGGCCACGTGCCGCGTTTTTGCTCTGCAGCTGCACATGAGGACGAGGACGAGGACGAGGACGAGAAGGAACAGTGGCCACCGGCCCGAGCTCGTTCTGTTAGGGGAAAGGGAAAGGTGCAGGTAGTCCCCGAACACCATGCGTTTAGCCAGCCCCAGCCTCGTTATGAGACTGAGGTTGTAGCAAGGGCACCATACATCACAAAGGAAATGCGGTCCCCGCCTTCCACGATCGCCGATAAAAATATAATACCACACCCATTTAGTCAGGCCAGCCGCAGCGATGCGCGAGACACCGCGAAGGGGGCACCGCAGAAGTTGGAAGTGAATGATATGGATCGTCGGACCATCGCAACCCGATTTTTAGGCAGGAATGATCGTGAAGTTCCAAAGGGACCGGAGGCGAAAGGCGAGGACCGAAAGAGGAAGGAGGCACAGAAAGTCCGCGACAATTCTTCCCCATCCGAGCGAGCGTCATTGCGAGCACCACCGCATGAACCGCTCGTTGTGCCAACCTCCAGAAAATCATTCAAATTCCCCGCCCCACGAGCATCCACACTTTCTCCTTTCCGTCTACCTTTTGATCGGCAGTCAACTTTCCGTACTGTGCGTCAGCCAGCACTTGCACGTGTGAGGCGGCAGACCATCGGCCATGGGCACGAAAATGTACCAAGCATCGACCTCGTAGCCATGTCTACTTCTGCTTCTGTATCATCCACGACATCTCATCGTTCATCCGTGCCCGTGTCTGGAAGACACCCACGCTGGTCTCTCTCTGCGCACACTACTCCTCCGCTTTTCCGAGAGGGAGCCACTCCGTCGTTCAGATGGCCCGCCCCAGCTCCCTTGTATACTGATCCACACGGACACGTACCCTCGCCATCGTTGACCAGCGCACCTTCTGTCGCTCCTTCACTATCGCTCGCACCGACTTTCACCCCATCGCCCGGCGCAACCTCTCACGCCGGAACACCCACCAACCTGACTCCACACCCTGCAGACCTCCCCATATCAGCCTCTCACGGCCTCGCCTCGATCCTCGCACACATGTCCGCCAACCACGGGCTCGCGCTCTCGGTTGTACATGCTGTCTACAGCCGGGTCGGGAGCCTGCGCGAGGCAGACGACATCCTCCGGGGCATGCGCGAGGCCGCAGAGGGGTTCGGCGAGGCTGAGATCAAGCGGAGGACGAGCCGAGGCAGTGCGTGGGAGCAGGGGGAGGGTTCTGTCCACGGACATCCCGGGCGAATGCACACCCGTCGGGCATCGGAGGGAGCGCAGCCACGGTTGCAGTACGTCTTCGCCTCGGAGGATGGCGAGGGGTCGGAGTATTCCCCGCCTGAGACTACCCGTGCTGCGATGTGGAAGCGCCAGTCAGTGGGCCAGATAGCCGACATGATGGGTGACGACACGGCTGGGGCGATGGACGAGGGGAGTGATGATGTGGGCGATGCCCGTGGGGTCGATGAGGAAAGTGAGCGTGATGAAGGGCGGGGAGATGAGGTCTGGCTTCCGGGAGTCCACCACGACTTCTCTCAGCAAGTTCCTGCGGACGTGCCTGGTGCTGGAGACACTCAGGGGCTCGAGCACGACGCATGGGAAGAACGCAGCGTCGAGGCGCTGTTGGTGAACGAAGAGGCATTGCAGCTGGAGCAGAAAGTAGGCAAGGACAAGTATCGAAGATTTATAGTAAGCCTGTTCGGGTGATGCTTCCATAAGCTTCACTCGCGTCGGAAGGGCACTGATTTTTATTCCGTCATCTTAGTACATTCCATCTATAGACATTACAGGTACCCTAGGCATACATTAATTCACTATATACTGAACATACCCAAGACGCTCGATGAAGAAGAGAAGAATCTACATCCCATGCTTGAAAAACTTTCTACATCTGCCGAGGACTGACCTCATAAAGACATCTTTTTCGGTGAGTGAGCGGCCCCAGTGGCTGCTCCACCACTATGTCTATGTCACGGAAACTGACAAGCCTGACTGAGATCTGGTCCGCTCTTTGTTACGCCACTGACTCTCGAAATATATGAACGTAACAACTATATCATCCAATATGTGGACCCCCTCCGGAGGGATGAATAGGGAAGCAGATGACTTGCGCTTCAAAAAGGAACCCGTCCTGCTCTGCACGAAAGTGGCGATATAAGCCGCAGGGTGATGTGCTCGGAGCGGGACCAGCTGTGATACGTGGGTCGACATAAACCGACATGGTCACGAAGGACGAGAAATACGCCCTACCTGTGCGCGGTAATCCTGGATTTGCCATTCATACACATGTTCGTCTGTGGCTGTGAATTTCTCCGGGCTGCCAGACATGTCGAGGTGAGTGGGTGATGAGTTTCAAGGACCACTCCGATCGAACATGGCACGTTGCTCACGATGTATAGAGGCCAGTCTTTGTCATTTCTACTGACCGCGTCCCGACAAAGATTTGAGGTCTGTCTTTGGGGTTGGCGCTGACTCGGACAGGCCACTCGATGACGCCGACCTGCAGGCATTCGCCGGCTGGATCCTTGCGAGTGACTGTGGTCGTCGCTCTGCTCCCGTACAAGGAGCCCTGGTACCAGACCGTGTCCGAGGTGTATAGGACGTTGTCCTCGCCAGCGACGAAGAAGTCGGTTTGTAGAGGGTCGTTCCTGGACATGACGAGTCTGAGGGTCATCTCTAGCCCTGGGGCTGTGGGCTTTGGATGGTAGGCAGAAGATTTGTAGTAACGTGTACCGTGGTTGTTTGGGTACGAGGGTTACCCATTGTACTTGGAGGCGCTGTGATGTATATCCGTTCAGGCGCCAGAGGTAGTCGTACGTAATTTCCCCCCATGGCATAGTGTGGGCGCTGCAAGCCGATCACAAACTTCACTATTTGGTATGATTACATAATTATGATTATGTACAGCATTCGTCGAGTCCAAATTTGGATACGGATTGATCTGCGCACTCACCCAAGGAAAGTACTCAAGAGCCAACAAAAACTCAAGGTAGGCACCATCTTGATCATCGCACCATCATGTCAACAAACTCAACAGCTGAAGATCAGAAATCGGTCGTCGTCGCGGGCGTCTCAGTGGCCGATGAGTTACCGCTGAAGTTTCCTCCCTTTCCTCCTCTTCCAGATGGCGTCGCTATCGTACCCTTCAAAGAGTTCAAGGCTGCGGGATACAAGCGCATCATGATCGAGGCCGGAGAGGAAGTCGAAGTCGATGGATTTGCTGGATTGCCAACTGTAAAAGTTTTGAACGAAGTGGAGGCCTCTCAGAAGAGAAAGAAGTCAAAGAAACATCGCACTGCTGGTCGCACCATGGATCCAAACGGTCGCCTCATACCTTGGTGGCAGGAGTGGGAAGAAGGCGAAGTATTTCGTACGACGAGCATTACATCCGATAGGTACACGCCGCACACTCCAATTAGTATCACCCCAACACTTACAACTCGTGTCCATCTAGCAATATGAGCTATGTGGATCGTGTATATCAAGCCGCTGATGACTTCCGGGTTGGCCGCCCTTGGCCGGAAATCGCTTTGGGAGTTAGGGTTATCTGGGATCATGTTGGTATCTCCATTATCTTCTCACTGCTGTTTATCAACGTCTTCCTATAGTTCCGGCTCTATGTCGGCATGTTGTCCAGCATTCCAATATACAAAAAGACCAAAGGGAGCCGGAAAGGACAAGTTGACGGTCCAAACAACTGTGATGAAGCCTCAGATGACGAAGACGACGCACCCAGAGCAAAGCAAGCCAACGTTGCCATCGTTCAGGACTATTTGGAACAAACTTCCCATCCAGGCAAACAATTTGAACCAAATGCCGATGGCTCCACCGCAGAAGTTCAACTTCTTTGTGCTTTCATCGATGACATGGAAAAAACGGTGAAAGTATTCTTGTCATCCCACATGCGAGATTCGGGCTTGATCTGGTCGGCTTCATTTCATCCGTCTAGATTACGGACGAATCTCTGATCTACCTGATCTACCCACAGGACGGAAAGGAATTTACTCATAGCGCCGACGGTGCTGCACTTCTTCTTGCGCTTCATGCTCCGAAACGGAGTATTCGCTGACTCCCCAGAACACGTTGACAACCTGAGGCGAGCTGCAGCCGTCGCCGAGCTCGCCAGGAAGGAATTGCCTCTCACTGCAATACTCGGGCAAATCCTTCCTGGAAAGTTCGACTTGGCTTGCAAGGAATGCTGGGGGACAAAGGGAAACCTTAGCATCCAGGTTTGCGCTACTCCCCCAAAGGTCGACGATATCCAGACATATGGCTACATATCTTCCAGGAATCTCGTCAACTCCGCATTCGAGACGGAGCTCGAAGAACACGACGTCGAAGTTGTCCCATCAGACGTCGTTCTCGATTCCATCACAGCTAGACAGGCTTTGGAAGATAACCTCGACACCGACGACACCATTCCTGTAACCAACATACCAGTTGCTGGAGATCCCTGGACTGCAGCTATCCTTGCAGAGGAGTACACCACATCGTCGTGGACAGACGTGCCCGTACCCTCGCTCATAGAGATCCTTGGTCCAACCGTTCTTCCACTAACATTCTCTACCGGCATCGTGGAGTTTTCCACGCGAAGAATTCGCAGCATCATTCCACCGGGAGTGAACCCGACTTCGTCATCGGTGGAAGAGGAACTGGAGCGCCGTTTTTCCCGTGTTGTGATGGATCCATGGGTACACAGCGAATCAGAGGAAACGCCCGACTTCCAAAAACCCGTCATCGCACCTGGATCGAACGAGGCCGTCGTCGCTGAGTTCACTCCAGACGGCACTGAAGTTATTGAAGCCGAGGACCCGTACCATCCTTATAACGACGAAGTCACCGTCCTTGTCGATCAGACAACTATGGAGAAGCTTGGAATCGGGATGGGCCTCTGTGGTACGTGGGTGCAGATTAGTCACGATGGGGAGTTGAAGAAGCATCCGAGAGAGAGTTATTGGTATATCGAGGACCTGGTGGCGAGTTTCCCGAGTTTCTACACGGAGTCGGACGCCACAGCTGAACCTGATGTTGATGTTCTTGCTTCGAACGATGTCGGCGTACCTGATAGCCAAATGGTTACGCCAGTGATCCCGGCGTAGCAATTCCAGACACGAAATTTCGCTTTTGGTACATCTGACATTACGATAATACGATCGCATTTAGTTACGTAGTGTAGTTTGAGCGTGTTGAAATTGAGGATGCATCGGAGTGGCGTTCACTTCAGGTAAAAGTGAAGTGTACCGGGGACACAGGCCATGAGGACATGGATCCTAACCCTAACCTTGATTCGGGGTTCGAAAGTTCAGCCCCCTCTACGGAGACCCGAGACAAGCTTATACCTTTTTTGACTTGTCCTCTCATTCAATCACAATCTGCGATGGGCAGCAAAGTATCTACGACAGAAAGCGACCCCGGGGATGCAATCTTTACCAAAGACGGGGCTCCCGTTCGTTTTCATTTCCACGACAGCGTCAGGGAGGGGCGGGATCGAATTACTCGAAACGTGGAGGTGAGTCCAGTCTCGTCGTGTTTCCAACGACATTCTCCTCCATTGTCTGAGATATCGATATCGATATCATCTGCGGTATGGTATAGGATCACGGGGGCCGCGTAGTCCAGGATGAACGGGAAGCCAACGTTCTCCTCGTTGACGAAGAAGCAGACATCGAGTTCATTCGCCGTCGATACTATTCTTCCACCGACCTCTTCCGGGTGCAGATGATCGTCGAACCACGGGGCTTCGTCCAGGGTTGCATCAAGCGCGGGACTTACAGGCATATAGGGCCGAAGAAGCAGGGCATGCCGGGTGTTATCCCAGTGGCTATGGGCGGACGCGGGTACGTGCCTTGCGCAATCACAATTATCATGCGTCAGCGTAGCTCATCACGCGTTTTCTTCTTTGGTACCGTCGATGTCGTGAAAACAACAGACGAGTCAACTTTACCACGGAAGACGATGAACATCTTGCGTATCATCTGGCTACTATCTACCCGGATAAAGCGACTGGCGGTCGGCTCGGAATCAGCACGTACAAGGATTTGGTGGATTTGGTATGCACAGTTTTTCTATTCAAATAGACGGTACTCGTCGCTCATCGTACTCTTTGATAGTCCAACAAACCGGAGTATGGATGGGCAAGGCGGCATACTGCCCAGTCGTGGCGTGAGCGGTACAAGAAGCAAGCAGCGCAACTGGATCCGATGATCGACCGGTATGCTCAGCGGCTGAAACATATCGGACACACATTTGGCCATGATCGTCGTTCGCGTCTGCATCGCGTTCCGTGGCACTATGATGAAGAGGAGGAGGACGAAGATGAGGAAGAAGAAGAAGAAGAAGAAGAAGAAGGTGAAGGTGAAGGTGAGGAGGAGGAGCAACAGGGCCCCAAAGGACAAAGGAAAGAGGCAGGGTCGGCGGCAAGAGAGCCTGCAGACGCAGCTGCACGTGATCACCTTTCCCGAAACGAACGGGCACTCATCACGCTCGACAAAGAAGACGATAGTTGGCATGAAGAGCAAATGCCAGAGCGGGAACCACAACGAATGAAGCGTCACCGTCCACATTCCGGTTCGCATCGTCAGAGTGATACACAAGGAAGGCTTGTTAAGAGAGCTCGCCTGGAAGCATCATCATCGGGACAAGAACGCCAGATACCGGGAGTCGAACAAGGCCGGCGCAAAAGTGGCCAGTCGCAAAAAGATGACGTGAAGGATGCAGACGGATCTTCCGGGGTAGAGGGCAGTGATCTGTTTGGTGACCGTGAGTACGGTGAAGAATTGCAGTACGACTTTGAAAATCTTCCGGAGTAAGGGCTCATGGTACAGGGAGCGTACGATGGACTGACTGCTTCGATTTGACAGGGTGGAAATTCCAGCACCGCATTCCCCACGAAGCAGTCCAGTTCTTGATGATTCGGGTCCTCCTGCGCCTACCCAGGCAACTTTAGTCGCATCGCCTCGCGCTGAGGAAGAGAAAGCCGGCCCGTCTTCTTCGAGAGTAGCCAAAGCACGTGCTTGGCGGCCGCCCCCATCTTTCATTCCTCCCAGCTCGCAAGTAACATTAGTCATGACTCAGGAGCGCGTGGCTGTTCAGCGCACACGAGGCGCTCCAGTTCAACCCGGTCCCTCGGTACCTGTGGGCCCAGCCCCAGTTGAAGATGCCCCATATCGACATACTCGAGCCAGGTCGCGATCGGTTGAACCACAGCCTGCGACTACTCGAGCGGATAAGGGCAAGGGAAAGGCGAAACAGGCGGAACTTGAGGTCATTTCTGAGGACGAACACCCTGGTGAAGAGAATGAGTACCCTGAAGGGGTTACGCCCCTCGCCTCGTCAAGCAGCTTGCCTACCAAGGAGACACTAGTGGATGAAATGGATGTAGAGGATTTACTCGCTGATGATGATGACGACGACGACGACGACGATTTCCCCGCGTTACCCCGAATCCAAGAGATTGCAGACGTCGACGAACCATCCGACTCAGATGATGCGGAAACATACCGTTCGCTCCAGCTTGGGCCTTCCAATCGCGAGGGCTCTCAAAGGCACGAATATGGAGATGATATGGGGTTTGAGAGCAGAGATTCCTGGCCCGAGGATGAGGATGAAGGCGAGGATAATGATCGCCTTGAGAGAATGGCCAAAGCTTCACTTACCCGAGCTCCATCTCTTCGCATGACGCGCTCGATGGCCCAATTGGTGGCTCATGCTGTCCCCCGTAGGACTAGAGAGTCTCGAAATCACATCCGCGAGCCACATTTTCCGAGTTCTGGGACAAAGGCGAGGGAGGTAGTTGACCGGATCAATGAGGAGAAGAGGATGCTCCCATATACCCCTCCACGTGGATCGAAGGCAGCAAGGGTAGTGAAGATGCAGAGAGGTTGATTTGGACCCATGAATCTATGATACCCTGATCATTGTCCAGTTGATTTAGAACTTGATTTACTGGTGTAAGTATGTACAGGTAACATAGCTGCCACTGGTGAGGCAGAGCGTCACGGTCGGTGCACGGACCTCCACCAGAACGGGTAGGTCAGCCACCGGTCCATGGTTGACTCCTTTGTCCCGTTCGTCCAAGTTGCGTGTTCCCCAACAGCAAGCACAACAACAACAAGCCTCAAAAAATCTTTTCGTTGTATTCATCACCTCTAGCATAGTCATTTTCTTTTCGATCGTGCGGTGCCCCGTAAACCAAATTATAACTGAAGAAGATGACTAACGTATCCGCAGGCTCAAAGCGCTCCTGGGAGGGACACCATGGCGAACCAGAGTCACAATCTTACAAGAGACAGCGGGGAAGAGAAGATTCGAGGAGCTGGAGGGATGTGCATCTGAGGTCCTCAGACGACAAACGCAATAAACCTAGCAGTAGGCGAGATAGCCGCGATAGACGAGACTATAGATCACGGGAGCGTGACCGGGACCGGGTTGAAAGGGATCCTCGAAGGACAAGCGACTACACAAGAGATCGTAGACGTGACAGCCGCGAAAAAGATCGCGACGGGGACTATAGACGCAGGCACGACGATCCAAGAGACGACCGTCGCCGGACCCCGACTCCTCCTGACCAGCATTCCCTTGCTATCTCTATCTCGAACGGACATGCCCCTCCACCCCCACCCGTGATTGACTCTGATAGAGAAGAAGGCGAGTAAGTGAAGATTTCTCTTGCATGTTGTCATGCTTTGATGGTTCGCCAAGGATATCTCCCCGTCATTCTCCCATACCTCCCTCCCTGACCCCCTCCGAGCGACGTCAGACGGAACCACCCCAACCAAAGCCGCCCAAACCAGCACCCGAACTAGATCTCGAACTAGATGCTGCAACATCCAACGAAGCCTCTCATGCGGCTAGACGTGCCCGACGACAGGCCATTCTGGCAAAGTATGTTGGAATCGCTAGTACTACCCAGAGCGTCAGCCCCAGCCCAGGACCAAGCAGTGCGGTCCAGCCGCCTCAGCCTGTTTCCTCCGTTTCTGATCTACAGTTTCAACCGCACAGCTCTATCGACACTTCTGGAAAGGGTATTACTCGAGGAAGGAATGGGTCTCTCAGTATGTCATATCGCAGCGATGGCGGGTTCACTCTAACTAGATGCTTCGTACAAGGTAAACGAGATTCGGCTTCCCCGGCACCTGAGCCAGGCATATTCGAACTCGCGAAAGACGAAGACGAAGGAAACGCACGCACGGAGGCTCAAGCTCAGGATGGTACTGATGAACAGATATCTGCTGCTGATTACGATCCTAGTTTGGACCGCCGCGAAGACGCACACAAGCGAGTATATAAGGACGGACGCAAGGCCGTTGACCCCGAGGACGTGGAGGAAGTAGAGGAGGAAGAAGAAGAAGAAGAAGAGGATGACGTTGACGACATGTTTGCGATAGCAACTTCAGAGAAAAAAAAGAAGGTCAAGAAGGTCAAGAAAGTTGTGGTGCGTGGTTCACATCATCCTTATCTCGGGATATTCTTACACCTTGTGCAGAAACCCGCAGCCCCGGCATTGATCACGACAACTCTGGATTCTGCTTCAGATCCGGAAGGTTACTATCAAGTTATCCTTGGTGAGCAACTGGATGGCGGTCGTTATCAAGTCTTCTCTTCTCTTGGAAAAGGGATGTTTGCGAACGTTGTACGAGCCCGGGTTCTCCAAGAGGCCGGGGAGAACGGCAAAGAGGTTGCCATCAAGATCATCAGAAGCCAGGAGTCAATGTATGTGTCATTTCGGCACTCATTTGTTGTTACTGAAAATGATTCCTAGGTACCGTGCCGGGCTGAAAGAGGTTCAAATTTTGAACAAATTGAGGCAAGCCGATCCGGACGACAAAAAGCATGTCGTTCGCCTGGAGCGAACCTTTGAACACCGCGGGCATCTTTGCCTTGTTTTCGAATCAATGAGGTCTGTTATCACATGACGCCCCCCACCCCCTTTTTCTCATATTGTTTTCGGAATCAGCATGAATCTCAGGGATGTTGTCAAACGGTTTGGAAAGGACGTTGGCCTGAATATCAAGGCCGTAAGAGCTTATGCGCACCAGCTCTTCCTTTCCCTGAGCTTGCTTAAGAAGGCCAACATCATGCACGCAGACATCAAACCTGACAACATATTGGTAAGTTCTGCGTTAAGTTGACTCATCTGTCAATCAGTTGACGACTTGTTGAGGTAAACGAGCAAAAGACCCTTTTGAAGCTGTGCGACTTGGGTTCAGCCTCTGATGCGTCTGAAAATGACATCACTCCTTACCTGGTCAGCCGCTTTTACCGCGCTCCCGAAATTAGTGCGTCGCCCTTCTTTGCTTGCTGTCCGGAGCTCACCTATCGCCTCTAGTCCTCGGAGTGCCGTATGATCCAGCACTGGATGTCTGGTCCATTGGGTGTACACTTTACGAATTGTACACTGGAAAAATTCTTTTCCCAGGGCGCTCCAATAACCAAATGCTTCTGCTCATGATGGAGCTGAAAGGACGGTTCAACGCCAAAATGATCAAAAAGGCGAAATTTGGCGACCTGTACTTTGATGAACAGGGTGGATTTGAGAACATTGAAACGGACCGTGTTACAGGAGCCGTGAGTAAATGTGACCTTCGGTGGCGACCTTGCCATATCATCTGATCTTGTCCCATCAGAACGTGGTACACAAAGTCCACATTTCGAAGCCTTCTCGGGACCTCCGTTCCCGTCTTATGCCACCCTCATCTGTCAAACTCAAGGACGACGAAATGAAGCTCCTCACGTCGTTTATCGACTTGTTGGACAAGTGTCTTGCACTCGATCCAGCACGCAGGATTGCACCCAAGGAGGCGCTAGTTCACCCCTTCATCAGAGGATAGGAATACCTTAAACTGCCTACGGCCCAACGCATCCCGGTCGCTCATTGTTTCAGTATTGTTCGTTTGTGTATTTATAATTTGACCTTCGTCCTCGCATCAGTTCGAAAATCCCACATCTGGCCTAATTGTGGCGTCTTCGTGAGGGCATATATCAGCTGTGAGCATCGAATCAGGTCTGCACTGCTACCTGTCGATATGGCGTCTCGTATGAAACGTATGTTTTCTGTGAGGAACGGCAAGAGCAAGGGGCCAGCATCGCCGACGGCTGCTACTGCTGCGCCACCGAAAGCTCTCAAGGCAGAGGCGAACGGCACGAACAGGGTCCTTCCATCGTTTGATGAGCTACCCAAGTTCCACGAGCTCGATGGCTGCGCTTGGGAAGTCTGGGGAAAAGATGATGAACTGGGAACAGTCAACCTTTTGACTGAGGACGTTCTTCAGCGGGCTGCAAAGGAGGAAATCCGGTATCTGGCCATTTGTATATGCATCTGTTCATCTTATTGACGTAATGACCCTTTCTAGCACTGGGAAGACAGTTTCGTTGAACTGGTATGTCGTTGAAGGATCTGGCTACTGCCAATCATTTAAACTGGCACGTCTTATAGGCCCATTCACTTCCCTTCCAGAGTGCGTTATGTTTTACGTCGCACCTTTGGTTCGTCCAGTCTGAAGATAGATCAAAGCCCGTCTTCGGACGCAAGATCCCATACATTACCACGTTCAACAAATATAATCCTTCTGTCCCCGTCAGGGACGACGTGATCCACATCGTATGTATCGCCTTGAGCCCCTATTATTTCGCGCCCGTCCCGCTGACATATCGAACACCACAGAATACGCAGTCCGGTTCCCAATGGGACGGCCTCAAACACTACGGGCTGCGAGACTACAATGTCTTCTACAACAAGTACGTCGTGACCATGTTTCCACAGGCCGGCTGACGCTCACTGGGCCACACTGGCAGTACCCCCGCCGAATCCCTTCCAGAGGGCGAAATGGAGATCCATGACCCGAACGAGATCGAGCCCGCCCGCACGAAGCTCGGGGTGCACAGTACGTCCCCCGTCTCTCTCTCGATGCCTACGCACCAGCCGAACGCGTGGTCCCCCAGACTGGTCGAACCACGGTGTCTGTGGACGCGGTGTTTTGCTTGACCTCGTGGGCTACTACACCGCCGCTGGTGGCGCTCTGCCGTACGACCCTTGGCAAACGCACCCCATCAGCGTTGCCGAGCTCGAAGCGTGCGCCAAGAAGCAGGGCGTCGAGTTCAGACAGGCTGACATCCTTCTCATTCGTGTTGGGTTCATCCAAAAGTTCTATGCTAGCTCCAACGACGCCAAGGCAGCCCTGCGCGGTGAGACTGGCACGGAGAAATTGTAAGTCACATCCCCCCTCCCGCCCTCCCCTTTAGTGCGGGCATAAGTGAGGTCACCCCCCGTACGCCAGTGCGGGCATCGAGCAGAGCGAGGACATGAAGCGCTTCTTGTGGTAAGCATTTTCTAGATCGCCCCGTTCGCAAGCTTGAGTCACACGACACTACTGCTACCAGGAACAACCACTTCGCCGCAATCGCATCGGACCAGCCTTGCCTCGAGGTGTGTGGAAATCCACGAGGTGCAATCGCGAGTAAGCATATTGAATCCTCCACCAGCGATGGCCTGCGCCGCAAGGTGTCCCACATCTCCATCAGGTGGGTCATATATAGGAGGTAGCATCGGCTGTGCATGGCACTGACACGTACCACGACGCCCAGACTATCATCGGGTGAGTGACGACGCGCCGGAAGTGAGTTGGGCTTGATTTTTTCCGTGGCACAGGCTGTGGGGAATGCCCATAGGTATGTCCGCGGCCCGCACCCGGGTGAGAAAAATGCTAAAACGTTTCTTATCACCGCCGCAAGGTGAATTTTTCGACCTCGAAGCACTCTCACAGGTGTGCAAGGAAACAGGGAGGTACACGTTCTTCTTCACGTCCTGGCCGTTGAACATGTAAGTGGGGTGCTCCTTCGATCCTAGAATCTGTCCTGATGGCATTACATTTGTAGCATTGGCGGAGCAGCCAGCCCCCCAAACGCTGCCGTGAGTGATGTTGTATGTTTGGGAAACATTCTGATCTGTCGAACGAATCCAGGCATACTTCTGAACACCCGGAGCGCGATGCCGTTAAGTCAATGGAAGGTGTTGGATAGGAAGGGCCGATGTGCGGAAAGTTTGCTGCGTTTGTATACTGTGCGACATGCTTTGAACCTTGTGTGATCAAGTGGGCGATCGGAAGGATGTAGGATTTAAGGATTAGCAAACGAGATGCAGATGCCAAAGTCATGAACTTTATTCCCCGGATAACGCGTGTAAATTAGTTATTGAATTCATCAGGATTTCAATCAAAGAAAGAGAGGTATAATTACAAGAGGTGATATATATGGTGGTGGTATCTTTACGATAGTGGCATGGCGGCTTTAACCCTGGACGGTTCATACTGTCAATAGTATAGAATAATCCTACGAAGAATACCGTGATAGAACCAACGGGGATCATGCAATCATACAGCAAGGCTGTGTCTCCTGGCATCGTCAGCTTCGAGTACCCTGCGAAGGCTGCTGCTGCCGCGTGTTACTCCGCTCTGGGCACTTCGGCGCCGGCCGTCGGTATTCACCCAGCCGTCCACAGCATACTCTGCATCTGCTTGTGTACCGTCGCTTTCGTCGTCGTCATCAACGGGTACGTAAGGTCGTGATTTTTTGCGTTTAATGCAAGTGCCGGTTGTTGAAGATGAACTGGAAGTAGAGGACGATGATCTCGGGGCGGAAGGTTGAAGAGGAGGCGCTTCGCGACCCGAAGGACTGTCCAGCGACGATCGCGGCTCTACGTCGTCACTCAAAGTGGTTGTCGCCGAGAGCCGCTTTTTCAAGGCTGTGGTAACCGGAGGTGGAGGTACAGGGTCAGGCTTCCGCATCTTTCTGGGAAATAGATCACCATAAACAATATGAAACTCATGAAGAAGGTTATGATTCCCAAACTCACGTGTTGAGCTTGGGCTCCGCATAATTGACACTTTTGCGAACCCTTCGTTCACGAGGCCCTGCCGGTCCTTCAAATTCGGAGGCCGACATGGCACCTTGAGGTATGGGACTAGACATGCGGGGGGTTGGTAACTGTGATGCTTGAGGTGTGGTCGCAGGCGTGGTAGTAGGTGTGGACAAGAAGGTTCGTGACGTGGCTACAGAAGTCGCAGCAGACGTCGGTATGGATCCATCAGTCTCAGGCGTGCGCTGCCGATCGCGATCTTCAAAACAAAAGGGGTCAGAAGCATTTCAAATAACCGACACGTGAAAATAGAGGGAGGCACGCGTACCAGATGTGTTGATATCCAACGGTGGCAGTAGGGCACGACTTCTTGGAGAGTTTGTGACATCTTTCAATCCAGAGTATTCCTCCTCTTTGCGCCTCTTTCTCTCTCGTACCCTCGATGACCCGCCGTCAGTATCATCAAGAGTAACTTCCCTTTCTGCTTGCTTTATCCTCTTTTCTTTCTTTTCCTTCCTTGCTTTGGTCTCCTCGATGGGACCTGCCCCTGAGCCTAACATTTCATCGACTTGTCTCTCTTCTTCATCTTCAGCTATCCCTGCATCCCTGCGGACCGGAGATCCAAACGCAGGGCTAGCAGCCCTCGGGGGCATTCGGCCCTCAGCTCTTCCCGATCTCGCCGATGTACCAACGTCCGTATTAACTGAAAGCAACCCATTCTGCGTCCGACTTGTTTTCCGCTTCGTAGACGACTCGCGTTCCACCAGGTTAACATGGAGAGGGGTTGGCAACGGCGGTGGTGACGCCCGAGATGGCAACGGCAAGCGTGATGCCGACAGTCTATCCTTCGGTTTCCGACGGATGGATGAAACGATATGGGCTGCGTCGTCCTCTTCTGCTTCCGGTGAAGACGGTATTTCCTCGTCCTCATATATGCCTGGGATATTTGGGGCACGTGAAAGTCGTGGCACCTGCGGAGATGCATTAGGATCAGGAATGGGACGGCGAGCCCTGGGTGGTGGCTTTGGCTCCGAATTCGGGGAGGGAACACCAGCGGCGATGTTGAATGACTGTCGCAAGTAACCGAGATGCTTTGAGAGATTCGATGTCTTACAGTTGGATAAGTGCCTGAATGAAATGCCTCAAGCCAAATCAAGCCGTACCGCAGCTTCCGCATCCGCCAGGATCTTCCTCGACTTCTCTTGTTCCTTCTTGAGCTGTGCAGCAAGTGCAATCTCAGAAGCGCGAAGCCTCAGATTCTCAACGTATAGCGTAGATATTTCGGTTTGAAGTTCTTCAATCCGCACGCTCAGGGTAGAGTTGAGTCTGTGATATGTCGCAAGAGCAAGTTTGGCATGGTTCTTGAGCACAAAGATCCGAACTTACTTCGTGATATGCTTGTTCGCAAGCAGAAATCTCTTCTTGACTGCCACAAAAGTTAACACCTCAGTTGCTGGGTAAAAAGTGGCACTGAAACTTACAGTTTTCGAATTCTGTCAATGCATCGTTCTGCCTGGTGTTCAATGAAGCCCGTGAGTCCCGCCTGCTCATCGTGAGCGGCGACGACGAGGGGGGGATAGGTGTTCAGTGGCTGTCCGTCGTGGTTGTCTGCAACACGCGCTGATATTGAACACAAATACGAAAGTCACGTGATCAGAACGCGTCTCCATATGGCAGATGTCCACTTTGCCTCGAGGCCCTGTCTTTCAACTTACCTTGTTCGGCCTAGTCTTCATCTTTCATGCATGGAGGCTCCTTGTAGAATACTTAGATAAATAAAGAGGAGGGAAGAGGGTACACGTGTTACAGTACGCGGGTATTGCCTGCATCATTATTGATCCTGGCTGGCTTCGAGCCCTTCCGCAGTCGGCACATCACGCAACCAACCGTCAAAGTCGACATCCTTTTCCAACAACTCGCTCACACGATCAACATGCTTCTCGACATCGAATTGAGAGTTATAGCCCATGCCGAAGATACCGCTATTCCTGCGACCGAAAGAGTTCTGACCCAGTTGAGTAGACGTGTATTGGGGGAGAAAGGCGTTCGGGTTCTGGGCAAAAGAGAGCATGGGACTGATAGGCGAATGTAGCAGTAGATTATTGTTAGAAATGGGTGAATTTGAGGGGTCTGAATCCGGCGCAGAGAAGAACGACTTGGTTGACTTCGCTGGTGTATTATTTTTCTGAGGGAAATCCTGTGCTTCTGGAATGACGACGTCGACCTCATCAGATCTGTCGTGGGGCAAGGGCGCATCTAGCGCCGCCTGCAGAGGGTCCACATCGATTCGGTGCGAGGGGGCAGCACCAAGGTTCGGCTCGCATGTGCCATCTCGAGGGGAAGACGATTTACATACTCCCTGAGATGCCCCATTTGGTGAAATTGACATTGAGCCATTGGGGACAGGAGGCCGTGTAAGAGGAACAGAGCAACTTTGCGAAATGGTCCGTAACTTCTTGGCTGGTGGTGTGACAGGCGAACCATTTGGAATATCATCTTGAGACAGTGAGAACAGTCGGGACCGCTTGATTGGCTGCGGAGCATCAATTTGTAGCGGTAATAAAGATGACAAATTGGCAGCGTGGGGCTCTCCTTGGATGTGCGTGCGATCGCCAGTAGACTCTACAGAAGGTGTCGACGGGAGTGGCGCCGATGACGATGATGGAGGAAATGGCAAAATTGGCGGAGGCTTTGCGCGAACAGGTACCGCGGACTCGACTCGAGGCAGTGGAGTTGAAGTCTCCAGGCGTGATGGGAACGATGGCGGAAGGTACGACTAAAGATGTACATATATGAAACAAAACGATTAGAGACGATGAGGTACATGACCTAAGTGCGCCTCACCGTTTCAGGAAAATCTGTCACCTTTGACATTTCATCGGTCACAAGGGAAGCTTTCAGGGAAGTCTTGAAGCTGGCCGTTCCAATCTCACCAGAATTTTTCGCGGCCGCTGGATGATTGGGCGACCTGGGCGAACCTTCAGGGCAATTGCGATCCTGAGAAGGACATGGGATAACCGGCCGAGCGACGCGCCCTTTGCTTTTCTTACCGATCGTCGGTGCTACAGCTCGCTTTATGACTGGGAAACCAAGGGCGCGACTTCCTTGTTGCCCTAGAGCCTTGCCCTTCGCAGTAGATTGTGTTGCACCTACGCTCATGGAAGCGGGTGACGAACTTGTTGTGTCCGGGGATATGTCAGGAGCCATCGTCGCCTGCCACTTCCTGACCTTCTCCTTGGCTTTAAGCAACGTTGCAGGTGAAACAGCTGGAACTGCCCGTGTGGGCGCTGGATCTTGTGACCGGCCCGGCTCCATCAGATTTGCATGATTGGGTTTCCTTGAGTCAGGCGCGATGGAAGCAGTGACATTGCTGACTTGTTGAGAAGCCTTCATCTTTCCCTTCAGCCTCCTAATCTCCTCCCTCTTCTTCTCCCATTCAATCCACTCATCTTCCTCGTCCGGTAATATCCATTGCAGGTCTTCTTCAGGCGGCCGCTGATTGTCCTGGTATACTGACCAATACCTCCCTCTCAAACCTCCCATCTTCAACATCTGGCTCACATGTGTCCACATCCCATTCGCTGACTCGCCCCCCGCCGCATCGAAAGTTTCCCGTACCGCCTCCCTGAGCTTCTTAACCCGGTGATCAAAGTTCGGTGAGTTCGGACGAGAAGGTGGCGATAGTACATCGCTTTGAGTGGAAAGAAATAGATGAACATCTCGAAGGAGTTCTGCGTAGTTTTGTTGCTTCTTGGGAGCAGGGGTTGACGTGATAGCAGACAAAACTTTCTGTGTGTTGTTCGGTTTCCGACGAGATGATGGAAACACGGGAGTGTAAAGAGACATTTGGCGTCTGCGTCCTACGACTGAAACCAAGAAATCGTGAGGGTAAGGGTTAGCCTAGATCGCGAGTAGATGTTCAGCAGACATACAACCAAAATGACGGCACGTATGTGGCAGCTGGGATGTTGGAGTTGCTCGTGAAGTTGGTCAAGAAACAGATATCCAAAAGTTGGTCACTGCCAACGACGTTTGCGGTCAGCTAGAAAGTTCAACGTTCCACGCAAGGTTTTTGATTACGTACAACACCTGATTGACTATTCCGGAAGCGCCTGTAATACTCGCGTTTGCACTCAGTGTCCGGAATATTTTATCTCAAATTCGGTACCAAAGCCTGGACCCGATTGCTAAGTAAGTTGGTCCGCTGCTGCCTAATGAATTACGGGAAATTTGATGTATCCACTACCGTTGGCCAGCAGGGCCAGTTCCTTTTTTAGTAAGAAAATTTAATTGCAGTGCTGAGTCCTGGGTCCTGGGTACCGCCACTTTCGTGCAGTCACCTTGTGTGATTGACAAGTTAGAAAGCTAAATCTCGTCAAGTCATACAAGGCTCAAATGCTAAAATTCCCAACTTGACAATGAGCTGAATAACTTTGTCATTTCCAACCAATTTTTTTTGTAGCATCAATGGTAAGCTGAAGCAATGTCATACAACTACCAACATCACTGACAAATACTTCAGTCCCCTCATCTGACGGAAACATATATAACTAACTACTGCTATTCATGTACAGCATCTTTTTGACCCTATTTAAATCATACACTCATACATGTTCCATCTTGCCCAATTTCCCTTAGTGTTTCCCCCTCTTGAGGGCAGTTTCCACTTTTTTAAAATGTTCTTGAGCATTATCATTATGCCATGTTGTCTCCATTATCATTATCTCCATTACTTGCTGCACTGTTACCACTGCTGTATCATCTGTTATCTTGCTGAACCACCACCACTCTTCCTTGTTGTCATCATCATCATCATCATCATCATCATCATCAGACCTCTCCTCTCCACACACACAAATTACCATGACAGGGACAGGGATGGGGAAGTTTGAACAAAGCACTACACACAAGGCTCTAGTAATCACAACAGGTGAGTTGACTCCCAAGGCCTTTTGTTCTTTGGAGATGGGTTGCAAGCAGTATTTTTTTACACAAATCTGTTACACCTGCTGAAATCATAAGATAGCTTGGAACTTACAAGACACCCAAATACAAGATTGGTATATCAACAACAATAAATGGTTGAATGAACTCTCCTTTGCAAACTTCATAGCCAAAGTCTGCAATTGCTGGCTCCCTTGTGACTGGGCAGAAAATGTTGTCATTGATACAGGCCTCTCACCCCTTTTACAAATGGGCGGTCAAAATCCAAAGTCCAAAATTTGATCCTGCATAACATCCCATCTCACCTCACTGAGGCTACTGTAAATACCACCTCAAAGCCCACATGCATCATGACCTTGCCTTGGACTACCAATCAACAGAGATTGCTGACAAGGCAAGTTTGCAAAAGTGGGTAGAAAAGGTTAGTCTATTGGATGATAAGCAGTTGAGGAAGATGGCAAAACAAAGGAAAGCTGTTGATACTAATTGCCTCTCACAATGCTGTCTTGTTCCAGGACAAGGAACCAGTCAGAAGGCCTTCAGGTCAAATGGGACCATCAATGCTAACAGACCAACATCATATAACAAGTTTGTGTGACTACCAGCACTGACCCTTGAAGAATGAAAACTTCTACAAGAAAACAAGGGGTATTTCAAATGCTAGCAACCTTTTCAGAAACATACCTTGCATTTGTGCACCAACTTCCCACATGTAAAAATGTACAAGGAGCTCACGAAGGATGACATAACAGTGGCAAAGGCTAGGAGTAACAAAATTGCAATGGTCAATATCAATGTTGAATGCATGGTTACCATTGTCATGGTGTCTGCTGTCCTGGGTAATGGCAGTCATTCCAGTGACAAGTGTATTACACCACTTCTTTCCTCACATCTTAAATGGTCCTGTTTTGTTGATGGACCTGCCTTCAAAGGGCTACTAACTATTAAAGCACTAATTGATCATGGTTTCCTGTAGTTCTTATTGATCAAGACCTCATCAACAAACTTGGCTTATGCATCCACAAACTAAAAAAGCTGTTGCTGGTGTCTGTTGCCATGTCAGGTAAAAAGAAACAAGGGTTTTCACTCTTGCACTTTGTTAAAATTTCTTGCATATCCCCTGACCTTTGTTATCACTCATGAGTCATACACGCTGTTGTTGCACCCAACCTCTGTAGCCCTCTTCTTGGTGGCCCTTTTCTCCAACACAACAAGATTGTGATAGACCATGAATTTGTTAAGTCCAGGTTCGTTCCCGGAATTCCCGGATTGTCCGGAGTGTGGAGAAGGTGGGGTTTGTGGGAATTCCTGAGGGGGTTGGAGGGGTAAGGAACTGCGGCTTCAGCTTATGTGCTGCGCCCCTGTACGAGTTCGGTTCCTTAATTTAAGAGGGGAGGGTCGGAGGCTGGTCCTAAGGTCAACTTAAGGACTTAGAGAATTGGAAGGGAGAGGATCAGGAAGGAACAGGATTTAGTTGATATTCGAACTAAGGAAATATCAGAGAGTACATGCGGGTTTATATACTGAAGAGTCCAGAAGATATAAAGATGTTAAAGTACTATCAGACGAATTGGAGTTTCGGGTTTCCACAAGAAAGGAAGGAATGAATTGGAATGGTGTCAGAATGGGAGAATAATGACTGAAGGCAATGGCGCAATAATTGCGAAGCAAGGGGGAAGGGAATTATCGATAGGAACTGTAAATGTCAAAGGAGTCTGACATATGTCAAGAGATAACCGAGATAGGAATACAAAAGTCTGGGACGGGGATACGAAAGTCCGGGACGGGAATGCGGAAAGTCCGGGATGGGAAGTATGGGGTTCGGAATGTCCGATGAAAGAGAAATTGTCTAAGGTAAAGTCCGAGGGCCAGGATTTGGGATTTGGTCATAGGGGTTTGGAATTGGGCCGGATGGGTTAGGGAAGTTTCGGGATGTGACAGAATTACACACCTGTATAGATAAAGACCAGGATTACAATCTCTTAAATCCAGCACCTCCTACAAAACCCATTGCACTGTGTCATGATCTTCCCCAACTTTACAAGTTCAAAAAGGTCATGGTTGTGGAACTAAAGAATATGCTACCTGAGTACAAAAAGATCATAGACAATGAATATGAACCTGTATGTGGTGTTGACATAGTTGCAGCCATCCAGTCATGTGTGGCAACATTGACTGTGGAGAAATGAAGACATCAGGAGACACTGGAAGATTTCAACAGATGTAATGAGGTGGTAAAAGTGGAATTTGCTGATTGTTTCCCAACCAATATTCCACATAATGACTCATTGCCTTCAGATGTTCTCTTCCAAGTCCATGTCAAGGATCCCAACAAATTGATTCAATGTCACTCTTATGACTGTTCCAAACAATACTGTGATGCTTGGAAGACACTTCTGGAGCAACACCTTGTGGCTGGCCAAATGCATCCCTCCTCAGGCCCACACTCTTCACCTGTATTCATTATTCCAAAGGCTGATCCAACAGGACTATCTTGTGTTACGGTAGAACCGTCTTTTCCCTATTCACGTGACTCTGCGCTTCACATGACTTCTCTTTTCCTTTTATGACCTTTTGTACAACCAGTGACTCCAGGTAAAACCCCTGGTCTTATCTCGCTTCTTTCTCTTCTATGAAGTTCCATGACATTCCGCCCAATGGCGCATTCTTCTCTTATCTTTAGTTACCTTTCTTGGACAATACTTACTTCGGATACCTTGGTCCATGCGCTATCCTCAGTAGTATAAAGACTTGTACTCTACTTGGTTACAACCCAAGTTAGATCTATGCAATACATAGCTTAACAAGCTATCTCTTGGTCTGAGAACTCTCTTCATCAAATGGCCTATAGTCTGCCAGTAAAGACTTCTGACTTAGATTGTCCTACTCGACACTAGGACATGTTGGTGTTATCTGACTGAGTTCTCACGACCTCATTAGCGTAACATCTTGCATGGTAAATGACTTTTGGGTGCTAAACCTGAACACAATTCCTGACAACCACCCATTGCCACCCATTGACGAGATCCTTTGTGATTGTGCCAGGGGTAAAGTTTTTGGTAAAATTGACATGACTAACTTGTATCTCAACAATATAAAGTATCTTGAGGTACATATTAACACCTTGTGGACTATTCAAGTGGACAGTCATGCTGATGGGTGTGTGTAACATGCCAGTGTTTCATCAAAGGTGAATGATGTCTATGCTATGACACCTCATTGAAAAATTTGCCATGTCTATCTAGACAACAACATCATCTGGTTCCAAACTGTAGAGGAACATGAATGTAACATGCAGCTGGTCCTGCAGGCATTCTCTCTTTTGTTCTTCAAAAAAGACTTCACTTTTCAACTTGGAAATTGATTTCTTAGGGCATCACATACAGTGGCTCAAAAAACTGTCTAGATATTTGGACACTTTTCGCTAAACACAATATTCTCTGATACCACCTAACCCTAACCTTAAACTATAAGTGTATGAAATACAATACCTACTATTGGCTTTTTATTGGTCTAAGAATCAAGGTTTTTGGACAAGGTTTGATGAAATGGCAACCATTTCAAAATGATGACTCAATCAGATAGTTTTTTGACTTTAAGTTTTGGTTACATATATTAGATTCTAGCATGCTGTAATATAATTACATACATCTGGTAACTGTTCTATTATGTCACCTTTATGTAACTGAATGTCAGACTGCATATATAAACCCCACTATTCCATGTTTATTTTCTCACCATCACCATGAAGTCCATTGCTATCCCTCAAAAAAATAACATTATTACTCTATCCTCTCTTGGTCTTTCCTTTGGGAAAATTGCTTTCCAAACTGGCCTAGGGAAGTCTACAGTATGCCAGTTTCATCAGGAACTTCAGCCAGAGAAGACTAGGCTTTATGGTGGCTGTCCTTCAAAGCTTACCCCTATCAACAAGAGGGCTATTGTTCAGAAAGTCATTACTGGCAAGGCCAAAAATGCTAATTATGCCACTCAATACATCAATTCTATCATTGATGCTCCTGTCTGCTCCCAGACTGAGAAACACCCTCAACAAAGCCTCATTAAAGGCTGTGGTAAAGAAGAAGAAACACCTACTTTCTAGTGGTCACAAGAAAAGGAGGTTAGCCTTTGCTCTCAAGTACCAGCATTGGACTGTGGAGAATTGGAAGAGAGTTATATGGTCAGATGAAATCAAAATCAATAGGATTGGGTCAGGTGGGCAAGAGTATGTGTGGAAAAAGAAGGGAGAAGGATTGAATGCTAGAGAGGTCAAAGGTACAGTCAATTTTGGAGGAGGTCCACTGATGGTATGGGGCTGCATAGGGTGGAATAGAGTGGGGGTTTTGAGTGAGGTGGAGGGGAGAATGTATTCTGAACAGTATGTGGCCATTTTGGAGCAGGGGTTGCTACAAAGCATGGAGGAATCTGGAATTTCAGAATGTGACATTATCTTTCAACAAGATAATGATCCCAAGCACACCTCTAGGAGAGCCCAAAGGTGGTTTAAAGAGCAGGGTATCAATCTTCTAGATTGGCCTGCAGTCTCCAGATCTTAACCCCATTGAACATACTTGGAATCACCTCAAGAGATGCCTCTTAGCTTATGAGAGTGCTCCTACAGGAGTTCATCAATTATGGGAAAGGGTAGTGGAGCAGTGGGGGGAAATTGATAAGGAACAGTGTCAAAAATTGATAGAAAGGATGCCTAGAATGATTGAAGCAGTTATCAAGGCCAAAGGAGGTCATACCAAGTACTAGATATCCAGATCTATACAAAGTCAAAAAACTATCTGAATAAGTCATCATTTTGAAATGGCTACCATTGCATTAAACCTTATCCAAAAACCTTGATTCTTGAACCAATAGAAAGCCAATAGTAGATACTGTATTTCATACACTTATATTTTAAGGTTAGGGTTAGGTGGTATCAGAGAATATTGTATTTAGTAAAAAGTGTCCAAACATCTGGATGTTTTTTGAGCCACTGTAAATCATATGCTCATACATGTTCCATCTTGTCCAATTTCCCTTAGTTCTTTCCCCATCTCAAGGGTGGTTTCCATCAATATGCAATTGATGTAAACCTAATTACCCTTCACTAAAATGACCTCAAAGGCTCATATGAGTGAACAATTATAGGTTTTTGTGTGCCCTGGTGAAGCTTACATAATCAACCCAATGCAACCACGCCCAACACATTAATGTGCTGTTTTTGGTCCATTCAAAGATACCCATCAGCCTCATGGCTTTTTGCTTCAATACAGACTATCCCTTGGCCATATTGACTCTATAAATTATACCGGGACATATTTAAATACAATAGAGCTGATTTCTTGTAATCCAGCATTGCACTAGTGCATTATATGAGTGCAAGACATCATAGGGGTCAAAAACATAGTTTGGTTTGTTATGCATCAGAACATATAACTTCCCACTCATATATGCCTCTGAGCTCATCTTAATGAAGTGTAATAAGATTTGAATTAATCGCACATAGAGGCTATAAAAACTCTGTTGCACACAGCGAGCACGAAGTTTTTGGTACTGTGGAAGAACTTGGCTAAGCTCACAGTAAAATGGTATTTAGGGCAATATTTATTTATTAAAGACTCACTCATTGTAACGTTTCTTGTCGAAAGTGTGACGGTCACACCTTACTCACTGCTGATGAGGACCCCGGCTGTCCGAACCAAGGATTGCTCGACCAAAAATGAAAATGAAGCTGGCCCTGCTGGCCAACGGTAATCCGCCCTGGTCTGTCTAAAACACGTTACCGCCTGACACAAATCTGAGCTTTACATCCCGGTGGTGCACTGATCTACGGTCCAGAGCCAAATGTGGACAGTCTGGCTCGGATCGGAGGCAACAGGCAACGGAAATAATAAATTGCCATGACACCTGGAATTGCGAGGCGACGGGGACGCAAAACCTCGCCAGGAGTATCCAAGTATTCTCCCTAGGTTTTTGGCCACTCGCATGCCCTATCAGACAGTGGCAGTAGGTAAACAGCGATCAAATCGCCCGCCACTACACCACATTTGACCGCAGCCATATTAGGGTGGGCGGGGAACTCAAGCGAAGGACACCCTCTTCCGAGGCGCATTGTCCGTCGCGCTTCCCTGCATGTTAACTTTAGAATCATTCCGATGTCGCAACCGATTTTGGGACTCCTTGCGCGATTTAGCTTTCAGCTTCTTCGACTGAGCTCGCTGCTTAGCGATCGTGGCCTTTGTCTCATCCTAGTAATAGATAATAAAATAAGTAGGAGATCAGTACTCCATCCGGTGATTTACCAGTTGCTTTCTCTTATCATTCGTGTGATCTTTGCGTTGGGATCGGGGCTTGCCGGCCTGCGTAGAATATTTGATGAGCTTCTTGCGTTGGTTAAAACGACTCCCGTCGCAACTGATCACCTGTGGCTTATGATGCCTCTCTGACTTTTGCATTCTCTTGTCTTCTTGCATCTCGGCTATGGAAAGTGCTAGACCCAAAGCATCCTATAGGTGCAGGAACGAACAAGTCCTGATTGTCAAGAAAGGTGGAATGCATGATCGTCAAGTCGGCGCCTAACCTTGCCGTGTTCGTAGAAAATTTTCGCTTTCTTCTCTTTCAAGCCAGATGAAGGGGATGCGTCAAGCGGTTGTTTTGGTTTAGTCATTGCACCTGCCCAGCCTGAGTGTACCTCACAGTGATGATAGAGCCTGAGAGTGGCAAAATGTCTGATGAAGGCAACTCCGAGTCTCGAATCTGCATTAGTCAGCACAAGTGTCTCAACAAAGTTTTTCGCCGCCCTTCGGTGTAATCGTCAACTCTAGGCAAGGAAAGTTGACAACCACTGGGCTTCTAATCTGTCATTTCGATTTTTCAGATCTTAGAATCGACGCGGACTGCCCGGTACAACATAAATTTTCCCGTTGGAAACCTTGACACGGTTATGGCATCTACGTCCCGTACTTAATTTCCTCCTTACGGTCCGGTTCCAGTTATATGCAGGGGGATGCACCAAGTTAACGGCAGAGGGTGACCTGTAGGTTGTCCCTACGACACTTGCCAAATACATTTTGCTGCTCAATTTTGCCTTGAAATTTTTGTGAGCTAGGAGTCATATATACAATCAAGTTTTGTAACTGTCCAACTCACTGACAGCTCTTATTTATCCATATCGGTGGACGTCAACGAATACCAGGTTTTGTGTAGTCTGATTCGGGGTCATATCAGGCCTGGGCCATCTGTTTTTCTGTAACAACCTGAGCGGCTTGTTCCTTATACGATTAGTCTTCCTGTGAAACCCTATCAAATGACGCATGTAGCTCATCTCTCGTTAAACATAGTTGGCGTCTGTTCTCATTTTCCACAGATGGGCCGCGTTAAATCTCAAAGGCATCATCCTCCTTGGCACGCGCCCGTACGTCCTTCGCTATTACCATCTAGATGCAGATGTCATAACTCAGCCTGGAGAATAAAAGGCGAGCACAACTCACCCACTGTATCCATATTTACCGCTCCCCATTCATCTCTCCGTCCACTTGCTGAATAGAGTCTTTCAAAGCCTCTCAATCTTGCCAATACACTGAACTCATTATGTGCCGCTGGAGACAGTGAGTATCTCATCCGATCGTCGGAGGACATTTATTTGCTGACACGACCGTGTCACCCAGCGTGCGCAACGTTTACCTGGCTTGTGGCCACGCCTTCACCCTCGTAAGCGGGCAACTCTTCCCCGTCGGTGGTTAGCCCGAGTCTGACTGACCCATATTGCTATTGCAGCCCGAAGAACTTGTCAGTGAAAGTCACACGACTGTCACCCGCTTCTGACTTCATAGCTGGCAGATCGTCTGCGAGAACCGCAACTGTAAATTTAGCCCCAGCCATCCCCGCGACTGCGTTCCGCCCAAATGTAAGCAGACTTGCTGGCAATAGTAAGTTACGACCATCGCTAGTCACTTTTCAGTCGATTTGTCATGTCACTGATTATATTTCTGACATTTTCCCTTCCTTTGGTTTTGTCCCGGCCCTTCTCCATCTTACTACATGACACCCTTCGGCGGTTTTTGTGGTGTTTCACGGGACGCTTGTGACACAGCCGTCAATATCCTCAACAATATTGTACGTTTGCCGCATTCGTCTGCCATACATCGCCACACATCACTCACGAGCCATTCACAGCGCCAAATATCAATAGCATGTGTCCAACTTGCCAACAAGCAGCAATGAGGCATGCGTAGTCAACGATCGAAAATAATAGTCCCAGACTCAAAAAATTTGTTGTTACATCACCTATACATTTTGTTTCGTGCCGAAGAGATATATGGTATCGGTGAATTGTACAATTTGCGTTGCCGCCTTGTTGAGTCTCGATCAGAAAATTTAATTTTTTTTAACCCCTTTGATCAAGTACTAAGAGCCTAACGGAAGCAAATTGCTCCTTCTGCCTCATTGGGCTCATTAACGTGGTGTGAGACGGAACGATCGGTTATTATTATCGCGGAGATCAATTGAATAAATGGCAATTGCCTCGCTGCCTGATTCCGAAGAACAAAAGTAATTTACCAAGGAGTGAGATACTCTGCGCAGATTCTTGTGGTTAAATCCAAGGCTCCGTGGAGTCGTGTACGCCGTTGCGTTAGAGGGGGGGGAAGTAACCCCCGAGAGAAGCTGACCTGACCGGCAGAATGATAGCTAGATGAATGTTCCTTTCTTTCCTCGATGCCAGCGCTGCAACTTGAACCACGTTCTCACCAGTCGCGTGAGGATTGATCGGGATAATCCGTGGAAGCAGCGCAGGTTTCGCCCGTACCAACTCCGAGGTCAGCAAATTAGAGAAGCAGACAGTATTCACGGCGAGGCCTCTCCTCCGATATCAAATGCTGCCTTAGTCAAGCCTCCGATCGAGGGAGAAAAGGAGCCCGATCGTTCATATGGCAATTGAAAGTATTTCTGTGCACTGCATCATCAAATCCTTTGATTTAAAGTACGCCGCAGCCTGGGAGGACAGTCGTCCAACTCGGGATGACGGGCAGTTTCGCATGCATGTCGTTGAGTTTCGTTTCTCCGTTCGAAAGAAAAACTGTTTCCGAAACGTCCCTTGTTGAGTGACGTGAGCGTGGTGGCGCCCACGTGGAAGGTGATCACTGGACTGAGGGACTAGGAACGCAAGAGAGTGGCGCTCCACTCCTGGACTAATACTGCTAAGGGTGTGCGGGGAAAGCCGGAGGGATACCGATCCGAGGTCGTTCGTCGCAGAATACGACGAAGTAACCAATCTTGTAGAAGTGGCATAGTAAATGCCATGAAAAAACCCTGTTGAATTCCTCTTCCCCATTCACTTCGGTCTAGGAGCCCCGTCCACTAGCCGAGCTGACGGCAACTACAAGCCCATACTCATACTCCAAGATACGTGATTACCACGACACAGGAACACGGCTAGAGCGATATTGATTGCTTCGGAGGACTCCTAGGTGGAGTATGTGTTGCCACCTAATCGAGATCAGGATATCTATAGAACGTAACGGACTAAGTCCAGGACCTCTGTCAGTACGCCACAACTTACTAGATTTTGCGCTAGCTGATCGCCTTGTCACGATGCCGCGGAGAGTGTAGTGTCTGGATACAGTACCGGCACGATGGAGTCAGCGGAGGGTGTGCGCCACTGACTACGTTAGATTGATTGGCGTTCTCTTTCCCTATAACCCTGATTTATTTCAAGCGAGCTGACTTCTGCTGACTTCGCCGAAGTGTACCATGGGGTAAGTGATAATCTCGTACTCACCTCATTGTCATCAGAGGCTCCACAACGGACCAGGGGGTGAGTCCCTGTCGCTCGCCTAATACCATATACGATGGTTGATATCTTGTATATGGAAATTGCCGTACTGAAGGAACGTTTATTTTGACAGACAAAAGCAGTAAGCGGCGCTCACCTTCCCACCTCCATCGGGTTGAGGCAGGCTGAGACCCATAAGCAGCCACGTGCCTGAACGCTGACATCTATCAAGACGACATCTAACGGAAGTATTTGAAGCACGCTGAAGCGAGATCACCCTGTTTGGCCCGTCACCTCCGGATTTCGGAGAGCGATGATCGCGACGTAGAATCGCTGCCACGTGACTGCCACCGCGATGTATATGTACGAGACGACTCGGAGACCCAAGGCCTATCTACGAAATCACTCGAACGCAGAGTGGATATGTCAGTCTCCGTATGGAAAGGGCTTGCGCAACTGGCGCGTAACACACCTTTTTGGGCTCGCTTACCTGACGGTTGGCCAACGAAATAGTTTCCTATGAGATGACCGTTCATTTCAGCTCCTGTGGAAAATTGAACAAGGTGAGGACCAGTCATCTAATAACACGCGATGTCAAGCTGTTTCCCTGCATAGTCGTGTGACCCTAGCAGGTCCGCTGCAACTCGCGTTGAGCCCGAGGAGGATTCAAGGGTTGGACTTAAGTACGTGCAAATATTGTCATTTTGATCAGTAATTTGATTCAGGGGCAAGGGACCTGCCTAGCCGACGACGGATATTGTCACCAAGTCGGTCATTCGCAAATCGTGATAGGCTGTCCGCTTCGCGCTCCCACATATTGTAAATCGACCTTTATCTGGCAATCCCAAGGCATCAAGCAGCTCAGAATCAGAATTGCACTGAGACTGAATGAGTATTGCCGATATTCTGCTGAAGAGCTCGATGACGGCCATAGTTGTAGGCCCACAGGAGGTCCAATCTGTTTAACAATACGAGAGCGATGTCTGGACCTGCAGCTGCGTGCCTCACCTACGAAAGTACCCAGTGGAGAGGTAGACGCGTTCCTGCAGTCGTTAAGGTCGGAATTTCCGTTTCCCGTCATACTTATGGTGCTACTCATAACCTACCCGCAGGATAGACTTGGAGTGGAGGCCGAATCCGAGTCTCGACGACCTGTTAGGAGGGCCACCCATACTATAAAAAGTTTCAGTGGAAAATACTCAAGCACTTCAAAATCATTGCACGTTGGTCCCCTCCCGCTCCGAGTCGTCTGTTGTGCTGTGGCTGTGCTGCGCCAGACCTTTCGGGACGGATCGCGCCCTCCGCAGAAGTTTTACGTAAGCGATGTGAGCGTGGAACACCTCGACACATCGGTCGCGGTCGGCGTGTTCCTGTTGACGCAAATATTGGAATCAAACTCACGGACAGACGTTTCCGTGCATGCGCGCGACCTCGGAGAAAAAATAAGAAACTTGAACGAAGCAGTTTCGCCGGAGCTCTGCCCAAATTGGCTGTAAAGTGAGATGTGAGCCGCGCCCAAAAAATACCATCAGTTTGTAAGTTTAGAGGCTGGTCCGCCTCTGCTGCTGCTCATCTCTTTATACTCCCTAATAGTGCCCACTTTACACGTTCTGCAGACCCCCCAAGAACCAGCCTGATACCTGGACAGTTCTTCCGGAAATGGCAGGACTATCAATGCACTATCCCCTAAAAGCTCTCCGACACTCAGAAGCGCGTCAGCGACGTCTCCCAGGGCACCCGTCGCGCTATACGAAATATTTCAATGTATTTTCAATATACTAATTGACGAAGGACATCCATCGTTGCGCAACATGCACGGCCACTGATGCGCCTGCCAGTGGTGACTAGTTAGGAGCCTCACTTACGGTAACAAATCACTGTACCATGAAACAGCAGTAGTAGGTCGATGGTGGTCGACATTTCAATATCAATGACGGTTCGAGCGTGTGACTAACTACCCACGCTCCGCCAATTATGTATCCATCGTAGGTCAGATGGCTGATTACAGCGGTTTGCAAATCTCTATGGAAACCAAATTCTGAAAAGTCGCGGCTCGGAGACAGCCGGAAAGGACCCCGGGTGCAGATGAGTGGGTGGCCTGCGCAGCTGAGTAAGCATGTCAGTTCTTTTTTTTTTTTTGGAATCCCATTTATTGTCATGTTGGGGCCAGGCCCTATGTAGACATCATACAGAACTCAATATTTTTCTATGTGTCCATGGGACCCCAGACTACAATAAGTGATGCTTGTGCATTAAGTGGGGAGTGGTTACCACACTTATGTGAGTGATCCATGTTCCAGTGGCACCCCGGAAACTTGAAACCATGCTCCATCTGCAACTCCCTTCCGCAACCTTACATAACCCCTTGCTAACATCTCTACCTCGGCAACACATGGTGTTTGGTCAAACAGATGCTCCTCATCATCCCAAATCCAGGAATCCACCCTTCTCTTTTGATCCCTCCCAATTTGCTGTTTAAACACCCCCCATCTGGTAACCACAGTCAGGCCAGGTCCAGTGTGCATAAGTCAGTTGAATAAATTCCTGGGAGTATTCGTCTTGAGGGGGGTCACACAACAGAGGGGTGTGAACAATTGGTCAGATCTAGACCCATGTTGTGGATAGAATGTTGGATGATATGATAGTGTGGGAAGATACTCATCAGCTAGCACTGTTAAGGGCCAGTCAGAGTTAACCGATTTGACTGCATGGTTGGATCTGCCTTGTAAGACAGTAGACTTGAGCAGACGGGTTTCATTGAGTGATACATCCAGATTGGCACAGCTACAGGCACCTCAGCAAGTAATAGTATTTTATATTCAGGGTTGCACCTGTTCGGCATAAATGCCTCCTTGTGTTCTCATCTGGCCCATTAGAGACTGGTCCCAGTGTTAAACCTCAACCCATAGGGTTAGGGTAAAACTCCCAATATCTTGATGGGTGACCAGCCCAAGTAGTGTTTTAACCATTTTCAGACCCTTCACCTTACTTTCAACCCATTAATATTGTGGGTTGGATCTAGTCTGTGCATGGTGCCATCTTTGAAATAAGATGCACACAATATAGTAGTGATATAATATTTATGCTAAGCAACCATTATGCCCCCAGGGTAACTGTGTAGGCCATAAGGTGGGGTGTTTCGAACTTGCATCCTAGTCACACTGCTGCACAGCAGTTACCTGCTGACTAGTGATAGGTGGTACCACTAGGCCACCCACCCCCATGTCAGTTCGTTTTGCACCATATCACCACCATCCATGCCTAGGTCCTACTGTGTCGTGTCTCCCAATGTCAAAGCCCAAATCCTGCTCTTGTACAATGACAACCATAGTGTTGATGATATCTGCCATATATTAGACATCAAGAAATCACTAGTTTACAGGACACTCTCTTTGTACTTGAAATTTGGCACTATCACCAACCTGAACAAATACTCTTGCATGACTGGGCACTGTCAACTCCTCACCTCAGCTGACATTGCTTTTATCCCCACTATCATTCAGAATCACAACACCATCTACCTTGATGAGCTTCAGCATGAACTTTGGGCCAAGCATCATAAATTTGCCACACTTTTGAATCTTCTTCAAATGCTTCAACATCTTTCCATCACCTGCAAGGTTGCTTCATGTTCAGCTGCAGAGCCAAATGAAGAGACATGTGCAATCTACATGCTACATGAATCATATTGCTGCTGATGTGCTGGATCCAAACATGCTCCTTTTCATTGATGAAGCAGCCAAGGATAAGCAGATGTCTACCTGCCAACATGGGTGGTTGAGAAAGGTGTTTGCTGTTGTGTCAGCAGATGCTTCATTTGAGGAATAAGATTCTCCATTCTTCCTGCCATCACTCCTGATGGTATCATCACATATGACATTATTGAAGGACCAGTCGACAGTCAGTGCTTCATGATTTTTGGAGGAACATGTGGTATGTCTTCATGGTTTGTATGTGCTGTATTGACTTACATATCTTTGGTACAGATGCCTCTCACCAACCCAGTTATCATCATAGACAACTGTAACATCCACAAGACTGAGGAGGTTTGTGCACTTATTAAAGACATGCACTGTACATACAACACATTGTTCTTCACATGCTAACTTTTGCTAGTTTGCAAGCTTATTTTCCTCCCCCCATACTCTCCTGATTACAATCTGATTGAATAAGCTTTCTCAGCAATCAAGTCATACTTTTGGTGCTACTCTGCTGACTTCTTAATGACCACAATTGTGCATGCTTGTTAGAACATTACTCTGGACAAGGCAGAAGGATATTTTTGGGCATCAGGTTACATTGTGTAGTGGTACTGTGATTGTAGGGCCTTATAGATTTCTGCTGCAATGAATGTATGACGGTCGTTGTTGTAACAAGTCCACAATGGAAAATGACAGCAATCTATTTTGATCTAGTAAAGATTGACATATTAGTTGAAGAGAGTATCTAAACTGTCATCATCACCATCCTCACAAATGATATATCCTTTTGGAATAGGGAGCCAAGTGTCATGATCTGTTGACTGGTACCCAAGATCATAGTCTTTTTGTTACGCTGATGAGGTCGTTAGACTCCTTCAGATAACACCAACGAGTCCTGTTGTCGAGCAGGACAAGATCTATCAGAAGTCTTTAAGGGCAGACTATAGGCCGATCGATGAAGCGAGTTCTAAGACCAAGAGATAGCTTGTTAAGCTATGTATTGCGTAGATCTAACTTGGGTTGTAACCAAGTAGAGTACAGGTCTTTATACTACAGGGGACAATGCACGGACCAAGATATCCAGAGTAGGAACTATCCAAGAAAGGTAACTAGAGATAAGAGGGATAAGTGCCATTGGGCGGAAGGTCATAGAATACGATAGACGAAAGATAAGGCCAGGGGCTTTGCCTGGAGTCACTGGTTGTACAAAGGGGTCGAAAGAGGAAGGGGATCATGTGATGGTACAGAGTCACGTGAGAAGAAAAGAAAAAGAAAGGGGCTAAAACGGTTTTACCGTAACACTTTTGGTCCATCATCATTGCCATTCCCAGTAATCATTGGAGGTTCAGTGAAGCAGGAGCCACTGTCATTATGGTACTTCTTCTCATAAGCAACCTTTTTCTGGGGTGGATGAGTAGGCAACCTTGACCTTTGGCTCTTAGTGTTACTATGCTTACGCTTTGCATCAGGTCCATTCCACCAGTTGATAGATCCCTTTTTCAGACAGACTATATCACCAGCTGGAATCCCAATCTCCACAGTGAGTATATTGTCTTTGATTCCAGGATATCAGGGCTGATATGCTGTCTTGTGAGTCTCCACTCAAACATAGTGGCATTTTTAACATGGAGCTCTGTCTCGGCATATTTGAGAAACTGCATGAGCTGGAAAGGGGATGGAACTGGAGGGAAGGTGGATCTTTCTGGGACACAATGAACAGGTGTCATTGGAGCTGGAACTGTTGGAATTGTAGTTGTGATTGGGCTGCAAGTTCTGGCAGATGAAAGATTGGCTAGGGTCTGAAGCAGAATGACTGATGTGAGTGAGTTGATGTCCAATGGTGGGGATTGTGAAGCAACTTTCTGAGCCTGTGCCTTGCACACTGGATGTAGAAACAGTGCTTTGTTGGCAACATTGAATGATGGAATGTTAGGTGGCATGTTCAACATTGCCTGGCCTCTCTCCTACAGACTAATCAGATGGTTTTATCATAAATCTACAGAGTGCATACCAAAGCATGGGCCCAGTCAAGCACCATTGCTGGAGTGAGTGGGATAGTAGTACCTGATGGCACAATATATGTAAGGTGGCCATCATCACCATCCTTGTATATCTTTGCAAGATGCACTTCTAGATCTGAAGTTGATCAAGATGGCAAGGACTTGTTGGAAAATGTATTAGGAATTATTCAAGCCATGGTAAAAAGAAAAATACCTGGTTATCATCTGACGTGCTTGATTTGTTGTCTCCAGGGTGGCTATTTGTCACATCCCAAAACTTTCCTGACCCATCTGACACAATTCCAGCCCCTTATGATCAAATCCTGAACCCCAGACTTTACCTTAGAAGATTTCGCCTTCATCTGATATTCCGAATCCTGTATTTCTCATCCCAGACTTTCGCATTCCTATCTCAGCTATCTCTTGACATATGTTCCTTTCCTTTGACATTCCTTGACATTCACAGTTCCTATTAATTCACTTTCCCCCTGCTTCACAATTATTGTGCCATCGTCCTCAGTTATTATTCCATCATTCTGACGCCATTCTGATTCATCCTCTTACTTTGTTCCGGAAACCTAAAACCCTGATTCATCCAAAATACTTTAACAGTTTTATATCTTCTGGACTCTTCAGTATATAAACCCGACTTCACTCTGTAATATTTCCTTAGTTCAAATATTGACTAAATTCTGTTCTATCCTCCAAAGTCTTTGCTTCACTCTGAAAACCTCTCTCAGTCCTTAAGTTGATCTTAGGATTGTCCTCCAAACCCCTGCCTTGAAATTAAGGGACAGAACTCGCACAGGGGCACAGCACATAAGCTGAAGCCAAAGTCCCTTGCCCCTCCAACCCCCCCTTAGGGATTCCCAACCCCATTCACCTTTCCACATGCTCCGGACTCTCCAGGAATTCCAGGATTGAACCCAGACTTAACACTATTTCCTTGATATAATGGGGGTTTCTCAGTGTGCTTCATGTCAACCAAAATTTTTGTTGCTATACCAAGGTCATTGGCAGTGTCATGAATCTTTTGCACCATCTCTTTGTAGTCTGACTCATTGTCAACATCCATTGCCTCACCCGCGGTGCACTAACTAAAAAGAATTGTGGGCCAGGCAACCTGCCAGTGCAGTGCAACAATAGGAACAATACCTCTTGGTTTTTGACAAAGTAAACTTGAATGAGAACTGCTGCTTGCTAGAGACCCTGTACTGAGTTGAGTGGGAAAGCAACTCCTTGGTTTTGAGGGACTTCTCTTGCCACTTGGTAGTATTCTTAGTCTTGGTCTTGGATGACTGCTTGAGTGCAGAGTAGACAGTGAGGGCAACAGTGAAGGCATACTGCCTCTCAGTCAGTTGGTCAGACATGCCAGCAAGGTGGGCAGTAGGCAGATTGAACTGACGTGTAGCTACAGCAAACTGTGCTTAATCAGCTGCGCCCGGGGTCCTTTCCGGCTGTCTCCGAGGTGCGACTTTTTAGAATTTGGTTTCCACAGAGATTTGCAAAGCGTTGTAATGTACCATTAGGTCAGCTAAGGCTGCATCTGCCAACATTCATCAGCTTAGATTCTTTCCATCCAGACGCGTTGCAGCGATCTAAGTTCGAGTCTGTGACTAGAAGCTCTCACCAGCGCTGAGAAACTCCTTTTGAACAGTACTTTGCGCAGCGCCGTAGCACACCTGAGATGGCTACAGAACGAGATCCATTGCTGTCAAGTACTAACTCAAATCTCAGGACGCAGAGCCAGGTCAGCGGCCACTCGCGTACTTCACCAGTGGGGCCTCTTGAAATCTCAAAGTCAACACGATATGCAGTTCTGGCCGGTCTTTGGTCTGCTACGTTTCTCTCGGTTAGTGAGACCTTCCAGTGCAGCGTTAGATGGTACTGATGCAGATATGTACATTGGATTCCCCCCGGCCTGGTAGTCTCTGAACAGTGCGTGCCACAGTTTAATCGTACTTACGAACCTACCTCTAATCGGATCTACAGCTACATTGGTGGCGACGTGTATGAACTTTGAAACTAACCCATATTCAGAGATATTAACGATAGCTGGTCCGATATAGTACTTCCCTCTATCTCATCTGAGTTCCAAAAGTCAAATCAGGCCAGTTGGTTGGGAACATCGTAGGCAACTGTACAACACGGGCTGCACACCTCAGGTTGACACGACCTGGCCTCCAGATATTTGCTTGCCGCTTGCACGTTTACTCCACTTTATGGACGTTTGTGCGATGTCCTAGGTCGGAGAGGGGCCAATCAAACGGCGGTCGTCGCAGCCGCTTTAGGAACAGTCGCCTGCGGTTTCTCAAAGAATATGGAAATGCTCGTCGTGGCCAGATTCGTGCGTGCTGTCAGATGTATGCTACATTGCTGCGACATATTGACGTACGGCAGTTGTCCGGAATGGGGGGCAGTGGCATTTTTACGACTTCAACGTAAGTTCAAGCAACCCTAGAGCAAATATAAATTCAATCTCGTCGCCTAATCGGACAGGATCATAACCAGTGACATGTATAGTCTGCGTGTCCGTTTTTGTTCCTGAGTTACCATATTCCGACGATCATTGAACATATTCAAAAGTCCAGGGGCTTGGCACATGGTGTTTCTAATTTATTCAATGGGGTAGGTTCGACCCTGTCGGTTCAATCACGCTGCTTACCATCCCTACCTATGATTAGCTAGGTATGGGACTTGGAGGCCTCATTGGGGGGCTGGTGAGCGACTGGTGAGAATATTTGTTCGTCTTCGGAGCTGACCTCTCATTTATCTCCATAGGTTTGGATGGAGATGGGCATTCATTATGCAGATGCCCCTTTTCGCCTTATCTCTCATTCTGACGACATACAACCTGCGCTACGTAACTCCCGTGAGTTGCGCCTCCAAAGATGTACGATTATCGTTCCTGATCTCTTTTGCAGGGAAAAGGGAAAAATGCGAAGGACGTGCTGAAGAGAATAGACTGGGGTGGTAGCTTCACGCTCCTGATTGCAGTACGTGAATATCAATATCTCTGTTTGGATTAAGTCTGAGGAAGAGCGGGCTGGGGCAGGTGGGGTCTTTCTTAGTCTTTTTGAGTATGAAGTTCAACGAAGACTACCCGGTAAGTCTTTCCCACCTCGGCGTCATGGATCTAACGTTATCTCAGTGGACTGATCCATGGGTTATTATCCCACTTGCTGTGGCCGGCGCTCTTATTACTGTATTTGTGCTGGTGGAACTTCTCATTGCCCCAGAACCCGTTCTTGCGCCCTTCCTGTTGAAGCAGAAAGTCCCCGTTTTGGTGGGAATCAGCAACTTTCTCGTGGGGCTGTGCAACTTTTCAGTCATGTATTTCTTTCCCATGTGGTTTCAGACTGTAGCCTTGACGAGCGCGTCAATAGCAGGTGAGATGGCCTGTGCTTGTACGCATTGCACCGGAAGTTTAATGATCCCCAGGTCTTCACTTGTTGCCAAACAGTGCTTCTATGTCCATGGGGTCACTGTTTGCTGGGTGAGTCATGCGTGCCCGAAGTCCGGTTGCCAGAGTGGTAGCTGACCCGCAAACAGTTGGATGATGCACCGCACAGGGAAATATAAATTAATCAACCTCATTTTCGGTTTCTTTCCTTTCATTGGTATCGTCCTTATCATGTTCATGAAAGAAACCTCTGGATCACTGCAAATGTGGCTAAGCATTGTGATGCTCTCTCTCTCCCTTCGTCTTGCATCAGGCTGACCATGAAATCAAGATACCCTTGGGCTTCGGGAATGCTGTTGTGTTGCAAACAATGCTCGGTGCGTAGCGATTAATTTTATACAAGACGTCAGCATCTGATTGTTTTTCACTCGTCCCGTCAGTTGCATTGTTGGCCCATTTGCCTGGTGCGTTATATTAGGTTGCCCAGGATCCTCACCTTCATGAATCATAAACAGAGAATTCGATGGCCGTGGGTACGGGCTTTGGGCAGGTTTTCCGTGGCATAGGTGACTGGTATATTCCCTTCACTGTGCACGCAGCTTGACCTTTCGTGTACAGGCCAAGTGAGCGGGGTCGCTGTCTCGTCAGCATTGTTCCAATCCAAACTCGATTCGGAGCTGTACAAACGCATCCAAACCCCTGATGCTGCCGAAGTGAGTTCCCGTTCATCCTATAGGACATACCGATTGACCTTTGTACCCAGACGATCAGCATGATCCGCCATTCGGCTACGCTTGTTGCTAGGCTTCCGCCTGATCTACAGCGTGCTGCGAGGGACTCATATGCAGTAGCCCTCCATGCCGTGTTTGTTCTTGCGGCCTGCTCAACATTCCTCGCGTATGTTGTTCGACTTCCGGTCAGTGGGTGCTCTGATGTTTCACATACGTTTCTGTGCCGAGCCCTCTTTTTCAGCTACCCGAAAAGAACTTGGACCGCAGCCCTGGGAAGAAACTGAATGGTGCTTCGGATGCGTCTCAAGCAGAAGCGCAAACCCCCGGATCTCCAGCTGAAGAATAAGCGGTCTTCTTGGACGACAAGGATGATGTTTCGCCGGACATCTCACCAGCACAACAAGTTCCGAAACCACTATAGAGAAGACTCTCGGGCTTTGAGTCCGCCGAGGGTATTTTAGACCTTGGAGAGCAATACCTTTGGCGGTTCTGCCAGGCTCTAGGATGCTATTATACCAGACCAACAATACTCAAGTTTTTCACGTATCCGTTCATAACGAGCGGCGCGAGCGCATTAGATCGCTTTTCAATCATCCTTGTGAGCTTCTACAATCCATGTTTTATGAAAATATACCCCCAAATAAAACGTTGCGAGTGTTAAGCTGCGCGATAGACTCTCTCTTCTCCTTTTCCTTCTTATTCCACTTCGTCTCCACGAACACCTGGACGGCGAATGCGATTCCCCATATGATTGTGCGGAAAATTAGCAGTAAGACGAGTATCCCGAGTATGAGCAATCCGCCAGTAAGGGCTAGCTGGCTTCTTAGCCCTGTGTAGGGACTCGGCATCATCCCTAGCCTGAGGGACACTGCGCAAGCCCCGAACAAGCATACGAAGATAAACACCGGGGCGTAGTACCGAAAGACACTGTCCTGGTTCAACTCAGGGTCACTTCGTATACGGCGCAACACGGCTTGCAATTCTTCCATGGAGGAACGCAGCCCATCGTACCACCCAGCGCATCCGAGTCCTTGCGTCCAGAAGTGAATCGGGTGAGAACGACTCGGAGTGGGAACGGACTCGGACTCACCCCTCCGAGTGCGAGAAGTGGCAAGCATCTGCGCGTGTTCATCGGAGCCGTTGAATCTATGAATGAGAGGCATGTCCGGGTTTGACTGCTATCGAGCTCAGGGTGTTGCTTCGGCGGTTCGGAGGGTACTGTCGCGATGCGCTTTTTTTGAATCTTTGTAAAAACGTTTAACGGAAGCGGTGTCTCGCGGAAAGAAGTACAAGTCAGTAGATACCATGTCTGAAACCGTTACCAGCATGGAAATTAAAAGCCTCGATCACGGAAGTAGTCGAGATCACAATCACAATCATTGAGTATCGCCGGTTCTGATTGGAACCGGCCTGGGCTTTCTCAGGACGAGGGTACAAACGCGCGGTGGTCCAGCCCGCCTATGTGATCCCTGATATAGGTTAAAGAGCACGCGGACAAAAGCAATTTCAATTTCCAAGAGGCCACCCCCATTGAGAAAGTGAGGGAACGACAGGAATTGGGTTTGGGGGGTGCAGATTCGTAAGGGACGGCGTAGGGTACTCATGTTCTTCTCTGCGCATTCCGTCGTTCTCCTTCCACGCACACGAACGAGACCAGGACATCCCCGGTGATCGTGAGCCCATGTGGCGTGATGTGTATGAGACCGGGGTTTGATCTCGTGGAAGGTGAATATGTAGCAGCAGGCGCCTGTCTGCTATCATTACTCGCCATCTTGGGCAGCCAATGAATGCCTGCGATCACGATATGTGGTGGATCACTTACCAAAGATGATCCACCGTCAAAGGTCCATTTATATGATTGCTCATTGACGGCTGTAAAGGTTCTCGACCTGTGCCGTCCGAGGCCATCATCACGAGGTTCTGTTCAAAAAAATAGCGAATAGCGAATACCGTATTGGAGACTCACGAGCCAAAGAATTTGCTCTTGTTGATGCAGAGCTCGCGTCCGTGAACGACGACCGTTCCAGGTCTCCCTGATTGCCATAAAACACGGCCTACTTCCAGCTCGCCCTTACCATCGCTGGCTACCTTCTTTATCGTTGTGGTTAGAGAGGTGAGAAAACTAGGGGTCTCGATGCGGTAGACGGCGCGGCCCTCTGGTGATACGAGGACGGTGTTGAACGGGCTGTCTGTGGCCAGGGAGAAGTTCATGGTTGGACTTGGTGACACTATGGGCGTTACCCGGCAGGGGCGATAGAGTTACGACGGACTCTGGGAGCCTGAGCCGAGAGAAGTCCGAAATCTGCCACGCTGAGCGCCAGACACGCCCCCCTCCCCTTGGATGAATGCTAGAGCTTTACCGACGACCATCGAATTTTCTAAAGTACTGCTGTAGAACGTCGACGTGCACAAATTGACATTACCAAAAGGAATAATCCTGATCGACCCTCGGCCGCCTGGCGACGCGCAGGTGAGGCAGTGTGTTGTCTCCTCTCTGATTGGTTTTTCGCTTGATGAGACGGTAAGGTGTTGCTGACATAAACATTCCCTTTTTGGATGCACCATCAGAATAGCACAGCAAATATTATGATATGATATTTTCACTACAGCAAACGTTCTCGTACAACTTATCTACCATACACGATACAGCAGGAAATAATTGGTCCAGTTTGTTGATCCTACCCCACACGCACACCAAGAAGAGACAGCCATGCTCAACACGATTATTTATCTGCTGGGTTTGAGCATTCTCCCCCGAGCATCAAACAATCACCGTAAACGAACCTCATAGATCGTCGACGCTCATCATCGTCGAAAGTCTGCTACGCTTATATGTCCGTGGCGCATCGGGGCTCGGTGGCGCCCTCCGCATCGGCTTGCCAACAGCGTGGACTCTATTGAGAAGAATTCCAGCCACGGCTCTATAGCGCGCTTCGCGATCCTGCGCGATTCTTTGCGCTGTCCTTTGACGGACCAGAGCCTCCATCGACTGGGGCCTCGGCATTTTAACTGTAAACGACTGCGAGGCGAGTCGTGTGCGCTGATATGGTGTGACTTTCCCGCTTTGAGCTGTATGCATGGGCAGTGCGTTGTGCTCATCGAAGAGGTCTTCCTGGGGGAATGGTACAGGCACAGGCTGCGCAGTGGATGTACGGAATGGGGCTTGTCGACGGTTGTCGAGCTGTATGGGTAGCCGCCTGCAGCTGGGAGACCATGAAGGTAATGAGACAGGAGCAGCGCGCCAGGTAGTCTTGGCCAGTCCTGGTGGAAATCTGTCGGGCACATCTATTACGACGCCAGCGTACGATGGATAAGGCGATTGAGCGGTAAGTCTAGTATACGAAGAAATTCCAGAAAATGTGCCGTGAATGGTGTGAATAGCGTGGATAGGAACAGACATCTTGACAGAAACCGAGGACTAGAGAAAAGCGTATGAGAAAATGCGAGGGCGCTGGGGAAGCTGAGAAAGGTGGATGAGCACAGGATGGGCCTTTATAAATGTAAAGCAGTGACTTGATGGCACCATAGTATTAAGGAAACGAACGCAGAAAGCCGATCGAAAACAATGGCAGGAATCACACGGCATAACGACTTCCTATCTTGGTGACAATGAATTTTTGTTGTCATTCTCCTTTCCTTTGTTCGTCAAGTCAAGAATCACTTCCCCAACGTGTATTAATGACAGCACATCGCGACGCCAACGATCAGCTCCTAGTCGTCTAAGGAACTCATAGAGCGGTGTTCAGCAAAGCGACCGTCTTCTGTCTTCCAGCACAGGAAGTTCAGTTCTTCACGTCCTCAGTTGACTTATAAACTGTACCCACGACTATGAAGCCCTGTTGAAAGCACCTGCCATCTTGTTAAACATTTCTGTGGCGGAACAATATCTCATTCCAACCCGTGACCACTACGACCCTTCCGACTCGGTTAACTGAGTACTATCCAGGTCCATGGAAGCTACTGGTTCCGCTGAGGATCACAGAAATGATAAGCGTCACTATGTCCAACAACTTCTGCTGAAGCTGCGTGAATGATGGAAGTCAAGCGAACCTCAGGACACTCCAAACTTGTCTCAATTTGCTTCACCGTCACTGGTAATATCCCTTCTGCTCCCGATGCGATCCACGATCTTATTGTAGACGTCTTGGACATCGCGAAATCCAATGTCACATATGTATTTCTCTTAATACTATTATGCACAGCCAACTAACCTCCCAATTACCCAGGACATCTGATTACTTGGCGACTGCGAGGGTTGATCGTGACACCTTTACGATCTCTCTCAACATGTATTCGTTATCTTTACCAGCATTTACCCATTTCGTCACGATGATGAACTTGTCCGCCCGTGATTTGTTCTCCTTTAGCACTTGCCTTGCTGCTGTTACCGCGTCTGCTGCGTGTTCGACAAGTGGCACATCTCTAAAATTACCTTCTCTAAACATATCAATCAATCTCAATGGTCGCGAGAAGTGGAAAGCAAGCCAATGGGCGTATATCCCAGTCCACCTCATGTCAACTTGTCAGTAGGTGTGGAGCGATACAAAGAACACGGGCTTACTGATTTACTCGGCACGGAGATATGGATATGATTCAGGTTGGGAAGAATTTTGACCAATCCTGTCAAACAGCCACTTCTCCGAGCAAAGGCGACTCCGATAAAGGTGGAGCGCACTTTTAAGGGATGCAGAAACGCCTTTCAAGACCTGCACTTTCTTACAACCGCCCTTGACGATAGCTCCAACGAGCGTGCTTCCGTCGTCTTCGTTGCATATCACTTCCTCGACGTTTGGTCAGCACCGGAGTATTTCATGTGCGCAGGAAGGCAGGATCATCTGTCGTACAGAGGGAAATCGCTTGCCTTGAAACGCGTTCTTGATAGAAGTTGTCATGTGCGAATGGGCGTGCACGATTGTGGAAGAAGAAAGTTGAACCGCTCGCCAGTCACATGAATAACGAAAGTATATACTCTCAATGACGGCGACGTTCGGCAAGGAAGCGAGGCGCTGTGCAAACGCGGGCATGATATCTGTGGCCTGATAACGCGCCAAGACGACAGTGACAGTCCTGGGAGCACGTGTAAATGTGAGCTGACAGTTCTAGCAAGACGACAACAACATCTGTAACCACGGACTGTAGTAGGGGACATAGATATGGGCAGTCCTCCAGGACACTCGTGTTGGCTTATCCTCCTCCAAGCCATCGCAAGACAGCGCGAGCGCAGGAGCTTGGAAGTCGGAGACAAAACGCGTACGGCGGACGTCCGGGCGAGCACGGGAGGCTTTCTCCGGTGAGCCCATAGAACATGTCCAGCGTTGATAATGGGCAAATGTGAAAGGATTTCAAGTAGGACGTCATTTGGGATTTGCTGCAAGCTTGGTCCCGTCTTGAAGACCACGACGAGCTGGTGCTAGCTGGATGAGGTCATGGTGTCAGGGCTTACTGAGGGTTGCGTTGTAATGATCTGTCGCAGAAGCCTTGGTTCGTTTGGATGCGTGAGTCATGTTTGCGACAATAGTCTGGGCTCAACAATAGCTGGGAGCAAGCAGGGAAACCCTGGCTATCATCGATGTCACCGGGACAGCCAACAAAGCCCGACATCTACAAGTGCCGCTGTCAATCGGATGTTAGTGACTTGTCTGGGAAACAGTTTAGCTTCAGATGTCGTTGTTTCTCGGATCTGACTTAGTCGGATAACTTGAACATGCAACGCCGACATGGCTGTCTATCTCTGGAGCTCTGCCATGAGGCGGCTTGGAGTTCCCAAGTACTTAGGCCTCTCTCGCCAGACGTGGAGCCTAACCTATGACAGCCAGGTGTTGAGAGGTCGATGTTGGCTCTCCATGAAGGCTAGAGTGACTTACATGTGGGAGTAGCACTACATCGTACACCGACATCGCTCAAAGTTGTTCTAGGTGACCAAAGATCGCCTCGACCATCAGACCGGAAGATTGCCTGAGCAATGAACCTCGGCGACCGCGCCCCTCAAATGTTTTCTTTATCGTTCTACTGAGCGTCGACACAAGGGGCCCTGCCACCACGGACTTTATATATGCTTAGGTCCAGCATTTTGCAGCGAAGAAGGCAGTGGCGGGCATCTCGGACCAGTGTTAGGTCCACCTCTCCTCCAAAGGCAATGTTCGCCGCAGAGGGGGGGGGGGCAGTGTTTTCCAGACACTCAGGTCTGTGGCAGCATTGCCTCTAACACAGACTAAAGCAGGCTGCAGCAGCGTTACACACCGTCTTTGAAACGCATGCAGTTTCCATCAGAAAGGGAAAAGTCGCCTCACGGGCCCCACTGTCACTGTTTTGAAGATGGGCGCCAACTTTGGGCACAGCAAGCATGCGTGCGAAAGTAGCTGGCTAGCCTGAGGTGTCTACACGGTTAAATTCGTGGAGGGTCACATTGAGTCAATGTCATGTGAATGTGTGACCAATGTGTGGCTGAGGATTTCCAGTCCAATGCTGAATCAGGGTTTGGCGGCCTGATGTCACTGTCAGGCTGGTGGAGTGTTGTGTCGGCTGTTACCACTCGGGCTTTTTGTCGGCTATAACAGAGAGAAGAAAGACAAGTCCGAACAGTACCGTAAAGTTGTCATAAGTAGACCCCAAAAAACCACCAAAAATAGAAATAGAAAGAAATAAACAGCATGATAACTGAACTGTATATAACCATGTTCTTCAATGATCCCCCACCTCATTATTCTCCCCATCAATGTTCTCTACTGACTGTATCAACGCCCGACACTCTCCGATGTGCATGCACAGCCCGCTGCTCATAAATACCTTTTCACATCCCGCACATCATCTCTGATTACTCCATACCCAACTCTCCTGCTCACTGGGTCTTGACTCTGGCATTCCTTCAACAATTTTTGAGGTTGCAGAGACGGGGTGCACTTGACAGTAGTGACAGTTGTTGTAGTTGTCATCTGTTGTTGATGCTCTATAAATTTAAGTTCTCCTTTCTGATGCATCTGTTCACTTACTCACACAACAATGGTATACATATGGTATGATTAGACTTGGTACTATAAGAGAGGTGGGTCACAATGAGATGCCACTGGGAATGATGTGGACATAGTCTGGAAAGGGAACCTGAACAAAGTTTTAGTGTCCCATCTCAAAAGGAATCAGCTGGTGTTGTTGCTACAATGCATGGATGGAAAACTGGCTTGATCAATGGGATGTCAGGGGTGGTGGATGTGATGGGTAACAATGGCAGTGGGTGGGCAGCAGGCATTGCAAGAGGAACAGTGAGTGGGAAGGGGACGGTGTGGTGGGACTTACTGCTCACCTTTCTGAAGCCTTATGTGGCTTTTGTCGAGTGTGAACACCATCAAATGTTGAGTTCGGTCAGTTCCATCTTTCAAATATCTGTACAATGGCAATGAGTATTGTCATGTGCTTGAAATTGCAAGGTGAAAGCAAAAAAAAACATACCATATTGTGATGCTAGTGAGACCATTTGCTGGGCGCTAGTCCTTGAAAAGTTATGTTTCATGAAAGCATTCCTACGATTGTTTGAGATTTCTTTAAAGAAACTTGGCAGCCCAATTAAAAGTGATAGTAACATACCAGAAAGCATTCAAATGCTCATTTCTTTCATCCATTCCATCCACCCACCCTTCCAAAAACACATGTGTGGTGATCGGTTGCTATGCCTGAGGTTCCTGAGATTGTGCAATGTTGGACTGTGTAGGCTGGGAAAAGATGGGATCTTGAGTAGGGTGGTCTTGAACAGGAACGTGCTGGACAACAGAGGTGAGGAACGCAGATTCAGAGGTAACGATGGTGAGGAAAGAAGAGAAAAGGTCTGTTGGCTGTGCCACAACATCCAAACACACTCACCAAAAAAGGAAGGTATGTCCATTATCACTCAATGATGACCACTGATACTGATCCCCTATAGCTCTCACTTTCTGTGCTCAAGACATGTATTGAATACAGTGAATGTAAATTAAATATCTCTGTCAGATGGAAACTCACCTGTCTCCCTCACAACTTGCAGTGCTTCATACCGCACAGGTGGTCCTCACTGCTGTGGGCCTGTCACCTGATTCAATCCTGTAGCTTCCATCACCATCATCTACATCATGCATGAACACCTGGCCCTCCCCCTCCCCCTCTCCACTGCCAACCCATCTGCTAGCTCCAGCTGTCCTTGCTGCACACTATGGGCCCCCATGCTCCCATTCATGCTAACAGAGATCAGCCAAGGGATAAACAAGGTCAACCATGAGACTGCTGTTGAGCATATTGTAGAGCATTCCTATGATGCCATTGTTGAGTACCCAGAGACTGGGGATAGTCCAGATATTGCCATCATGCATCTTCAATGTGAATCCCCATTCTGATCATCTTAATCACCCTTGCCTCAATTTCCAGTACTCCCTAGGAGATGGACATGGTGGACACAGTGGCATCATTTGTTGATTGCTCAAAAGTACAGTGGGCTTGCCCATCATTTGTTCTAAACTTAGAACACCTTGTAAGTTCATTGTTTTCATCTCTTGCTTCAAGCCAATATAACATATTCACAGGTAGGGGACTTTGGTATTGCTTGTTTCAACTGCTGTCGGACATGGCACACTCATTCATGAGTTGTCAGGCACTTTCAAGTGAAGCCTCCATATGGGCCACTACCTCTCATAAACTGTGTCACATCCCGAAGCTTTCCCAACCCATCTGGCCCAATTCTGACCCCCTATGATCAAATCCCGAATCCTGAGCCTCAGACTTTACCTTAGAAGATTTCTCTTTCATTGGACATTCCAAACCCCGTATTTCCTGTCCTGGACTTCCGCATTCCCGTCCCAGACTTTTGCATTCCCATCCTGGACTTTTGTATTCCTATCTTGGCTATCTCTTGACATATGTCACTTTCCTTTGACATTTCTTGACACCTATAGTTCCTATTGATAATTCCCTTCCCTTTGCTTTGCAATTATCATGCCATTGCCCTCAGTCACTATTCCACCATTCTGACGCCATTCCGATTCATTCCTTACTTTCTTCCAGAAACCCAAAACTCCCATTTGTCTGACATACTTTAACATCTTTATATCTTCCGGACTCTTCAGTATATAAACCCGCTTGTACCCTCCATCCACCATTCTGATGCCATTCCGATTCATTCCTTACTTTCTTCCGGAAACCCAAAACTCTGATTCGTCCAACATACTTTAACATCTTTATATCTTCCGGACTCTTCAGTATATAAACCCGCTTGTACTCTCTGATGTTTCCTCAGTTTGAATATCAACTAAATCCCGTTCTCTCCTGATCTGCTTCACTCTGAACCCCCTCAGTCCTTAAGTTGACCTTAGGATTGACCTCCAACCCTCTGCTCTGAAATCAAGAAACAGAACTTGTACAGGGGCACAGCACATAAGCTGAAGCCAAAGTTCCTTACACCTCCAACCCCCTTCAGGGATTCCCAACCAACTCTGCCATTCCACACGCTCCAGACTATCTGGGAATTCCGGGATTGAACCTGGACTTGACAAACTGCAAGACAATGTGCACTGCAAAGTTTTCCTCAAGATGATCAGTTTCTTTTGTGCCCTTGTCAACAAAGGATGCGCTTTCTCATCCACCACAGACTTTCCAGACTCTAGCAATACCATCCAGCAAGAAAATGAAGCCCTTGATGGTATGGGGAATGACCATGACCATCCACAATCGGGCTGCCACAAGCGTAAGGTTTGAAAATGTCACAGACAGTTGGTATTGAAGTTTGATATTTTCAACCAACCATATATTCAGTAAGTTCATGTCTTGACCTACTTCCACCATACTTATGTTTATTTTTTAGATGTTTGAACCATTCACCTGCAATGGAACATGCCCATCTACTCCTGCACAATTTGCAGGAATTTGATATCTCATATTTATGTGCATTGCTTGATGATGACAGTGCAACGTACCTCCATATTGAACAATTTACAAACTCAATTGGAATTGGCCCACTTGCCCCATGTACATTTTTCACATCTCCAAGTGAGCACCTGACCATGTCCCTTCTTGAAACTATCTTATCTGTTAAACAATGCATTGGCATTGAGATTCAAAAAACAAACTTCATCAAGCAATGCTACTTGAACCTGCTAGAAAGTGCAGCACAACACATGACATTGACGTTCCAAATGACCTTTCTGACTGCCTACAAGTCCTCGTTGTGTCCCATCATCCACACAATCACCCCCCTCCACTACCAATTAAAACACCACCTCAGATTGTTGAGTGTTTTGAGTCCCTTCTGCTATGACTTGAATGGAAACTTGCTGATGCAACTCCTCAGCAACTTCTCGACTCCAGATTTATGCAAGGTCTGTGGCAAGTTCTTGGCTGGAACAACTATGAGCAGGACCCATCTCCACATGACCTGCACCTGTTGCTAGGTAATTTTGACCACATGTGATGCCTTATTAATGTCCTTCAGTCTCATCAATTCCCTCATGGTACTGGTTTTCAAGGTACATTGCATCTATCAAATCTCATTGTTTACTATTCTTTATTCTTACTAGTTCCTTATAGGTGCACAACTCCTTGCAAGCAAGCAGCACAGCCTTCCCACTGATAACCGTTACCTGTGATGTGCGGAATGACACAATATACCTAGTGAAGATGAGTTTTGGCTTGTTGTCTGCATGACAGCTCAGATGTTGTCACATCTAGTTCAGTCCAAGAGGGTGTCAATTGATACATCTCTCAAACAGGTGTGAGGCTGGCAAGAATTTGAGATAGAATGCTGGGACAACAATCATATGAGATGTAAGTTTCTATTTGTGTTCAAGGACAACATCTATCTAACAACTACAGCCATTGTCTCAGCACATGCTTTTACTACATCACAGTCAGCAAATGCACATGTTATGCTCTTCTGCTGTATCTTTGAAATTGCCAGAAAGGATATGGGCATGCCAGTATATTTTTATCATATCCACAGTGCTGAAATTGAGATGGTTGTTGCCAATGGACACCAAGGGCAAGCACTAGGTAACTCAAATGTTTTTCTCTACCATCCACGTAAATTTATTGTGGGTGCATAGGACTTGGCAGGTTCTGTGTTGAACTTTGCAGGGATAATTGATGGCCATGCAGATATGAGCCTTATCATTGTATGCAAGAGCTTGATTCATATGATCACCTGCGACGATTTTTTTGCATTTGTATAACTCACTTCAAGCAGAACATTCAAGCACTTGTATGAGATATAGATAAGAAGGTTCTTGCAGCAATGTATAGCCTAGCATTGTCAGATGCCCACTGAAACTTCAAGGCAACACTTAACTCACTGTCCATGCAGTGGGCTGCTGATTCAACATGGATGTGAAATCCATATCATGAGAAAAGGAGCTGTCCTGGTTCTGGGTACCTAGTAACAGTGAGAGCTGTACATTTCCTGTTACGGTAAACCGGCTTTTTCCGTCGTCCTCGTGACATAAGTATCACATGACTCTTTTCTTTCCTTTTATAACTCTATTGTACAACCAGTGATTCCAGGCAAAGTCCTGTCGCTTATCTTGTTTCTCTTTTTCTTCTATGAAGTTCTTCCACATTCCGCCCAATGGCACATTCCACTCTTATCTTTAGTTTCCTTTCTAGAACAATACCTACTTCGGATAGCTTGGTCCGTGCACTATCCTCAGTAGTATATAAACCTGTACTTCACTTGGTTACAACCCAAGTTAGATCTACGCAATCCATAGCTTAACAAGCTATCCTTTGGTCTTAGAACTCGCTTCACCGATTGGCCTATAGTCTGCCAGTAAAGACTTCTGATAGATCCTAGTCTCGGTCTATACCAAGACTTGGCGTTGTTCACTGAAGGAGTCTAACGACCTCATCAGCGTAACATTTCCTGGTGCTTGTGCTGTGCTGATGTTTGTATCTATGCATGCAGCTCCTTCTGGTGGCATGGTAAACTGCCCGGGTGCTTGAAACATGATGGTTTACGATGAGAGGGCAGGAGGGGGGCAACGGGTAGGCATTCTTTCTGGAAAGCAGGGAGGGGGAGGAGGATCCTAGTGGGATTTGCATGTGCCTACCTGTAACCTAACTGGACTTAACTTATGCTTAAACTGTACCTGAATGCAACAGATAGTATCTCTATTTCCATTCTATCCATCTTCCAGATTCTCGTGACAATGAGATATGTGGATCAAGGTATGAACACTGACTGGACTCTGGTTAACATGTGTAAATAGTGTCTTTCCAGAAATCATCTGGCCAAGTTAGGGGATTTTGCCTTTGTCTGGATTGCTTCTGCAAATAGCCTCTATTTGTATGCTACCTGGATATAGTTATTTTCTCGTTTCCATAGTGAATGGTATCACTGTTTTATAATTGGCATATCTCCACTGCCCCTAAAGCAAATCACATGACCCAGGGACCAATTTGTAGCCAGGAGTGACTACTACAATACGCCTCACCAGAGTTAAGCAAGATTCTCATGGCCTATTGCAATGCGCTTCATGCATTGTATTTTGGTCTGTCACATCCCATGCCTTTCCTTACATTCCTGGCCAGTTGCAACCAAATCCTGAACTCCGGACTTTACCTTAGGAGTTTCACCCTGACCCCATATCCCGTATCTTGTATCCCATATCTCATATCCCATATCCCATACCCTGTATCCCATACCCCGTATCCTGTATTCCTGCCTTGGACTTTTCACTGATCCTATCTTGATTATGTTGTTTTATTTTGTTCCTCTCCTTTGACACTTACTGTTCCTTTCCACATGGTCACTTTCTATCTCGCAATCATTGCACCATTAATATTACCTTTCACCATTCTGATTTACCCCTCACCATACTCCGAAAACCCAAGTCCCCAATTCACCCAAATAGTTTAATGGTCTTATATCTTCTGGACTCCTTAGCATATAAACCTGTTCATACTCTGTCATATTTCCTTAGTTCAAATATCAACAAAATCCTGTTCTATCCTCAAAGTCCTGACTTCACTCTGAAATCCCCTCTGCAGTCCTTAAGTTGAACTTAGGATTATCCTCTAAAACCTCTGCCTCAAAATCAAGGGATAGAACTCATACAGAGGTGCAGCACATAAGCTGAAGCCAAAGTCCCTCACCCCTCCGACCCCCTTGACAGATTCCCCATCCCTAATATGCTTCTGCCCCTTAGGACTTTCAGGAACTCTGGGATTGAACCCAGACTTGACATGGCCAAACATTACAACAGTTTATGGAGTCACTGTATATAACCAAAACTTAAAGTCAAAAAACTGTCCAAATAAGTCATCATTTTGAAATGGCTGCCATTTCATTAAACCTTATCCAAGATCCTTGATTCTTGAATCAATAGAAAGCCAATAGTAGGTACTGTATTTCATACACTTATAGTTCAAGGCTAGGGTTAGGTGGTATCAGAGAATATTGTATTTAGTGAAAAGTGTCCAAACACCTGGATGGTTTTTGAGCCACTGTACATATATGAGGTTGAGAGAAATTCAATGGAAAGTCTTGTGGCAAGACAAGTGAGCTTTGATAATAGACCAATCACCTTTCTTGAATTGTAGTCTCCACCACTAAGCAAATTTGAGGTAGTGAAGGAAACAATGGTGCTTTTGATGTTGCATGTTCCAGCTTTATAGCAAGTGTCCCACCTGTTGAACTGTGTTGAGAAGGCTAAGACAGACAACTTGACTTGCACATACAATAGGCAGCCATACCTGCAAAGTTGGTCTTTGGAGGAGATGAAAGAGAATGTCAGGATAAGACTGCTTCTGTCATGTTGAATCTGCAAAGACAAGTCCCTTCAAGGACAGGGTACCATTTCTCTGAGTTTTCCTGTCATAGTGAGGAAAAAAGCAAAGAATGTTAGATTGACAAGAGCTTGTTGAACTTCACCATAAATAGAGAAGAACTTGAAGGCTTGGTTGCTTCTGGCCTGTGCCAATGTGTGGATCTCATTGAACAAGAGATCTCAGTGGTCTGCTTTGAAGACTGCTGCACTGTTTTGATCTTCTTTGGGAACTTGCCAGTGTGCAACAGTGAAGCTTTGGAATCTTTGTGGGCTTGTGGCATGCTGTGTGTAGTGCTCTTGAGATGATGTCTTCTGACTCCACATCTGGCAGGCATTAGGATCATAGGCAGGCTGTTTTTTTGATGTGGTCCTGGATGTGGTCTCATAATGCATCTGCAGCCTTGCCAATATTGTCACATTCCCAAGAGAATATGGTAACTAATAAGGACTGAGGACAAGTGGGCATAGAGCATGGCTAGAACTTTGTTGTGACTGCACCTTCAGCCTGGACATTATAACTCTAGGGGCTGGTTTTCACCCCCCGTGTGACTCCTCCCAGATACAGAGAACAGTTCTGGAGCCCCTCTATGCCAAACATTAGCTGTCCAACCTGATCATGATGAACTGTGGTGTGGCAAACTTACCCAAATTTCTGATGGACTGGTAGGATTAAGTTTTCCATGCCTCATCCACTCATTCTTTCATTCATCTTGAGTGCACTTCAACCATGTTCTTTTGCTTGGTGAATTCAGGGTCTAGCTGACCACAATGGACAATAGAAGGAGAATATTCACCCCAATTGAGGTCCTCTTCTGGAGACATTCCTAGATGAGTGATTTTGTGATGACCATAACCCTTACCTTAATAATAATGTCAGTGCCCCTGCCACCACCTGGTATTTCCCAATAGAAAAGCCTGGTTAGGTGTGCTGATTTCAAAAGCAGGCTCTCAGGCTACACTGTAAAACTGAAACTGAAACACCACTCAAGACCTGGTGTCAACTCGTCCTTGCTCATTTTATCGGGAAGTGGTGGTCATTACTTGTCAATTATTGAATATTGTCCTTATAATTTAAGCTCCTCACCAGGTAAATATTCGAGACTTCCTTATTTGGAACGTACTCCCCATTTGGAAAGCCGGTGGCATTGCTACTCATTGTTGCGGACGATGACCTCGACTCTTCCACTGATACTCATCCTGGTGCGTGCGCTGGGCCTGTGAACGGTTGCCCGTGTCATTTATTAGACATTTGAGGCTATATACGCTGGAACGTTCAAAACACGCAAATACAAATAACAGAATTTAAACGCGGCGACGACGAATCAATGTGCATTTCCGTGTCATGTGTCGTAGAACATGTTTTATGCCCTGAGCTCACCGGCACCTGTCGCTCACACACACGGTACTTGAGGGGGCCACACTTGTCTGATTGGCGCGTTAAGAAATTGATCCCGTTTGACGCATGTCAACGAGGAGACGTGAACCCCTCGAGTCTCGGAAAACCTGTGAAAACCAATCACTTATCTCGTCTGATCGATAACGGTATACCTTGTACAGGGCCACAAGTACTAGGTGGTCTAGTAAATTACTAGGCCTCATCGATCATCCGTGTTGTACGGCATGTCATAATGACAACCTTGATTGATCGATGTTGACCCCGACCTTTGCATATCACAGGGTTACTGGAGCAACAAAAAGGAGAGGTCACATAGATATCATGTCCATCTGACATCGTAATGTACAAGAGTTGGTTTCTGCGGTTCGGTTTCCATTCCATGTGGTTTTTTTTTCATAGATGTCGAATGCAAGCATAGATCCTGGAGCGAGAGGGGGGGGAGGGGGAAATATCATGCAAAGAAAGAAGAGCCCAACGCATGTCGGAAATGTGGCAGGACTACAAGCTATAGGCATACAACTAGAAGCATAGAGTTCAACGTTCAACAACAAAACATCAGCGTACAGAATTTTTCAAACTCCAAGTCTAAAAGCGATTAGGGGACACCGGAGTATTGTAAGGGGGAATAAGTAGCGAGATTTAGTTCAGTCTTTTCTGCGGGGGGGTTAGAGTACCCACCTCACAGCAGTTAGCATGGACCATGGTAAATGCAGGTAGACAACCGTCGCATGCTATACATCAGGCGTGACAGCACGAGATAACGGGGTCTGGATGTATCCACGAGGCGTCGTGGCCGTCTTCCGCTTAGCAAGTGGCCTAGAGGATTCGTTCCTGCGAAAGAACATCTGCGCGACGAGCTGTGAAATACTGCCCACCATCCCCCGACGACGTTGGTGGTTCTGCTGAGGGCCCCCTGAACTCTGCCCCAGGGGACACATCTGGACCCCGTCACATAATTTCGCCCGAAGAAGCGCACCGACTTCCTTGTTTCTCTCCCGTGTTCTCTTCCGGGCCTTCTGAGCCTCGGCCCGCGTGAACAGGTCAATCTCGTCTGGGAGAGTCTCCAATCGCTTGGCGGCATGCTCAGCAGCAGATACTGACCTCCTCCGCAGGTCGAACACCTTCGCTAACTCAGGATCAGTGGTATCCTCGAATGAGAGGCACAAATTAAAGTCCTCAGGAGATGGAGAACGAGGCAAGGGTACGTCTCGAGGGTCATTGATAAAGAGAAGAGGTTGACTGGGTATCAAGGGAACAAACATAGATGGTGGAGCATGCATCGCAGGTATGAGGTAGTCGTCGGTGTCCGCCCCCGGAAGTGAAAGTAATTGTTGACCAGGCGATGCAAACATCGGATCACTTGTCGAGTCACCCATCTCGACATCAGTACTCGGCAGGTAAGAACAGGAACGTCGACAAGGAGAACATGGAATGATCTGTGGCGGTCTGTCATCTTCAAGCTCTGGGAGGTCCAGCCGCGATATTAGTGGTGAGCTTGGTGGCAGGAGTTCGTCGCAATCAATCAACGATGACGATGAGGCGTAAGAGGTCATCGATTGTGGCGGTTCCGATTCCATGTTATAGGTCTGATGCGGGGACCAAGGTATGCTGATTGGAGCCAAAAAAGGGCGTGGCGCACCGAACTCCAGTAATGAAGGGGGTTCCTGGGAAGCAAGTGGCGGGATGTCATCAGATGTCCTGAGCAGGGGGGCTTTGCTAACGCCACACAGCGACCAAATAGAGTGGAGGTGCTCCGATGCTGAAGAAAAGTCGTGCGCAGACGCTACTAAAGGCGCCTGCGGGCATGGGGGATCCCAAGTAGGAGAAATGGGAGAAAGTGGGAGGTCAAATTGGGTTGAACGAGGCGATGACCCTGATGAACTAGAAAATGGCACATCGTCCTCAAATTCATCGTCCTCCTCCTCGACCTCTTCATCATCGAAGGGGATATCGACGTCAGCATCCGGCAATTCGAGACTCGTGTGAGGCATCGTAGGTGGCGGGGTGAGTGGCTTGTGGAAAGCCAGGTCCTCTCGACGCATCACAGTCGGAGAGTCGAGGACGCCGACGAGGTGGGTAGAATAGGACGGTACAAATCCACCGACTTCTTCTGGCAGTGGGATGGTCGTTTTTGACGTAGAAGAGCCTGACGGTGGAGACGGATATACTTTGCTGGGATCGCTGTACAACAATTTGGTGGCGCCACTCTGCACGGTGTGGTTGCGGGCAAAGTGGATATGAGGGTGATCTGCCGCGTATAAATCACTGGCCGTGTGCCAGGGGAGGGGGTGTTGCACTGAATCCAAAGAGGGTTGGAAAGCAGGAGGAGCGTTGTACGAGGAATAATCGCGCAGGCCAGTTAGATGCTTGGAAGACAGCAGGGTATCCGTTGAGGAAGTCTCCATGGTATCCGTTGTTTCCACCGATATTCAAGACCTGTAGAAAAGCCGTAGTTGATGGGTCAGAACTGTGGGTCAGAACTGGTTGATCGAGACCACAGGTAGACAAAAAGAATGGTGTGACAATGGAGAACAACAGAACTTACAGTAATCGACGTGCATCAAAACCCAGTATACATCACTCTCAAAGACAGAAGAAAACGGTGAATTTTGAAAACAGAATGAAAGGAGGCTCTATTAGTTCTGGCTCGCGGCTGTTAGTCCTTGAAACCTCGTGTTGGATGAATGACCTGTGGCTGAGAAAACGTGGTGAAGTAGTCGGTGATTCCCTTTGATGGCAGGCAGCAATTACATCCTCGTGTTCACTGTCACCGTACGTCCTTCAACACCTAAATCAGTACTCGTGGTCTGCTATTATCTCCTTTATCTTTGACATCAACGTCATGTCACCTTCAGTATATCTAGCGATCATATGAATAATTAGAATTAGCTACCATCCTTGTCATTGTTAGTATGTACAACTCGTGGACGAACTCCAGTATCCATCCACCCTTCAAACGCCGGGTGATATCGCCGCAACAAGTCTCGGTCTCATCCCCGAGACCCGATGCAACAACGTTTCTTCACCCTCTGTCACATGAGGCTGCAGCTCATGTTCCGTCACTCCCCTTTTCGACAGTGCATACGCCCCACATGCATCCCTACTCACTTTTAGCTCCGGATCATCATGACTCAACGCAACCACCTTAAACCCAAAGAAATTGAACTCCATAATCTCCTTGACCTTGGGCAAGAGCTTTGGATCAGGCGAATAGGTGCCAGAGTTATTGTCGATCACTAATTCCCAGTCCACTTCATTATCCTGTCGGTCGTCAGAGAAGTTCTCCCATCCACCGACAGGTCGTGGATGGAATTCGCCGCTGTACCGCACGGTTTCCGCGCAATTGCTGTGCAACGCGTGTTTGGACACAAAATCCACGAAGAACGCCGCCCCCGTTTCGGAAAACCGAAGTGATTCGTCATCTATTGAGATGATGTACGTGTACACAGCAGGCTTGATACGATGCGCATATGAGACGGTCCCATCAGTTGATGAGCGATGCGCGCCACCGTGTAAGAGATTGAAGACATCCTCAGTCGTTCTGATGACTCCGAAGCCGTTCGTTACAGTCCTTGCATAGAGCATGCGATGGCCAGCTTGAATGCCCGAACGAACTGCAAGGGAGGTAGGTCCCTGGAAGATAGTCTGCGCAGCCGAGTAGTTTCGGTTCCATTGCTGTACTTGATCGCCGAATATCCGTGGGATGCCCTTGATATAAACTTTCCACGTCGAGTATAAACGAGTGTCCCTCAGCTTCGTCAATGCGCCAACTGTAGGCGAGCTATGGCGGGAATAATGAATAGGTCCGTCAAACAAGTACGGAAGGAGCATTGGATCCCCCTGAGATGGCGAAGAATCGATCTAGAGGTTCGAAATCGAATGTGACATTGACGATCGCATCGAATCATTAGATAGAGCTACCTTTAGCCAGAAAGTCCCTCTGTCCCGTAGACCCATTGGTCTTTGGATCTCTACTTCCTTTGCCCCCGGGTATACCGTAGTTTCAAACTTTCCGATGTAATCATCTATAAGTGCTGCTTCGTCTTTGTCCCGTAAGACAACTGACAACGTGGCGGTCGTTGGAACGTTTTTGACCTGCCATACTTCATCCCACACTGGATTAAGTGTGTTACATTGGACCGACGATCTGAAGCAACCTTAGTTTTTTCATCTCGCTAGGCACACTAGTGTACTTGCACGTATAACAATTTCTGATCCAGGTTAGCATGAAAGTATGGATCTGCCGTTCCAACGATGTCCATCTTGGGGATGTTCGCTGCGCCGATGAACTGTACACACGAGAACCAAGGTTTCAGATATATGAAAGTGACGCGAGGTAGGAGCAGCACAGGTCAAGGCTACAGACTCGCCTGAATGCTCAAATCAACATATTTCGTCTCTACTCCAAGCTGCTCTCTGGTCGCCTTGACAGAAGCATCACGGGCTGTTTGGGCTTTTGCGGTCTGAGCGCGGGAGTGCAAGTGTTCTACGACGTTCGCCACGTTTTGGATCGGGTTCTTAATGTTCAGCATGACTAGGATGTAGTTGTGGGGGCTGTGGGGCTCCGTTACATGCTGGTACCCGAACACTCCGGTCGATGCCAAGTGGTGCAATCCTTCAAGGGGAAGACCAGAGATTAGGGTTAGGATTTGTTCAATGTCATTTGGGTTCCGAGCGCTCAATCATTCACTTCAGCCCTGGACGCTTCTCCCTATTTTTTGACCGTCATGCCCGTGATACACGTTGGCTGGCGTGAGCCACTCAGGAATAAGGCGACCAGCGAGCGCAGCTGGGCGCCGGGGTCACGGTGCTACGACGATAATGATAATGTAATATCAAGCTGTCTGGATGAAACAACAATTGGTCGTTGCCGAGCGTCGTTGGCCCACTGTAATGAAACACCAGTTGCACAAACGTACTGATACTGCGGAGATGTAGGCGGTGTGGACTCCTCATCACCATCTCCGAAAAACTGACTCTGGATAAACAAGGCCAGGCAACAACCCATAGTATGGGAAGCGAGCGCCTCATACTCTACTCAGCGCCGCCATTGCTGCAGCCATTTTTTCGCCGACATGAGTCACCCGCAACTGGCGTCATGCGCTGCTGTCTGCGGTGTTATGCACTCATGACTCTGACATTATGGCGTTCGGTGGCAAGGAAGGTAAGAAGGGAATGCGGCCCATACGGGTCTTTATACCTGTGACGGGGGTAGTAATGCCTCACAGGATTTTTTTCACCTGCGCAGTGGCACCGGGACAATGAACGTACGAACTTCTCCCGTGGGTCTAGAACGGTTTCAAGGTCATCAGTCCAGCTCGACTGAGACCGCTGCCTGTTTCACCTCGGGCTTCATCGCACGTACGAAAGGACTTCTCAGCAACACGGGTCACGACAGTCGTACAGCCCGATGCTAGTGATTACCCCAACGAAGACCTAGTATCTACCAAGCTCAGGCTCCTACCTTCTGACTACGCACGTACAAGCGCCTAGTTGAGCTGAGCAGACGACGGACATTCGCCACCAACCTGAGTTCGGTGAGCAGGCTTACGAGTCGCGTCCGAGCCAGAGATCGTGCAGGTATGGAGTGAAGACAACTGTGGATTGAGCGGCTCTGTCTGGGGGACGTAGCGTTGACGCTTCCTCTACTAGTAGCTTTCACATAGTAGGTTTTCCGTGCTGGGTAAGCCCTTCGTGGAACCAGATTCGATGACACCTAAGAATATTATGTAATTCAAAACCAATTATATTTACCCTAGCACTTTGATATAGCACTATCAATGGAGAATCAATTCAATATCAACAATCTACCGTCAACTCATATAAGGAAATTCCAACCGGGTCCATGGAAGCACCACATCGACATCGATAGGAAGGCCTTATCAGAATCGACCTCGGAATATTGTCAGACTGTCTCACTAGCAAGTCAGATATGAATATGAGTGTGGGTACTGGGCGCGGTCTAGGTTATACCCGTCACGATCAAAGGTGGATCGTGCAGAAGCATTCCACGGTCCGGGACTGTTTCGGAGGAAAAGGCATAACAGATCGATCGACGTCGACGTTTACAAGTCGATAGCAAGTGAGATATAGCACCGTAACAATGTCTATGATGTTTCTATCAAGGTCGTTTTGAGGCTCGTAAGGCAGTGCGTCTGGTGGAATCACGCGCAAGTTTCGTGTACAGGTGCCCAAAGGTCCCAAGACCTCGAGCAACCTAGTTATTATCCGCCGAGGAGTAACCAACGTCCACATATGCTCGCATACGGTCACCATACCGTATCGTGAGCCATACGAGGCTACGAAGCTCGTCAGATTTGCACCTCTCAGCAGGACGAGATGGACATACAAATATCCAACAAGGGCGAGGAGAGCTGCAAGACCGTTAGTCGCACCGACACCGATCGCTTCGATGGATGGTATAATCAGTGCCGATACTGGCGCAAGCAAAAGCGATCTGAAAGCACTGCAGACAACATCCATGGTCATGATCAAGCACACCTTTAAACAAGCCCAGCGAACGTACGCTGTAGCCGCCATCACTTCGGCACTCCTGGAGTGCATGATATCAATATTGTAAGCGCCGATTGGGGTGAGTACCAAATCCACCTGGTTGATGCCCATCAGCTTTTCTGCATCTTTTACTATAGACCACAAAGAATGCTTACACCCATGCCATTGGTAAACAGGCAGACAAGATTGATGGCAAGGCCGACAGGCCCGTCGATATAGGTTGTTGTTAGACCAGCCACCATTACGGACAGGGGCACTAGTATTAGGCCGCCGACGTATACTGCGCGAAGGCGGTCCTCGGGGACCCATACACCCTTTCGCTCGTCCTTCCAGCGTCTCACCACCATGTCCGACAGACGTCCAGCAATCGGAGCTCCAACTACGCCTGTGAGCAGGAAGCGGAACACAAGAGCTAGTTAAGACACTTACCGAAGTTACCAAGGCCGTTCGGAAGGAAACAAGCGCCAATCAAGGCATCGCTGGTAATACCGTATCTAACACCCTTCAGGAAAGTTAGGGAGTGAAGTTCCAATACACGCTCAGGGAGACATACAACAGTATAGGCCAGAGGTACCAAAAGCACTGGACCGACCTCAAAAACTCAGTAAGGAACATAGGACGCTCACACCCCATGACGGACCATAATCTGATACGAGTGCGAACCCGTTCGCCAAAGTCTAAGAGGCACCTCGTCACGTTGAACACCAAAGAAAACATGTAAAGAACCCACAACCGCCATGATATTTGGACTCCGCAAGAGACGAAGACTGCTAAAGGGGTTCACCCAAACCACCATTTTCCTCGAGCCTCCCATTTTATCAACACCTCGTGTATTTGGATGGGCGGTTTCGGGGAGGAAGATGTGAATCAATAACATTTGCAGCAAGCCCCATACGCCAAGTGCGACTTGGAAACCGCGCCATGACCAATATTCAGCAGCAACACCTTAATGCATGTGCAAAGATCAACGTGTGCACTGGAGACAACGAACGGATACTTACCTCCACATAGTGGTGCGATCGCAAGACCGAACAATGCGGCCTTACATCATGGATACGTGAGCATCAGCAGCAAGGAACGATACTGACACCCTTACACCGAAGAAGCTGCCCATAGCTGTGCCACGTTCCTCTAGCTTGTAGATATCCCCGATGACGGCAGCTCCGACCGACATACCACCAGCACATCCGAAGGTCTGAACGAAACGCCAAAAGAGAAGGCTTGATAGATCAGAAGAGGATGCCACAGCAAAACTACCAAGGCTCATGAAGGGCATTCCACAAAGGTACGTTGGTCGTCGTCCGTCTGAGTAAAGAGTCATAGGGGTCTATGGGCAGCACGAAACCGACCAAACTTACAGAAGGAAGAATATGCTGACCACACGAGAGCCCCAATGGCAGCCGCAAAAATTGAGAGGCTCACACCCAAGCTGGAGAACTGTCCACAAGGCGTTCGACCTGCAGTATAGGAATGACATACTTACCTTACAACAGCCGGCGTTGAGTCAAGGTCCCTAGCGACTTGCGGTATGGACGGGACAAAGGACCCGCCGACGAACACTGGACGAGACGTTAGTCGAAAATCGGCAGTCAGACTATGTCCACAATGTTGTGAAACGCACTGGGGACAAGTCCAGCGAAGGACACGATAGAAACGATTGCTTTCTTTTGTGCTTTGCTGAAACGGTTGTAAATTTCCACGTGAGCTGGAGCTCGCTGATCAGGCTGGTCTCCCAGCAGAGGACTTTCTTCGGTGGTCATCAGACGGTGTCAGATGTGGCCTTGCCTCAACTCGCTGAGCAGCTGAAGAAATGGGGTGTTGCGAGATACTGGTGTCTGGCTCGCCTTGATTACCGGCGGCATGATTTAGCGTGACTCAGATTTCAAGATACACGCCATATTCCAGGGGTGGCTTGTCGATTTCACAGGTCATCGACACAGTTGTGCTCAAGAAATGCGTGGAATCTGGACTTGGTATGGTGGTGCTATAGTTGGTAGTTGGTAGATGCTACTCAAGGTAGCCTATCCAGGAATACATGGCAAATGTATGGTACGTGATTATTGGTGCAGTGTGACACAGAAAGCATGGGGACAGCAAAAAGTCAGGATCGAGGGAAAAGGGCCTTCAGGTATGCAGTTACGACTCCCCGATCGCGAGGTCGAGCATTACTAGTGCTGGTGGTCTTCGCGGTCTCCGCCACGGTCTCTAGTTGGGCATGACGCTTCTGGGCGATTTCGTGTTGCCGCTCAAGACTCCTGTTAGGGAAAAATCGAGTCAATGGGAAAAAGTCGCGAGATCGATACAAAATAAGCGGACCTTATCTGGTTCTCGAGCTCGAGGATTCTTTCTTTACCGCCTTGACGCTCTCTCTTATATTTCTCCTCGGCCGCCTTTAAACGAGCCTCGTACTCCTTAACGCGGGCTTCCCACTTGGCGTCTGCTGTAGAGGTCTTCTGGTTCAGGCTGGGAATCTTTTCCTCGTGTTGAAGGAGCTGGTTGTTAGCCGCGACTAGTCGCTTCTCCGAATTGTCAGCTCGCGAAAGCAGCGTTCGTATTTCTTGCGAATCGCCCTGAGCGGGCCGTCTTGCAATTGTGAGTTGTTGTGCAAGATCAACGTTGGTAGCCTAGAATATGATCACGTGGGTCAACCAATGACGACGAAAACATATCGATCGTTGAGTTACCTTGAGCGCCTCCAGCTCACCCTCCTTGGTAACGTACTTTCGCCTCCAGGTAGCTTTCGCGTCGTCATAGGCTTGAACACTCGTCTCAAATTTGTCAATTTGCTTCCACCGCGTATCAAGCTGTTTCCGCGTCTCTGTCAATTTGACAGGTGCAGACGGTTTGGTTCCCAAGGCGCGTCGTCAGATCCTTGACCTCGCTATGCAAGTTGTCGATCGTAAGATCACGTTCACGTGTATTGCCCTCACGAGCAGCAATATCCTGACATGCACGAGAAAGGGCATCCTCGAGTGTCTGGATGTCACGCTTCAAACAGTCAACGTCGAGCTGCAACGAGAACTTGGCCGTCGTGTGCGAATCCCCAGGTTTCTTCGATTCTTCATCGTTAGTTTTGAGCGCATCCCGTACAGCTTTGAGGTCAGATTGGCGTTGTTCGAGAAGTATCTGTCTTTGCGAGGTCATCGAGGGCAGATTGGAGAGCGAATTCTTTGATCTCGAGGCTACGTCGCTCGTGGAGGGTCCTGCTCTATGCAAACGCTCCAACTCGCGCTCGAGTTCTAGAACCAGTTGTTTGAGCTTCTTGAGTTCCAGGCCGCGCTGCTGTACCTCGACTTTGAGGGACATTTTGTTTGAGCGCAGCATCTACTTGGTCAGGGGCAAGTTGGGGGAGACGTTCTTCGAGGAAGTGGACGCGCAGTTTGATGTTCAAGTTTTCTTTCTTGAGGTTATCGATGTGCTACGTTGACTTGCCCGTCAGAGTGGTGATCCTACATACAGAAGTGGGCTTGTAATAGGAATTACCTTTTCCTGGTCACGAAGTGTGAGAGTGACGCCTTTGCCACCGCCGTGGGTAGTTCGGGGACGTTTACGACCAGCAGCTGGTGTCTCGGAATCATCTCCCCATTTCTGTGCAGGCGTGTCCAAGGAGCCGCCGCCACCGCCGTTCTCATTCTCCGGGTCGTGGCTTGATAGGCCTAACCGCCGCGGAGCAGAGTCGCGTTCGTCCAGCCTCTTCTGTAAGTTCATGGAGCCTTGTTCAATGATGGCGGCCCAAGTAAGGCGAGGCACGAGGCTTACTTAGGACTAGCATTGACCCGTTGTGACTTTGTCACATTCACACAGGTCTTATTTGAGGGAATTTTTCACAAACAGGACACATTTACATTTAATCTATCAAACCTCTAAGTACTTCAGTAAATACAACATTTGTGGTCTTTGTAGTATCTTGATCTTGTGGGAAAACAGCTTTGATGTTGTGAGGATGAGTACAATGGGAAAGAGCTACATAAAGTTGTCCATGAGAAAAACAGGAGTATGTAAATCTAATCCAACATGTTGGACACTTTGTCCTTGAGATTTATTGCTGGTTATTGCAAAAGCAAGACACACAGGAAACTAGCAGTGTCGAAGGGGGACAGGGAACTCTTCTTTGTTTGCATCCAAAGACATCTGTGGAATCAATACAATATCATTATCACCACCTCGAACTCCTTCGTTTTCCTTGTGCAAAACATGTCATTGAAGAACACATTGAGTGGACCCTACCAAGAGCATGTGTGTCCCATTGTAAAGGCCTTGGCTTGGGTCCAAATTCTGCAGTAACATGAGTGGTACTCCATTCTTAAGCTCAAGCTTGTGAAGTGGAAATCCAGATGGATCCAAGGTGTGAAACTTGGTGGGAATGTAGTCATACTCCCTTTTGTTGAACACAGTGCTGTATAGCCGCAGTGTGTCACATCTTACATATAACATATGTAATGTATGTAAGCAGTTAGACAGTCACATCAGTGTCATGTTACGTTTATTGTAGTATATAAACCCAGCATTGTATTAGTGCTCAATAGATCCTCTCTTGGTCTCGAATTATATCTTCTGTAAGAACCCAAGCTCTACAAGCTCAGGTGAGTATAAGGAGTCTTCCTCCCACATTCACATGCCTGTTCATTACCTTTCAGTGACAGAGTCTGTGCCGGCATATACCACCTTTTCTCCCCCAAAGGATGAGAGAATGGGAGCCCATGTAGTGCTTTGGTACTGTAGTATATGGACAGCTGAGGTTGACAAATAGCCATGGCTCATGGGCCAGCCGATTGTCAGCTGACCTACGAGTTGCACTCATAGGGCACAGGTGGGCCAAGATGTAATAAAAATCCTGTGTGATATGAGTCAGCTGAGGGGTTATTTTAGTAAAGGTATTTTGAGTGATGGGTGGGTCAATATGTGGTGGTTTCATGTGATATGAGTGGGCTGAGAGATGAGTGACCCCATAGATCTTGGGTGGGCCAAGGGATGGGCAACCCATATATATTGGATAGGCTGAGAAAATATTTCAATAGGCATTTTGTCAGTAATGGGTGGAACCATTGAATGGTGGTAAGAGTGTACCATGGGGATGGGGTGGGCTGAGAGGTGCATGACCCGTAGGTCTTGGGCGGGCTAAGGGATGGGTGACCCATAGGTGTCAGGTGGGCCAAGAAATGCATGACCCATAGATCTTGGGCAGGTTGGAGGATGGGTGAACAGGTCTTGGGTGGGCTGAGGGATGGGTGACCCATAGGTCTTGGGTGGGCCAAGAGATGGGTGATCTATGGGTGTTGGATGGACCAAGGAATGCATGACCTGTAGGTCCTGGGTGGGCCAAGGGATGGGCAAACAGGTCTTGGGTGGGCCAAGGAATGGGTGATCCATAGGTCTTGGGCAGGCTAAGGGAGGGGAAAACAAGTTGAGGAGGGGCTGAGGGATGGGTGACCATAGGTGTCAAGTAGGCCGAGGACCAGGTGGTCTGTAGGTTTTGGGTGGGCCCAGTCATATTTCTTCAATCTATCCTTCATCATAATGGGTGGGTGTCACATTCTGAAACTTTCCCTACCCATATGACACACTTCTGACCCCTTATGATCAAATCCTGAACCCCAGACTTTACCTTAGAAGATTTTCACCTCAACCCCATATCCCAATATCCCAAATCCCATATTTCCCATCCTGGACTTTCGTACTCCTATCTTGGCTATCTCTTGACATTGCTCCTTTCCTTTGACATCCCTTGACACTTATAGTTTCTATTGATAATTCCCTTCCCCTATGTCACATCCCGAAACTCCCTTAACCCATCCGGCCCAATTCCGAACCCCTATGATCAAATCCCAAATCCTGGGCCTTGGACTTTACCTTAGACGAATTCTCTTTCATTGGACATTCCGAACCCCATACTTCCCGTCCCGGACTTTCGCATTCCTATCTTGGTTATCTCTTGACATATGTTACTTTCCTTTGACACTTCTTGACATCTACAGTTCCTAGCGATAATTCCCTTTCCCCTTGCCTTGCAATTATTGCACCATTGCCTTCAGTCATTATTCTCCCATTCTGATGCCATTCTGACTCATTCCTTATTTTCTTCCAGAAACCCGAAACTCTGAGTTGTCTGACATACTTTAACATCTTTATATCTTCCAGACTCTTCAGTATATAAACCCGCGTGTACTCTCTGATATTTCCTCAGTTCGAATATCAACTAAATCCCGTTCTTTCCTGCTTCACTCTGAACCTCCTCAGTCCTTAAGTTGACCTTAGGATTGATCTCTGACCCTCTGCTCTGAAATCAAGGAACAGAACTCGTACAGGGGCGCAGCACATAAGCTGAAGCCGAAGTTCCTTACAACTCCAACCCCCCTCAGGAATTCCCGCCAAAATCCGCCTTCTCCGCACTCCGGACTATCTGGGAATTCCGGGAACAAACCTGGACTTGACACCCTGCTTCACAATTATTGCACCATTGTCCTTAGTTATCATTCCATCATTCTGACACCATTCCAATTCACCCCCTTACTATACTCTGGAAACCCAAAACCCCAACTTGTCTGACACTTTAACAGTTTTATATCTTCTGGACTCTTCAGTATATAAACCCACTTGTGACCAGTGAACTCTGGAACTGGAACACTAACTCCACATTTCCGGAATGTCGGAGTCCATACCTCTGCATGTTCAAAATGCTGGAATTCCTACCTCTGCTCTGCTGCCAGGCAAAACCACTTGGAGTCTCAGTATCTGCTTGAAATCGATTTGGAACTTGTGCAGACATGTGGACCTTTATCATATTCCATCATCCTTTGCTTGTCATTGTTCCCGAGCCTCTAGGGATTCTCCGTCACTTTCTTACATCACTTAATCCCAACTCCTCTTGTTCCTGTTCCTATTCCCTGATTATCATTAGCAAGTGCTTCTCTGCCCACTCTGTTATATATATACTTAGTTTTCACTTTGGATTCCTCAGTTGTTGTTTGCCCCTCTTTGGCAGTGGCTGAGGTGAGTTTACTTATACCTATTTACTACTCCTAGCTAATCCCTAGTAGTCCAGGCAATCACTGCCCTTTTATAGTTTTTGTCAGCTTGTACTCTGTGATATTTCCTTAGTTTGAATATCCTGTTCTATCCTCGAAGTCCTGACTTCACTCTGAAAATCCCCTCTGCAGTCCTTAAGTTGAACTTAGGATTATCCTCTAAAACCTCTGCCTTGAAATCAAGGGACAGAACTTGTACAGGGGTGCAGCACATAAGCTGAAGCCAAAGTCCCTCATCCCTCTGACCTCCTTGATGGATTCCTGATCTCCTATGTGCTTCTGCCCCGTAGGACTTTTGGGAACTCTGGGATTGAACCCAGACTTGACAGTGGGCCCATTGAGTGGATGGGTTTGGCTTCATACATAGGTTTGTGAAGACTTTCAGCATTGGGCTGGTTGCAGTCACCACCATCAGTACTTTCAGGATAGCCTTACCCATTGTTGTACTTCAATTAAATCAAGATCAATTTTGACTTGCAGAATTATACACCTATAGGAAACTCATGGCATTTATAGCAGTGCAATTACAGTTTTTGGCTATATACATGTGGGGGGAAATTACATCAAACCTCCATATTGGCATCCATTCCAATTGTTTCCAATTCATCTGATGTCGTTGGGAAGCCTGGGGGAGGAACTGGCACAGGGGGAGCCAAAAAGCCATCCAGCTCATCCTCATTTGTCTCCATGCTGTTTAGATGGAGTGGGGATGGGACTGCCCTGGTGCCCTCCAAGGATGGGCCATGAAATTGGAGGCCAAGATTGGGGGAATGTTCTGGTTTGGCCTGAATGACAGCTGGAGAAAGGGAGCCGGAACCCTCCAAGTTGAGCAAGCATTCACATGTGACGTGAAACTGATACTGTCCTTGGGAGAGGACCAGGTTTTCATTTGACTGAGCCTTGCTCTTGAACCCTTTCCTAAAGGGCCTCAACCACCCAAACCAAAGCGCTGAGCTGTTGCTTGAGCACTGGAATCCATTTGAGCTCCCTTTTGAGAGCAGAAACCTGACTTTCAAGGGCAGTGATGACTGCATCCCTTGAATCATTGGTTAGGTGGGGAGTGGGGATGGAGGCTGAGAGTGGTGGGGTATTGAGAGGCCCAGCCAGGATAGCCTGGCTGATGGAGCGGGATGGAAGCCACTTTGAAATCACTACACCATCAAAAACTATCAATATCAGTTGGAAATAGAAACATTTGTAGACTACCAAACTTACCAAGTTTCAGTTTAAGACTTGAGCCAGCAAGGGTGGAGCTTGGGCTAACTTTGGGGGTGGGGGTCTTGGGCCTTGGCTTTGATGCTGAATGTTTGACCTGCTTGCTTGGAGATGGACTGGGTGCCAGACTTGGGGTGTGATTGGTGGGGGTGGTGGCCAAAATTGTCATGGCCTTGAGTGGTTGATGGGAAGGGGCTTTTGAAGGGGCCCTTGATGTAGGCTTGCTTGGGCCACCAGATTCCTGATGCATTTGTTTGGCTGCTTTCACGAAGCTGCAAGCGATCTTGGATTGGTTACATGGCTGGCATGCACTGACTGTGATATTGCCCTTGATGGTTTGGGTGTAAGGCTGCACTTTTGGGCACAGCTTTCACAGACTTTGAAAGGAGCCTTTGGGGTCTTTCCTGATCCACTTCACTCTGAACCTCCTCAGTCCTTGAGTTGACCTTAGGATTGATCTCCAACCCTCCGCTCCGAAATCAAGGAACAGAACTCGTACAGGGGCACAGCACATAAGCTGAAGCTGAAGTTCCTTACACCTCCGACCCCCCTCAGGGATTCCCGCCCAACTCCGCCATTCCGTGCACTCTGGACTATCCGGGAATTCCGGGATTGAACCCGGACTTGACACATCCTCAGGTTATGACCTTGGCCATGGGATACATGACCATATCAGTGGCTATAACCATGGGAGGAACCTTAGCCCCAGCCACATGGTGTGCCCTAACTTGACCCTATTTCCATCATTAGCTCCCCACCTACCAATATTTTATTAACAGTGTTAATTGCCTGCTTCCATTCATCCACTCCCACCTTCCCTCAAAGTTTTGCAACCACACTTTGGATCAGCTGAGCCACTTTCTCAGCAAAAGATGGGTTGTGGTCTGGTAGCTTTCCAGGTTTTGACCTTTGGTGCAGGGATTGGCTTTGGCCCCATGATGCCTTCACCCTCAGCTTCATCATTCTTGGGCCCTCTTCTACTGATGACCTGATTCTTTGGTTCATTAACTATGTCTTGTTGTATCAGGAATGATATGACAGTCATGAGATGTACTCACCCCCTGACTTCCTATGGCCCAAATGGCTGGGCCCTTGCTTTCCATCAGTACCTCCCAAATCTTCCCTGTTGGTATCATGTATCCACCCAGATGCATTGCCATTGTCCCGGTCATCCTTGGACTCTTCAGAGTCATCTACCTTTGAAGGATTCCTTCCCTTCCTGCCTCATCCTCTTGATTTCAATCTGCCTTCACCTTTGGTTAGTCTATCTTCAGACCTAGCCTTTCTCTTTCCTTTAGAGGCTTTTCTTCTTCGGGCCACTGCCTTCCAACTCCACAGGGTCTTAGAGGATGCCTGCCAAATCTCGGAAGCTCAGGACGTCCACCAGATGTGATTGCTGTCTCTCTCTCCAAAAGTCCAAGATAGAGATTACCTCCTTTTTTGAAGCTTCTAGGCAATCACACAGATATGGGTAGCAGGTACAAGTATAGCAAGGGTATGGGTATAGGTACAACTTTCTGACACCCATACCCGTACCCATACCCTTATCGCAGGTTGACAGTGGAACAGTATTAATTATTGCCTAACATGGTATAGCAGTCATAGCCTTGACATGAAATGGAATGGAAAAAAAGCAGGCACATGCTCCCTTCTTTTGCAATCCAACTGCACCACAGCAGGCTTCCCATTGAGATGTCAAAGAGAATTCTTAAGCCCTCAGACAAAGGAAGGCTCTTTGCTGAAGAACACATCACTGCAAACAAGAAACGTCAGCATAATGGTGATAGCAATGTAACAGGCACATCAACCATGGCATCAAAACGAGCAAGGCCTGCCCATGCCAGTGGTCCCATGCACTCTGGTGAGGCTGCACATGTCCTACAGTGCCAAGAAACAGCAGAGCCTCATGACCCTTGCCCCCAGTCACCAGGCATAGATGACTCTGATGCAGCATCAGATGTGGTTGAGGTAGAACCACCAGTTGCATCTGAAACACCTGAAGAGGAACTTGGTTTGTGTCTAAAAACATGTCAGAAAGGGGCTTAATGATATGTGCAGCACATCTGCAAAAGGATTGGACATCACCGGTATATGCATTCTTCAACCTAATACCAACTATCCGTGAGATTGATGGGCGTTGTGTACACAAGTTTGCCTGCAGCGCACATGGATGCAAAGTCAAGGTTCACCAGTACTTGGATGCCAAGGACGCACAGTCCACTGGAAATATGAGGAAACATGTTAAATTGTGCTGGGGGACCGAGGTACTTGATGCTGCAGACAACACCAAGGATGCAAGTGAAGTATGTACTAATATCATTGGGAGTATATAGCAGACTGGCTCCATAGTGGCTGCTTTTGAGTGGAAGGGCAAAAGAAAGATAACCTATAGTCATTGTCAGCATATGTGCACTGAGACACGATAACACCACAAACTCTGTTGCATTCATCTCATCTGATGTCCTTTGAAGGGCCAAAATTGTTCATTGGCTTTCAGAAAGTCAGTGCCCATTTTCAATTGTTGCAGACAGAGGATTTCTGTGCCTCATGAAGACAGGCAGGCCAGAATATTACTTACCATCGCCCAACACAGTCTCACATGATACCAAGCAAGTGTTTGCACAAACACATGTGTGTATTGCTAGAATGTTACAGGTCAGTGAACAGGGTAGACCAAGATGTTGGGGTGGTAGCCTTTATGAGTGAAGAACGGGGATACTTCTGTGGTAGCGCTAGGGGCATTATTGTAGGTGAATTCCGACCAATTGTCCTGTTGGTAGTTGCAGTAGATTCGGAGATACTGCTTGAGGGTCTGGTTCGCCCGTTCCATTTGCCTGTTGCCTTTGGGATGATATCCCGAAGTGAAGTGAAGTCAGATGTCGAGGGCTTTCCCAAGGGAACGGAAGAAGTGGGAGATGAACTCGGAACCCCGGTCAGAGGTGATATGGGAGGGAACTCCATGCTTGGAAAACACGTGGAGCAGGAATAGTTTCGCAAGGCTCAGAGAGTCGATAGTGTCGTGAGTGGGAATGAATATGGATTGTTTGGAAAGGTGGTCGATGACTACGAGGATTGCGGTATATCCGCCGGAAGATGGGAGTTGCTCGATGAAGTCCATGGAAATGTAATTCCAGGGCTTTTCGGGGATTGGAAGTTGTTTGAGCATTTCGTAGGGGCGGTGCCTCAGAGTTTTAGCTCGGGTGCAGGAAGTGCAGGAACTAACATAGTCCTTGACAAAGGTGCGGAGGCCTGGCCAGGTGTATTCCTGGCAGACGAGCTCTAATGTCCTATTTTGCCCAAAATGTCTGGATAGGGGGTGGTTGTGCTTGTATCGGAGAATGCAAAGACGGAGGTCCTTAGCTTCCAGGACAAAGATGCAATTGTCAAGGGTCAGGAAACCTTTGGGGTTGACAGCCCACCAGGAGTCTGATGAGTCCAAAAGATGGAGGGAAGCTACAGGGTCAGAGGACAGGGAATCTAGGATGTCCTTGTGAATGTCTTCGATGTCAAGCAGGGACAAGGCCCGGAGGACCAGGGTGAGTAGGATAGTGGCTCGTAGGGACGAGGTGAGCTGTTCCTGAGTGAACACCGGACAGAGGTTATGGGGATTGACACGAGCATAGTCCTTATCCCCCTCTTTTGGGTAGACATCCCAGCATATAGTGAGGGAGTCAGGCTTAGCTCCTAAGCATCCAGGGTGGAAGCGGATGATGAGGTTGAACTCGGATAGGAATTCCGACCAGTGGGCTTGCCAGCAGGTCAGGACTTTGGAGGTGGAGAAGTATTCCAGATTTTTGTGATCGGTAACAACGTCGATAGGAGTGCCGGAACCTTTGAGGTAGTGACACCAATGCCAGAAAGCTTCGTGGATAGCTAGAAGCTCCTTATCATGAGTGTTGTAGTTGAGTTCCAGGGCTGTCAGGGTGCGGGAGTAGAACACGACAGGGTGGAATTCCTCGTCCAGACACCGGATCGAGAGGGATTCCCACAATAGCATAGTCCGAAGCGTTGGTTTCGACTGTGATAGAACAGTCCGGAATCCAGTGAGTAAGGATAGGTGCTCAGGTGAAGGCAGAGCAGCAGGAATCATTGAAGCTCCAGGGGGCATTTTTCCAAGTGAGTCGGGTGAGTGGAACCACGATAGAAGTTGGCGAACCTGAGGAAGGACTCAATGTCCTTGACTTTCCAGGGCTCGGGCCAATCTCAAACTGCCTGGACTTTCTCTGTGGACATGGTCAATCACTGGGGGGAGAGACGGTAGCCCAGGTATTTGACAGAGTCCGAGTGCCACTCACATTTCTCTCGTTTGGCGTAAAGTCAGTGTTTCCAGAGACACCGGAGGACTTCCTGGACATGTTCTTTGTGAGAAGCCATGTCGTTGGAATAAATGAGGATGTTGTCGAGGTAGACCACAACACAGACATCAAGGAGATCTGCAAAGACGCTATTGACAAAGCGCTGGAAGGCTGCAGGGGCATTGGTGAGTCCGAAGGGCATCACCAGCCACTCGTACGAGCCATAGCGAGTTCAGAAGGCGGTTTTCCATTCATCCCCAGGAGCGATGTGGATAAGGTGGTATGCATGGCGGAGGTCGATTTTTGTGTATACCTTGGTGTGGCTAGGGGAATCAAGGAGGTTGGAGATCAGGGGTAGGGGATAGTGGTCTTTTTTGTGATTTTGTTGAGTCCTCGGAAATCAACACAGAGACAGAGGGATTCGTCCTTCTTGTGAACAAAGAGGATGGGAGCGCCGTGGGCAGATTTGGACTGACGGATGAAGCCGTAGTTGAGGTCTTTGTCTATGAATTCCTGGAGGGACTCGAGTTCTGTAGTGGAAACTGGGTAAACAGTCCCAAGAGGAGGGGAAGCACCTTCCTCTAAGTCAATCTTGAGGTCAAATTCCCTGTGGGGCGTGAGGGTGTCAGCCTTGCACTTACTGAAGACATCGGGGAAATTGTGATAGTCCAGAGGGATGGAGGACAGATTGACTTCTTTGGGGGTTTCGGGAATCCCGGAGTACCAGGATACGGAATGGAGTTTGGAGTCCTGGGGACGGAGGTGAATGCTGAACTGCTCGGAACCATTGAGTTTGCACATGCGCACAAAGGCAGCAGCATTGACAAACAAGATGTGAGGCAGCTTGTCGGGAGTGTCGGAGTGAGATAGGGGACCGGGGACCGGAATCTCCAGAGGCAACGTTGGGGGCATTGGCAAGTCTTGAGCTGGCGTTTGGAAAGTAATACTACCCAGTACCCAGTCAATTGATGGATTGTAGCGGGTGAGCCAGTTGTGTCCTAGACCAAGGGAACAAGATGAATCCAATGGAGTAACATAAAATGTATTGGAGGTGACAAAGCCGGAAGGGAAACGAAGGGAAAGGTCAACAGCACGGGTAATTGTAGAATTGGAAGTACCATCAAAAGTTTTAATGGAATCAGGGGAACGGAATATGTTGGAAAATGATGCTTGTCAACGAAAGTAGTATCAATGAAACAATCAGTAGAACCACAATCTAACAAAGCAGGAAAAGCGGAAATTTGGAAGGCAATTGAATTCCACCATGTATGTGTTGATATGCTGGGAGTCCTTCATGGATAGGTGGTCGAGTTGGTGTTTGGCATCACCAACAGGGTCGTGGGGGCCGAAGTTGGTCTGGAGCTCAAGGACGAATTCCCGATAATTGTCCATCCATCTGGAGGAGGTTGGGCTTGAACCATTTGAGGGCCATACCTTTTAGGTAAGACTGGGCGAAGGTGACTTTTGCGCGATCAGTCCGGAATGCATGGGGACGGTCCTGGAAGTTCAGCTCGCATTGGACCAGGAAGGCCTGCAGCTTGCGAGGGTCAGTCCTGTCAAAGGTGTCGGGTTCCTGCACCTTCGTGCGCAGAGATGAGGAGTTTTCAGATTCGTGGTCACGGCATGATAACTCAGCAAGGCCATGAACTGTGTTTGCAAGTGCCATGATAGGGTTAGGCGGGATTGCATTGTTGGGGTTGTCGTCATCGGAGGGGTTGGGGTTGTCACTGCTGCTGTTCCCATCATCAGAGGGGTCCGGGGCACCCCAAGAGGGGTGATGATCTGCGGGAGTAGGGGTGGAGATGATTTGAGATGGAGGTTGATGTACAATGAGCAGAAAAGCTTCGGAATTGTTTGGCGACATTGGGGCCTTGACACGAGGTCATCAGGGAGTGCAGGGCGTCTTCTCGGGCTGCCTCCGACTGAGCTGCATCGATGCTTTGCATACTGCGTGTTTGGCCACGAGTCTGGATAGTTCTAGACATGCAGTAAAGATATGATGTTAGCAAACTCATAGAGGTTTGAGTTTGAATATACTGTCAAGTCCGGGTTCAATCCCGGAATTCCCGGATAGTCCAGAGTGCGTGGAAGGGCGGAGTTTGGCAGGAATCCCTGAGGGGGGTTGGAGGGGTAAGGAACTTCGGCTTCAGCTTATGTACTGTGCCTCTGTATGAGTTCTGTTCCTTGATTTCGGAGCGGAGGGTCGGAGATCAATCCTAAGGTCAACTCAAGGACTGAGGAGGTTCAGAGTGAAGTGGATCAGGAAAGAATGGGATTTAGTTGATATCTGAACTAAGGAAATATCAGAGAGTACAAGTGGGTTTACATACTGAAGAGTCCAGAAGATATAAATATGTTTAAGTATGTCAGATGAATCGGAATTTCGGGTTTCCAGAAGACAGGAAGGAATGAATCAGAATGGCGTCAGAATGGTGGAATAATGACTGAGGGCAATGGCATGATAATTGTGAGGCAAGGGGACAGGGAATTATCGATAGGAACTGTAGATGTCAAGAAGTGTCAAAGGAAAGTGACATATGTCAAGAGATAGCCGAGATAGGAATACGAAAGTCCGGGATGGGAAGTACGGGGTTCGGAATGTCCAATGAAAGAGAAATCTTCTCAGGTAAAGTCTGAGGCTCAGGATTCAGGATTTGATCATAGGGGTTAGGAATTGGGCTGGATGGATTAGGGAAGTTTCAGGATGTGACACATAGCCAAACCTTGGCATCAGATTCATTGTTGGCTTTGGGATTGGCTCTGGTCTCACCCCCATCTGACAATCTCGAGCTTCCAAGCTCAGTCTTGGCATACTCCATCCATCTTGATGAGCTCCACCCCACCTATTGAATCCCACTCCATTTCCAATCTCATCATTAATGTCATATCTATGGCCTGGTTACCATTCCAAATACCTTTGGTGTGTGGATTTCAAGCTCAGTCACTTACTGAGTGGTCATGATCTTTCCAGCTTTGTCTTTCCAGGCTGCCAGGATGGCTACTCTCATCCCACATCTCTTCCACACCTCTGCAAACTCCCTCACATATTTCTCCCCTTTCTGTAAGGCTGTTCTACAGTAGGATGTCAGTAGTCAGTCTCCATTCAGAGCTTCAACCCTTACCTTGCCTATACCTCTTGAGGTGGTCTTTCTTTCCTCCATTCTTCAGCTTTGGCTTTGGCCTCCTTTAACTCTTTGGTGAGACTTTCCATCATCTTGTTCACAGCCCATGGATACCAAGCTATCATCTCTCTGTCCCTAGGTTTTGACCCATTGTCTTCCTCTATTATCTTCTGAATTCCTATCCTCTTCTGTACCTTTATCATATCCCTAGCAGTGAAACTCTTTCCATACTTTACCAGGGGTTTGATAGTTCTTTTTTGGCCATGGTTGTAAAGCAAGTTCTTGTACATCTTTCCTGAAACATAAACATCAGCTGAAAATCCCACATGACACATAGTACTCACCTCCTTCCGGCCATCCCATTCCTCTATGTTCATCCTTCCCACCATATTTGTCACATCCTGAAACTTTCCCAACCCATCCAACCCAATTCCAGCCCCTAATGATCAAATCCTGAACCCTGAGTCTTTGACTTTACCTTGGAAGATTTCTCCTTCATCTGATATTCCGAATCCCGTATTCCCTGTCCTGGACTTTTGTGTTCCCATCTGGACTTTGTATCTTGGCTATCTCTTGACATATGTTCCTTTCCTTTGACATTCCTTGACATTCACAGTTCCTATTGATAATTCCCTTTCCCCCTGCTTTACAACTATTGTGTCATTGCCCTCAGTTATTATTCCATCATTCTGACGCCATTCCAATTCATCCCCTTACTTTGTTCCAGAAACCCAAAACCCTGATTTGTCTGATATACTCTCACAGGTTTATATGTTCTGGACTCTTCAGTATATAAACCCACTTGTACTCTCCAATATTTTCTTAGTTTGAATATCAACTAAATCCCGTTCTATCCTGTGAAGTCTCTACTTCACTCTGAAACCTCCTTCAGTCCTTAAGTTGATCTTAGGATTGTCTTCTGACCCTCTGCCTTGAAATTGAGGAACAGAACTTGTACAGGGGCACAGCACATAAGCTGAAGCCAAAGTTCCTTACCCCTCTGACCCCCCCTCAGGGATTCCTGACTGACTCCGCCCTTCCACACGCTCCAGACTATCCGGGAATTAGGGGATTGAATGTGGACTTGACAATATCCAACTTCTTCACTTCCTTATACATCCATGCCTCCAAATGAGATTTGATGATCTCTATTTCCTCCTCTGACAGCTTCTGGAAAGCCTTGGTCCCAATAGATACACTGCTAGCTCTACTAGATGGTTCACAAGGCATGATGTCCAGCAATATTTTGTTCAAAGGGTGTGTGTCAAGAGTTGGTAGTGTCTTGTCCTTGTCAGTCCCTACCCAAATCCTGGATTGCTTCATCAACATCAGATGCTGTAAACATGATTGTTGACATTGCTGAACTTTGTAATCTTCTGATCGATCTTCCTTCATGCTATAATGCCCCTTGATTCATCTTATTATAGACATCTTCCCTCACCATTTGGCAATTTAGGTGGTCTTCACCCTGATCACTACCCTTGTGGGGTTCCAACATGCCTTATCTAGTAATTTACATAACATGGATGCCATCAAACTTTTATATCTGACATGCACCTCAAATGACACATGGATTAGAGGAATGACAAGGTGATCAGTTGGCTACTGGAATGTGTGCTGTCTGGTCAAAGAATCATGTTGAGATTCTGTCCTCCTGTTGTCTAGCCATGCCAAAGGCAAAGTGTGTTTCTGTAGATGCTCATAGTCCTGTAGTGGAGGTTCAGTGGAAGACCATCCAAACCACCCAAGGTCCAAAGACTAAATTGGTGAAAGTCACTCCAGACAAGAAAAGGCCAAGAAAGAGGTCCCCAAGAAATACCCCATCCACTGGCCATCACTTCCAAACATATGACCAAGGTGATTTCTATGACATGCCAGAGCCATTGAAATTTCCTAGCAAGGTAAGATTCTCATTTGTTCTTGCAATATACTCTTTGGGAAGTTGACTATTCCAGACACAAAATGACTTCCTCAGGGAATGGCAAGATCATAAAGAACTGTATTTTGATATCTTGTTACAGCTGGAGGGACCACCTGATCCTTGGAAGTGTTCTTATTGTCTCAGAGATGGTACCTATAGATGTTCAGATTGTTTCAGAAGGCCCCTCTTTTGTACTTCCTGCTATAGAGAGAACCATAGGGCTCACCCCTTTCATCAGGTAGAGCAATGGACCAGAACTTACTTCCAGCAATCTTCTCTTTGGCTGGTATGTTTCCTGATACTGATACTGAAATGCCTCTGCTTGATCAAAGTGATGCCCATAGGCAGGATTCCCATAGGCAGGATTGACTCTACATCTGAGACATAATGGAGGGGTGTGCCCATCTGGAGTTAGGGATGTGCCTCAGGATGTGCCTGATGAGGAATGGGAGAGTTCCCACCCAGCAGCTTGACTACCTCACTTTCAAGTTCCAGATTCTCCTGGTGCCCTAGTGGTGGTGGACACCTCAGATGTGCACTATTGTGACCTGGCATACTGCAATTGTCCAGACAGTCTGGGCCCCACATCCAGCTACTTGGTGCACATCACGAGAAGTCAAGTTAGTCATTCTACTAATCATTCGTTTTTATGTCTACATGATGTACCAACAATTCATTACCATGAACAATGCATTGATTTCCATCTTTATTTCTGTCTTTGCTTTGTCACACTGAAACATTGTGCAGACCCAATGCCGAGCGGGGTGTCAATATGTTGGCCATGACAAAGCATTACTTTCTGTGACCTTGTGTGACTGTCCAACTACATCTGCAAAATGGCTGAAATGAATGCTTAATCAGTAAAGGTTTGCCAGCTTATGAGGAGTTACGTGTTGTGGGAGACAGGCTTCTCATTGGTGGAAATGCAACTGGCCTTTACAACATGACCATGAATGGCTTCGATTGTGGTATCTCACTTGCGATGCTGAAAGATCAGTTGCCACGAGAAAGATCAGATTGATCATTGGTGATTTGGCACATAGTAAATCTACAAGTACTAACTACTACATGAGACAATGCAAGATTTCTTTGTCAGCAAAGGAGTTCACATAGTATTGTTGGTATGCATCCAGGCATGATTCACTCATCACCTTGGTCTCAGAAAGCTGCATGTCAAAGACAGGGATCAGTTTGATGGTGTGCATGACATTTGTGAAGGGAACGACTGTGCCGAAAGCAGGATGACACTCTTTAGAGTCAAAAAGGGGGGGCGCTGTACTCTGTACATCCCCACACCAGCTGTATCATTGTCTGGTAGGCCAACAACAGTGAAATATTCGACATAAAGAAGAGGGGTGGAGAGGTGGGTAGGAAGTTTGTGACTCTTCGGAGTGAACACAGATTTGACTCGGGCAACATCTAGCAAATTTGGAATGGTGAGTCTCTTCCAAGAAGACCTGAGATGTGCAAGCTTACAAAAAATATCAGCAGCATTGGGGTGAATGAGGAGGACTGCATCAGAAGTGCCAAATGGCCATTCCGGTGAACATGGGTAGGCCTGAATAGCCTGACTCTTTGTCAAATAGTGTGATCAGAAGGAGGATTGCAGCTGAATCCGAAATTTGTACCACAGATCAACTTTCCCGGTTGTGGGGCTCCACAGACTCGTGGGGTCTCCCCCCAATGCCAAGTTTATGTAGTCAACAATGTACTGCATGATGTGGGGCAAATTATAGTCATGCTGCATCTCCACAACCAGGATTCCTGTGTGGTCTGGCTGAACAGTCACATGAAATGCTATAGCACCATCAGATGAGTGGAATCCTTTGGGATTTGCAAAGTGATTGTGGAATGGTCGAGGACCTCTAAAGGAGTGTTCCTGTTTGGGGGCCATGTAGGAGATAAATGATAATGCTGGATCAATGGTAGTCACTTCATCTTCTTGAAGGACAGCATTTTTGAGCAGGGCCTGGGACAAGCGTAGAATGTGGTCAAGGTCAAAGCAGTGCATGGATTCTTCACGGTTTAGTATTGCGACGATCTGGTCAACAAATGTTGCTGCCTGCTGACTGGTTTGTTCAAATAGCAGTTTTCACTGCTTGGTAACATTGGTGGTGTATTGCATGAGTGTGCCATTGTTAAGTCCAGGTTCGTTCCCGGAATTCCCGGATTGTCTGGAGTGCGGAGAAAGCGGGGTTTGGCAGGAATTCCTGAGGGGGGTTGGAGTGGTAAGGAACTTCAGCTTCAGCTTATGTGCTGCACCCCTGTATGAGTTCTGTTCCTTGATTTCAGAGCGGAGGGTCAGAGATAGAGATCAATCCTAAGATCAACTTAAGGACTGAGGAAGTTCAGAGGGGATCAGAAAAGAATGGGATTTAGTTGATATTCAAACTAAGGAAATATCAGAGAGTACATGCGGGTTTATATACTGAAGAGTCTGGAAGATATAAAGTTGTTAAAGTATGTCGGACAAATCAGAGTTTTGGGTTTCTGGAAGAAAGGAAGAAATGAATCAGAATGACGTCAGAATGGGAGAATAATGACTGAAGGCAATGGCGTAATAATTGCGAGGCAAGGGAGAAGGGGATTATCAATAGGAACTGTAAATGTCAAGAAGTGTCAAAGGAAAGTGACATATGTCAAGAGATAGCCAAGATAGGGATACGAAAGTCTGGGATGGGAAGTACGGGGTTTGGAATGTCCAATGAAAGAGAAATCGTCTAAGGTAAAGTCCGAGGCCCGGGATTCGGGATTTCGTCATAGGGGTTTAGAATTGGGCTGGATGGGTTAGGGAAGTTTTGGGATGTGACAGCCATTATTGGTGATATTGCGCGTGAAGCTTTGCATTAACTCCAACTTTGGGATGTTGAAGTCATCCCTGATGCCCTTGGCACCCCGGCGACCCTCTGCGTCCACAACTGCCTGCTTTGTTGTGTGAAACTCCTTTAATGCCCTGACCATGGACACTAGGGAGGAATTGGTGTGGGTGGGGTTTTGGGCTTGGTAGATAAACTTGATCATGGAGTGGATTGAATAAACGAATAGCAGGGTGCTGTTGGCACCAGCACCGGCCATCATCAGGACAATTGTCTGCTGGATGTCCCAATGTTCATGCCCCGTCATCTGCTTGATGTGAGAAACACCTGAGCTGAAATGCCTGATGGCGATACATTTGTGCTGAGTCTTGTATCAGGTGTCAAGAAGGTAGTTGCCAGCAACTTCCTTGCACCACTTGAGGATGTAGTCAAAGAAGAACTTATGGCAAGTGTGAGGAACTTCACCATTCAGAGAAAATGTAGGGTCAGCAAATTTCCAATCCCTCCAGAATGGTTGATGGACACTGAGCAGTTTAACAAGCTTAGCCTGCTTCTGAAACTTCTTGATGTCCCATGGATCTACCTTGCTACACACCTGCTGTATAAGCTGTAGTGTGCTCTGTCTGTCACCAAACTCAGGAAGCATGGCAGTTGTCACTGGGGAAGCATTATTTGAGACACATGCAACAAGCTGTTGCTCTGGCAAATCCGCAATGTAACTGACAAGCAGAGTGAAGCAGTTCCGGATGCATCCAAGGCCATCAGTCATGGAACAACCAGTCTGTGCACGTTGTTTAAGGCTACCAAAGGCAATATCCATACATCTGTGAAACACGTGCAAGATGAGGAGAGTCTGGAAATCTGGATGGACATCGAATGAAGGTATTGGCATGAAGGCAATGCATCGCCATGCATGCGAGGTTACCTGCATCCAAACATCTGATTGGATGCTACCTATGGTGACGAAAATGGTGTGCATTTCTAGTCTGCCAGTGTGTTTTGTCACTGGGGTCTTGTCCGATCCAATGATGATAGGAATGATTGTGGCGCCTTCTATAAGTTGATCCTGGTAAAGAAGTGAAATGCGAGTGAGAGATCCGCTGACGTGGGTGAACAGTTGATCTACTTGTATGTGATGCACCCGGTCACCTGTAAAGAATTCACTGTGGTCCCGCTCAGCACCATGCAGGACAACGTGAGGGTCAAAGGTCATATAGTTGACAAACATGAGGTTAGATACAATGTCCTGTACGACCTCATGTGCATCACACCAGATAAGACAAATGGGTCACTTGGACTTGTAAGGTGGAAGTTCGAGAGTGGTACACTGCCAGGAAGGACTGCCAGGCAAGGCATCAATCCACCCGACCAACTGCTCTGCGGATTTGAATGATAGTTTCTCTCGATTGTTGAACTATGGTAACCAGTGCTAGATTGTCAAGTTGAATCTGGAAGTGCCAGTGAATCAGCACTTACCCATTTCAGTTGGAGAAATTCATTGATTGCAGAGAGTGTCAGGTGTTTTGTGAGAAACTTCCCAAGGTCCCACTCACTGTCATCTTGAAATAGATAGTACATTGCATGTTCCTGATGCCTTTTATTTTTGTCTTCCTTCAACTTGTCTAGTAATGTCTCCCCTCTGCCATAGATGAATCCTGATGATGGATGATGCTGTTCTGAGATAAGCGGGTCATCATGACGCCGATGTAGAGCTGGTGGAACTGGAAAGGGAACCGAGTCTGAGTCCATGTTTAATAAAGTGCAATTCCCCTGTCCACTGTTCAGATGTCCTACCAGTGCGGCAGGGAAAGGGAAGTGGGTGTGACAAGTTGGACAGTCAATTGTTTCGCTGTGCCAAAGAATCAACCAGTCCATCAAGACTGGGTTCAATCCCGGAATTCCCAGATAGTCCAGAGCATGCAGAATGGTGGAGTTGGTCGGGAATCCCTGAGGGGGGTCGGAGGGGTAAGGAACTTTGGCTTCAGCTTATGTGCTGCGCCCCTGTACGAGTTCTGTTCCTTGATTTCAGAGCAGAGGGTCGGAGGACAATCCTAAGGTCAACTTAAGGACTGAAGGGGTTTCAGAGTGAAGCAGAGCAGGAGAGAACGAGATTTAGTTGATATTCAAACTAAGGAAATATCAGAGAGTACAAGCGGGTTTATATACTGAAGAGTCTGGAAGATGTTAAAGTATGTCGGAGGAATTGGAGTTTCGGGTTTCTGGAAGAAAGTAAGGAATGAATCAGAATGATATCAGAATGGTGGAATAATGACTAAGGGCAATGGCGCAATAATTGTGAAGCAAGGGGAAAGGGAATTATTGATAGGAACTATAGGTGTCAAGAAATATCAAAGGAAAGTGACATATGTCAAGAGATAGCCGAGATAGGAATATGAAAGTCCGGGATGGAAAATATGGGGTTCAGAATGTCCGATGAAAGAGAAATCTTCTAAGGTAAAGTCCGAGGCTTGGGATTTGGGATTTTGATCATAGGGGGTCAGAATTGGGCCGGATGGGTTAGGAAAGTTTCGGGATGTGACACAGTCAAATACTAGTGGTAATGAACACTTAACTCACACATGCTGGGGCCTGAGTTGTGAATGTCCTGACTCCATCTCAAGAATTATGCTAGAATGGTCACTGTCAGTATATGCTTTGCATGTGGCCTGAGCACTTGCGGGCCAAAAATTGTCTAAGTCCTTCAAACTCTGCAAGGCTTTAGGTCTGTGCAAACTTGAACTACCCAATGCTGAACTTCCCCACTTGCCTCAGATTGTACATACAACAGTGATGTCTGTCATCACAGAACCCCACCTTCAAGCTGCATCTTCTACTATGTATATTTGCGAAGCACTGCTTTACTATCCCTCTCGCAAATGCCCTGACTGCCATGTCAATACTAAGTGCAACATTTCTCTTGATCAAGCCTCACCCGAGTCTGACTGCACGGCCTCGCCTGACTCTGATGGTGCAGCCTCTCCTGACTCCATCTCTCCACCATTGTTATCCTCCCCTCCCACCTCCCCACCCCATGTTTGCTATTCCATTTCTTCCACATCAAAGACTTCTGGCGACTCTCCTGCATCCTTGGTGCTAAAGAGGTGTGTTGTAGAGGGGCAGACTTAGATGCACAACAGGTTCCGCCCCTACAATCGCCAGGTTGCTCCCCCCTCTAGAACTTCGCTTTGCTGCCAGGTCTATCATCCATTCATTGTTTACTAGTCTGGGTTTTGAGGATGTCAATTTGGTCAGTATTTGTCTCATTGTCACCGATTATTTAACACTCAGTGTCCGTTTCATTAGGGGAAAGAAAAGTTCATTTGTGGCCTCTCCCAGATGTCTGACAATGTGGTCCGCAAAGCATATGAAGCCAAGAAGGCCTCCAAGAAGTGTATCCTTTCTCGAATTTCCCTGACACATGATGAACTTAATGTCATGAACAAACAAATACAACTCTTGCAGGCTATGCAGGGGGAGCAGATTGAGGAGCTTTCTGCCACTGACGAGAAGTTAAGGTCTATCAAAGGAATTCTCGTGGGTCATGGCATCAAGGACCTTGAGGATGACATGGCTGTTGGCCATGCAATATATGCCAATGAACTCATTGCACTGACTATTGCTGACATGCAACTTGATCAAATGTCGAGTCTGGTTGGGTTTCTTGAGCAGCATGGGCTACCGGAGCTTGAGGACAATGATAGATCTTTGAGCTCTGATTTGTCCAATGCCTTGCTAGATGACCTCGTGTATGAAGATCAGTAGTAGGCAAGTTGCATCTTGTTCTATCCCTGCTGGTCTAGAGTGATCAGAAGCTTCAGAAGTCCTTCCACCTGTTTGAAATCAATGCCAGCCAATGGTTTAGTGTATATCTTTTGTATGTAATGCGCATTGATCAAAGGACAATTTGAAACTACTGCCTGGACTAGCACGGTGTGAAATCAGCAATGCGGCAAGTTTCCCCTTGACCCATTCTTTTAGATCATCATGGATTGAACCCAGCTTCCTCTAGTTTCATCATGTCGCGGCGACAAACTATTGCACAACGAGTAAGTTCGCATTGATAATATGTATGATGGAGATTGATATATGCACAGGTACATCCTGGACTACCTGCTGGGGGGATACTCTGAATCATGCACTAGAACTCCCCGAGGATGCCGCCTTCCTTGTGGAACTGCCCCTCGGACCCCCCGCCATGCCTCAGCCCCCCGTCATGCCTCAGCCCCCATTTTACAGACACACATCAGCATGGCAGCCCCCTCATGTATCGCAAGGCAGTCAAATCCACAGGCACACAGGATTGGAGTTGTTGGGGCCCACCTCTCAACCCCTCCATATGTTGCAAGGTGAGCAAGTTTACAGGCATACAGGATTGTGGCCCTCGTTGCTCACCAATCAGCACCCCCCTCCCACTGTCCCAGTCCCAGTCCCCCCTGCATTCTTTGATGAGGGGGGGTGGGCGCGTACCATGGGTAATAGCTATGAGTATCAATCCACTGCCAGTGGTGGGACTAATTGGCAAGGAAGTGAAAACCACACCATCCCAACAAATGGATGCCTATGCAAGGCAGCGTTTTCTGCACAAGAGCAGGCCCGAGCTGGGACATCCACATGGTGATACACGGACTATGTTGTGCTCCATCCAATGTGGGGGGAGAGCACCCCTTTGTCCACCCATACCAACACACGGTGATCAAGGTATGATAGTACTAGTCACTGGCTACCTGTCAAGTCCAGGTTCATTCCCGGAATTCCCGGATAGTGCGGAGTGTGGAGAAGGCAGGGTTGGCGGGAATTCCTGAGGGGGGTCGGAGTTGTAAGGAACTTCGGCTTCAGCTTATGTGCTGCGCCCCTGTACGAGTTCTGTTCCTTGATTTCGGAGCGGAGGGTCGGAGATCAATCCTAAGATCAACTTAAGGACCAAAAAGGTTCAGAGTGGAGTGGATCAGGAAGGAACGGGATTTAGTTGATATTCAAACTGAGGAAATATCAGAGAGTACATGCGGGTTTATATACTGAAGGGTCCAGAAGATATAAAGATGTTAAAGTACTATCGGACGAATTGGAGTTTTGGGTTTCCGGAGGAAGGGAAAGGAATGAATCGGAATGGCATCAGAATGGTAGAATGATGACTGAAGGCAATGGCACAATAATTGCGAAGCAAGGGGGAAGGGAATTATCGATAGGAACTGTAAATGTCAAGAAGTGTCAAAGGAGAGTGACAGATGTCAAGCAATAACCGAGATAGGGATACGAAAGTCCGGGACGGGGATACAAAAGTCCGGGACGGGAATGCGGAAAGTCCGGGACGGGAATGCGGAAAGTCCGGGACGGGAATGCGGAAAGTCCGGGACGGGAATGCGGAAAGTCCGGGACGGGAATGCGGAAAGTCCGGGACGGGAATGCGGAAAGTCCGGGACGGGAATGCGGAAAGTCCGGGACGGGAATGCGGAAAGTCCGGGACTGGAAGTACGGGGTTCGGAATGTCCGATGAAAGAGAAATTGTCTGAGGTAAAGTCCGAGGGCTGGGATTCGGGGTTTGGTCATAGGGGTTCGGAATTGGGCCGGATTGGTTAGGGATGTGACAGTATCCCCCTCTTAGGCACGAACCCTTGAGTGCCTGGATAGGAGTCCGTGATAGGCAATAGAAGTATAGCAGAGTTCGAAAAGCGGGGATCGATCTGAGGTGCCTTGCGACTGTTGACTGCTTGTTTAGTTCTACCACCTAACATGTCTACTCACTTGAAATCCGACGACGAAATCACCCATCTTCAGCAAGAGGAGGAAGAACGCGCGCAGGAGTCCGCCCGGAGAATCCAGGAGGCCAGGGAGAAAAAGGCTCGGCGAGAGGCGGAGAAACACAAGGAGGCGAGGCGGAGGCTTGAGGAGGAGGCGCGGAAAAAGGCGGAGGAGGACGAGAGGAGGAGGAAAGTGGAGGCGGAGGTTGCGAGGGTCGCGGCTGAACGGTTGCGGCAAGGGTCGCAAGAGTCGCAGAGGCGTGGGGCAAGCGGCTCCTTGAGGGGGTCCGAGGCAGGGCCTTCGCAGGTGAGTGTGGGAAGCCCCGGGGCTAATACTCCCTGTGCGGCCTGCGTGCGGGTGGGGGTACCATGTCCGGGCCCGAAAACCAGGAGATTGCGGACGTGCGCGAGGTGTGCACAGGCGCACTCATTGTGCCAGGAGGTCGGAGCGGGGAAGCAGGTGGCCGTGGAAGTAGTGTCGCCGCGCGGGGGAAAGGACCGAAAAAGGCGGAGACAGAGGAGTCCGGAGGTCCGGGAGGAGGGCGTAGGGGAGGATGAGGAAGACGAGGAGTGCCGAGACGCGCTTGGGGCCCTGACGGAGTCCTACGAGGCCCAGAGGCGGGCCAACGAGGCATACCAGGGGGCCGTCGTGGCCCATCTATCGGGGATCCAGCAGGTGTTGTCGGACGGCCTGGTGGCCTTCCTGGTGGCTCAGGGGTCCCGATTCGGAGATTCCGGAGGAAGCTGGGGGGCATTGGAGTGGAAGGGGAAGGAGAGGGATGATGGGGAGGAAGGTCAGTGGACAGATGGGGAGGATGGGGATGAGGAGGGGGATGAGGGTGAGGAGGGAGGTGAGGAGGATGGAGATAGGGAGATAGTGTAGTGTCTCTCATCGGCCTCCTTATGTATAATTAGTGTAGTTTTGTGTTTTAGCAAATCAAACACCATGTTTCCGCCCTCATCCGAGCGAATTAAGGGGTCCGGACTTTCCGGGGTATGTGGAGTGAAAGTCCGAGACGAGTTCTGATGCATAAGCGAGCTTGGTTGCGAGGATCCAAGATGTTTCTTCATCAGTCCCTTCGTAACCTGCCCACCTTACCAGGTACAGGAGTTGGCAATTCCTGCGTTTGCAGTCGATTTTGGAGTCTAGGATTTCGGAGATTTCATATTCAGGTTCTCCGTCGACTTCGACTGGGGGAGGTGGGGGTTCGATTCGATTCGGGATGGTGTTCAGAGTTGCGGGTTCTAATGGGGAGATGTGGAAAACGGGATGGACAGCATGCATGGAGTCCGGGAGTCGGAGGGTGAAGGACAGGGGTCCGGCTTGGGCAATAATGGGATAGGGGCCGAGGTTCTTTTCCGAGAGTTTTTTGGAAGGGCAAGTGGAACGGAAATACTTCGCCTTGACGAACGCTTGGTCTCCAATCCAGAAGTCCGGTGCCGGAAGTCGTCGGGAATCCGCGGGTCCTTGGTAGCATTGCTGGGCGCGAGCCATCTCCATGCGTAGGAATTCGTGGAGTTCCTGTAGGTCGACTGCATATTCACGGGCATGGGATGAGGTCAGGTCCCTTTCGGGATAGACCGTGACGTTAGGGTGATAGCCTTTATTAGCGAAGAACGGGGATACTCCTGTGGTAGCACTAGGGGCATTATTGTAGGCGAATTCCGCAAGGGGTAGGAGTTCCGACCAATTGTCCTGTTGGTAGTTGCAGTAGATTTGGAGATACTGCTCGAGGGTCTGGTTTGCCTGTTCTGTTTGCCCGTCGCCTTCGGGATGGTATCCCGAAGTGAAGTGAAGTTGGATGTCGAGGGCTTTCCCGAGGGAACGGAAGAAGTGGGAGACAAACTCGGAACCCTGGTCGGAGGTGATATGGGAGGGAACTCCGTGCTTGGAAAACACGTGGAGCAGGAATAATCTCGCAAGGCTCGGAGAGTCGATAGTGTCATGAGTGGGAATGAATATGGATTGTTTGGAATGGCGGTCGATGACTACGAGGATTGCGGTGTATCCGCTGGAGGGTGGGAGTTGTTTGATGAAGTCCATGGAAATGGAGTTCCAGGGCTTTTTGGGGATTGGGAGTTGCTTGAGCATTCCATAGGGGTGGTGTCTTGGAGTTTTAGCGCGGGCGCACGAAGTGCAGGAACTGACATAGTCCTTGACAAAGGTGCGGAGGCCTGGCCAGGTGTATTCCTGGCGGACAAGCTCTAATGTCCTGTTTTGCCCGAAATGTCCGGATAAGGGGTGGTCGTGCTTGTACCGGAGAATGCGAAGACGGAGGTCCTTAGCTTCCGGGACAAAGATGCGATTGTCGAGGGTCAGGAAACCTTTGGGGTTGACAGCCCACCGGGAGTCCGACGAGTCCAGAAGATGGAGGGAAGCTATGGGGTCGGAGGACAGGGAATCTAGGATGTCCTTGTAAATGTCTTCGATGTCCAGTAGGGACGAGGCCCGGAGGACTGGGGCAAGTAGGATAGTGGCTCGTAGGGATGAGGCGAGCTGTTCTTGGGTGAACACTGGTCGGAGGTTATGGGGATTGACGTGAGCATAGTCCTTATCCCCCTCTTTGGGGTAGACGTCCCAGCGTCTAGTGAGGGAGTCAGGTTTAGCTCCCAAACGTCTGGGGCAGAAGCGGATGACGAGGTTGAACTGGGATAAGAATTCCGACCAGCGGGCCTGCCGGCGGGTCAGGACGTTGGAGGTGGAAAAATATTCCAGATTTTTGTGGTCAGTAACGACGTCAATAGGGGTGCCGGAGCCTTTGAGGTAATGACGCCAATGCCGGAAGGCCTCATGGATAGCAAGGAGCTCCTTATCATGAGTGTCGTAGTTGAGTTCCAGGGCTGTCAAGGTGCGGGAGTAGAATGCGATGGGATGGAATTCCTTGTCCAGACACCGCATCGAGAGGATTCCCGCGATAGCGTAGTCCGAAGCGTCGGTCTTGACCATGATAGGGCAGTCCGGAATCCAGTGAGTAAGGATAAGGGCTCAGGTGAAGGCGGAGCAGCAGGAGTCATCGAAATTCCAAGGGGTGTTTTTCCGAGTGAGTCGGGTGAGCGGAACAATGATATCGGAGTAGTTGAAGATGAAACGACGATAGAAGTTGGCGAACCCGAGGAAGGACTGGATGTCCTTGACCTTCCGGGGTTCGGGCTGCCTGAACTTTCTCCAGGGACATGGTAAGTCCCTGGGGGGAGAGACAATAGCCCAGGTATTTGATGGAGTCTGAGTGCCACTCACACTTTTCTGGTTTGGCATAGAGTCCGTGTTTCCAGAGATGCCGGAGGACTTCCCGGACATGTTCTTTGTGAGAAGTCATGTCGTTGGAATAGATGAGGATGTCGTCGAGGTAAACCATGACACAGACGTCTAGAAGGTCTGTGAAGATGCTATTGATGAACCGCTGGAAGGCTGCCGGGGCATTGGTGAGCCCAAAAGGCATCACTAGCCACTCGTACGAGCCATAGCGAGTCCAGAAGGCGGTTTTCCACTCGTCTCCGGGAGCAACGTGGACAAGGTGGTATGCATGACAGAGGTCAATCTTTGTATATACCTTGGCACGGCTAGGGGAATCAAGGAGGTCGGAGATCAGGGGCAGTGGATAGCAGTCTTTCTTTGTGATTTTGTTGAGACCTCGGAAATCGACACAGAGGCGGAGGGATCCGTCCTTCTTATGGACAAAGAGGACGGGAGCACCGTGGGCGGAATTGGACTGGCGGATGAAGCCGTAGTTGAGGTGTTCATCTATGAAATCCCGGAGGGACTCGAGTTCTGTAGCGGAAACTGGGTAAACAGTCCCGAGAGGGGGGGAAGCACCCTCCTCTAATTCAATCTTGAGATCGAATTCCCTGTGGGGCAGAAGGGTGTCAGCCTTGCGCTTACTGAAGACATCGGGGAAATTGTGATAGTCCGGAGGGACAGAGGAAAGGTCGACTTCTTCGGGGTTTTCGGAAATCCCGGAGTTCCAGGATACGGAACAGAGTTTGGAGTCCTGGGGACGGAGGTGAATGCTGAACTGCTCGGAGCCATCGAGTTTGCACACGCGCACAAAGGCAGCAGCATTGACAAATGAGATGCGAGGGGCTTCACGAGGCGGCTTGTTGGGAGTGTTGGAGTGAGATAGGGGACTGGGGTCTGGAATCTCCGGAGGTGACATCGGGGGCATTGGCAGGTCTTGAGCTGGCGTTCAGAAAGTGATACTGCCCAGTACCCAGTCAATCAATGGATTGTAGCAGGTGAGCCAGTTGTGTCCTAGAACAAGGGAACAAGAGGAGTCCAACGGAGTAACATAATATGTACCATCAAAGAGTTTCAAAGAAATAGGAAGGTCGGAGTATGTCGGAAAATGATGCTTGTCAACGAAGGTAGTATCAATGAAACAGTCAGTAGAACCACAGTCTAACAAAGCGGGGAAGGCAGAAAATTCGGAAAATTCGGAAAGGGAAACAAGAGGCATAAGGGCCTTGGGATCATAAAGAGCGGATGCATTTAGACTGGTCTCCGTAAGTGCACGGTGGGATTCAACGCAGCCTCCTTCCCGTGCGGAGTCCGGAAGGCTGCGCCCTAATTTTTTGCCTCAGGGGTGGAGGCCTCCGGTTTGGCTTCCGGAGCGGAGGAGGTTGTTGCTGCACGGGCCTTGGATGCACGGGAAGTGGACTTCTGGCAATCCTTAGCTACATGTCCGGCGGCTCCGCAGAACATGCACAGCTTGAGGTCAAAGTGGTGTTTACGTTCCTCAGAGGTGAGTTGTCCGTCCTTCCTGAGTTTACTGGAGAGGTCAGATGCGGGTTTAGGGGCGGAGGACTTTGCCGACGAGGACGCAGAAGTGTTGGACGGAGTGGCGGGCTTTGGAGATGGGGTGTTCAGAGTACTTTTGGAAGTGGAGGACTGGTTTCCGGAGGGTCGGACTTGGCGAGCAACCTCGGATTTGCATTCCCAGTATCTTCCATCGATAGTCTGGGAGAGAGTCTGGAGCTCTCCTAGGGAACGCGGTTTTCCGATGCGGGATAGTTCGTCTTTGATGCGGTCCAGAAGTCCATTGTAGAAGTGGTGTGAGAGGGCTCCTTCGCCATAGCCCCAGACCTGGGAGGCTAGGCGATTGAATTCTACCACGTATTTGTTGATATGCTGGGAGTCTTTCATGGATAGGTGGTCAAGTTGGTGCTCGGCATCACCAACGGGGTCATGGGGGCCAAAGTTGGTCTGGAGCTCGAGGACAAATTCCCGATAGTTGTCCGTCCATCTGGAGGAGGTCAGGCTCAAACCATTTGAGGGCCATACCTTTTAGGTAAGACTGAGCAAAGGTGACTTTCGCATGGTCAGTCCGGAAAGCACGGGGGCGATCCTGGAAGTTCAGCTCGCATTGGACCAAGAAGGCCCGCAGCTTGCGAGGGTCGGTCCCATCGAAGGTGTCGGGTTCCCACACCTTCGTACACAGGGATGAGGAGTTTTCGGATTCACGGTCGCAGCACAATAACTCAGCGAGGCCGCGGACTGCGTTTGCAAGTGCCATGATAGGGTTAGGCGGGATTGCATTATCGGTGTTGTTGTCAAAGGGGTTGTCGTCATTGGAGGGTTCAGGGTCGTCGCCACCACCGTTCCCGTCGTCAGAGGGGTCCGGGGCACCCCCGGAGGGGTGACGACCTGCGGGAGTAGGGGTGGAGACGATTTGAGATGGAGGTCTGGCCTGAGAGGCAGAGTTTGATGAATGATGAGCGGAGAAGCTTCGGAATTGTTCGGCGACATTGGGGCCTTGACGCGAGGTCATCAGGGAGTGCAGGGCGTCTTCCCGGGCTGCCTCCGACTGAGCTGCATCGATGCTTTGCATACTGCGTGTTTGGGAACGAGTCTGGATAGTTCTAGACATGCGGATAAGATATGATGTTAGCGAACTCGTAGAGGTTTGAGTTCGAATATACTGTCAAGTCCAGGTTCTTTCCCGGAATTCCCGGATAGTCTGGAGTTGCGGAGGGGGTGGGGTTTTGTGGGAATTCCTGAGAGAGGTCAGAGGGGTAAGGAACTGCGGCTTCAGCTTATGTGCTGCACCCCTGTACGAGTTCGGTTCCTTAATTTAAGGGCGGAGGGTTGGAGGTTGGTCCTAAGGTCAACTTTAAGGACTTAGAGGATCAGAAGGGAGGTGATCAGGAAGGAACAGGATTTAGTTGATATTCGAATTGAGGAAATATCAGAGAGTACATGCGGGTTTATATACTGAAGGGTCTGGAAGATATAAAGATGTTAAAGTACTATCGGACGAATCGGAGTTTCGGGTTTCCGGAGGAAGGGAAGGAATGAATCGGAATGGCATCAGAATGGTAGAATGATGACTGAAGGCAATGGCGCAATAATTGTGAAGCAAGGGGGAAGGGAATTATCGATAGGAACTGTAAATGTCAAGAAGTGTCAAAGGAGAGTGACAGATGTCAAGCAATAACCGAGATAGGGATACGAAAGTCCGGGACGGGAATGTGGAAAGTCCGGGGTTCGGAATGTCCGATGAAAGAGAAATTGTCTAAGGTAAAGTCCGAGGGCCGGGATTTGGGATTTGGTCATAGGGGTTCGGAATCGGGCCGGATTGGTTAGGGATGTTTCGGGATGTGACACCAGGCTGGCTTCATGCTGCTTCGGGAATAACTAACAAACTTGATTTCACAGTCACCATCAGGTGAAAAGCACCAGTGCTTGTACTTCAAGAAAGAAATTGTCAGTGATGTAATCATTGGCACTGTATTCTTTGACCTCAAGTGTGGTCATCTTGTTGATGAAGCAAACCTCAACCCTGTCATCGCACTTGCCATCACGGCTATCCTCTTATCCTTATCCATCAAGGAGCACGAAGATGGCATATATGATAATGTATCCAACCATGCTGAAAATATTATGGAGACTTACTGGGAGGTCATTGCATTCATCACTGATGTTGTATGAGCAGATGCTACAGCCCTTCAACAATACCTCTCTTATTGCGTAGATTGAGTTACTCGGGGGGTGCAGTTAGTCCCAGGAAAAGGGGGCGAGTCGGAGGATGACCAGCCTGAGTAGTAGGGCTAATAGCAATGATAACAGATATCAGTGTTGATTAGATTACTGATACCTCAATCTACAAGCTTAGATGATCTCGGTACACCTCGCTAGATTGCTGCAAGTATTTGCCTAAAAGGATATATATTTCGAACTATACCAAAAGTAAAACACACTAAAAACTCCCGGAGTAACTCCCGGAGTCGAGTCGCTTTGTTGATGTATGTGGTCTGTGATAGTATGCGATCCCGCATCAATATAAAAACGGCTGTAAGCGAACGGTTTCGGGGTCATCCAGAAAATGAATGATCCCTGTGACTTGCGTAAAAGTTCCCGGACTTTTTAGTCTGGCATGAAGTACATGCTGTAAGTGTTCTCGACGGTAACAGGGCACCGTGAACTTTATGAAATCGCAGTGTCCGTGACCGAGATTTCAGCCACACTGCCCCTCAGTCATTGTACGTGCGAAGTTTTGAGTTGCCAATTGCAGCATTTTTCCAACGAGTCACTTGACTCCAACCCTCCAAACACGAAAGATGGAAAAGTCAGTTGGCGAGCAGGAGTTGTTGGCCCCATTGCAGGAATTTACACGTGCGGTTTGGGGCAAAGATACTATTTTCAAGAAGAAGCTGCAGTATCACCTTCGGGGAATAGAGCGAAGTGCGGAGTATCTCGACCTCGGGGACCATTACCGGGCACTGCAGGCGCTTCTGCCAGGCTGGTGGAACAGCAAATTCCTTGTAAGAAAAGAATACCACTTTGCGATGGAAATATTTGAGGAAGGGGGGCAGTATCCGCTTGGGGCTTATGTTGTCGGACAACCTGGCATCGGTGAGATGTATCACATTGATTCACAATGTCCTTGCTCATATTTCCATGCTGGTAGGCAAAACCTACTTTCTCGCCTACGCTCTTATCGAACGCCTGCGCAAGAAGCACCCTGTTGCGTTTGAACTCGACCAGAATAGGTACGCATTGTTCACAGGCGCCGACGTCACCATCCATTCTTCCCACTCGAGGACGCCCCTGGAGAAAAGTGATTTGTGGGCACTCTCCGACTCGAACCAGTTTAGCATCATCCCAGCTTGGGCGTTTCAGATGACCCCTGGTGTCCGCGTGTTTCAAGCGACCTCTCCTAATTCTAGTCGCTGGAAGGAATGGAGCAAGCAACATGGCGCCGAGCCTTATATCATGGACGTGTGGTCCACCGAAGAGACCGCCGACCTTGCGTGAGTGAAAAGGGCAAACACCTACAATGAAATCTGACAAGATCAGCTCACTCTTGGACTTTGATGTCGAGCGCATGACCGCTCTTGCGACTGCATGGGGTGGCGTTCCTCGTCCATTGTTGCGACTCTTTCGGTCTCTCACCTCCGAGTCAGCCTTCGAGAACAAGATCAAGAGGGCTGCTTTCAAGGCCGTCACTTCTCCGAATTGCATTTCGTCATTTCAAGAGCTCAATATCGAGAGCTCTGGCCCATCCTCCATTTTCACCATCAAACCGAGGCAAGACAGCGACGGTCGCATATATCGCAACGAGGCTGCCATCTATGTAGCTACTCCAACAACCCTCGACCTCCTAGCAGTAAACCTCCGACAGCGTGATGCACGCATCAAGTCAGATTTCTTCACCGCTATGGGGTCGTGTTCAACTACGCGCAGCAGCGCTGGCATTATTTACGAGCGTTGGTTCCACTCCCACTTCGTCTCTGGACAATCCACTCACTGCCAGTGGCATGATGGAAACTTACCTCCTACTCTGCCACCGGTGACTCGGTTTATTTCTACCATTGACGAACTCAAGCATGCGACCCCCCCATTTCACTGGATTGCTCCCACGACAAACTTCCCGGGTATCGACAGTGCTCTCATTACCGAGGATAATATCTTTGCTATCCAGGTGACGCTTGCATATAGCCTTAGAACACCTCAAACTGGTTTAAACAAACTGCGGTCACTCTTACCGCCGGCAATGAGGGACCTCCGGTGGAGCGTCCTGTTTGTTGGACACAGCGATGACCAGGTATATAAGGTGTCAGAGGAATGGGTTGGCAAATTAATCATCGACATGCCTTCGGGAAGGGGGCCTGTGCCAGTGGGGTGGTGTTCTCTGGATCCCACAGCGAGAAACATCACTTACATTGTATGTATAGCCATCCCTTGGCTGGAGACTTTTTTGCACACTTGTCTGACAAGTTCACGCAGGGATCCGATGGGACACGTTATGATCCTGAGAAGACGGCACAAATCTTTTGAACCTCCTAAACTACAGACGCTAGCTTCCTATCTGGTAATTGCACTACGCACCGATTTGAACGTGACGTCTTACCTTTTCTATCCAAGTTACTTGGGGCAATAGGCATTGACAATCGGATCCATCTGCCTACCTGCCATTCGAAAAGACATGGACAAATGAGCGTTGTCTCGGCTCGTTTCCTTTACCCTGCCAGAATTCCTGCGCTCACTCTGGAATCGACCAGATAGCTCACCAAAGCCACAACGCCGTGTAGCGAAGGTCACATTTTCATTGAGCTATTGGATCGATTGTTAGTGAATGTACAGTACGTCTGCACAAATCACCCCTTCTCCCACCCCTCTCTCGACGGGCATTCTACCTGTCCCTCCGTCCCTCTTCAAGAACACGCTGACGACATTGGATAATGCAGTGCGTGCCCTCCCTTCCTGTCTATCAAACTTCGTCAACTCACGGATGTTGCTCCACACGACCTTTTGATATGTCCTGGTCACACTTGCCCCATATGGGTCCAAGAAATGAATGTTGATTCATAATATGTCTCCCATGTATGCGCACTACAAATCTTTCTCAAGGTGTCCTGGCGCTGATAAACATCTTGTGCTACTGTACAGCCTCCTCAAGAAGTTCAAGGCTTGCAAAGTCCCAAGGACGACTTGTCTCGCTCATATCGAGATCTGACGACCACATAGCTTTTGTAGCGACATGCCTCCGGTCCCTTCCTCCACGTGGGTACTATCAGTAGGCTATATGCGCAGTATTCAACAATGGACAATTATCTACACGTCGTCCATCCCACAGCACTACGACAATCAATCATGTACCAGTGATCGGCTCACCTTGGATCCTCTGCAACGATCCATGGAGCATTCAAGAGGTCACTACCAACGGAGACACGAACAAACCTGGATTGAAGAAGCACAAACTCGCCCCATATGTCTTGGATCTATATCTATTGGTGTTGCCAAATATTAATGCAGAGACCGGGTCTTCACATTCGAAGTAGAACCACAACATGACGAAATCGAGCGTGGGTATTGTTTCCACGTCGCGTCGTACATATGCTATGGACAATGCAATCCAGTCGGGAATGACTAGTCTGGTAAAATTCGTCCGGGCTTTGGTGGATGGAGCGGGTTCGCTGGATGACGTGTGAGTAGGATAAGCCACGATCGAAAGGACCAGTCCAACATAGTACTATTCAGACCACGCTCACCTTCAAGTCCATGAACACTTACGACTCATCTCAATGAATCAGCAAAATGGTGAAGAAAAGGTTAGTGTCACATCCCGAAACTTTCCCAACCCATCTGACCCAATTCCGGCCCTTATGATCAAATCCTGAACACCGAGCCCCGGACTTTACCTTGGAAGATTTCTCCTTCATCTGATATTCCGAATCCCGTATTTCCCGTCCCAGACTTTTGCATTCCCATCCTGGACTTTCATATTCCTATCTCAGCTATCTCTTGACATGTTCCTTTCCTTTGACATTCCTTGACATTCACAGTTCCTATTAATTACCTTTCCCCCTGCTTCACAATTATTGTGCCATTATCCTCAGTTATTATTCCATCATTCTGATGCCATTCTGATTCGTCCTCTTACTTTGTTCTGGAAACCCAAAACCCTAATTCATCCAAAATACTTTAACAGTTATATCTTCCAGACTCTTCAGTATATAAACCCGATTTCACTCTGTAATATTTCCTTAGTTTGAATATTGACTAAATCCTGTTCTATCCTCTGAAAACCTCTCTCAGTCCTTAAGTTGATCTTAGGATTGTCCTCCAAACTTCTGCCTTGAAATTAAGGGACAGAACTTGTACAGGGGCACAGCACATAAGCTGAAGCCAAAGTCTCTTGCCCCTCCGACCCCCCTCAGGGATTCCCAACTGACTCCACCCTTCCATGTGCTCCAAACTATCCAGGAATTCTGGGATTGAACTCGGACTTGACAGTATATTTGAACTCAAACCCCTATGAGTTCGCTAATGATTCCTGCCACTCCACCTTCACCCAAGCCCCTATCCTTACTCACTGGATTCCGGACTGTCCTATCATGGTCAAGACTGACGAGAAATTCCACCCCATTGTGTTCTACTCCCATACCCTGACAGTCCTGGAACTCAACTACGACACCCATGATATTACCTCAAAGGTTCCAGCACCCCTATCAACATTGTCACTAATCACAAAAATCTGGAATATTTCTCCACCTCCAAAGTCCTGACCCACCGGCAAGCCTGCTGGTCAGAATTCCTATCCCAATTCAACCTCATCATTTGCTTCTGCCCCAGATGCTTAGGATAAACCTGATTCCCTCACTAGACACTGGGACGTCTACCCCAAAGAGGGGGATAAGGACCATGCTCACATCAATCCCCATAACCTCCACCCAGTGTTTACTCAGGAGCAGCTTGCCTCATCCCTACAAGCCACTATCCTACTTGCCCTGATCCTCTGGGCCTCATATCTGCTTGACATCGAAGACATTCACAAGGACATCCTAGAATCCCTGTTTTCTGACCCCATAGCTTCCCCCCAACTCTCAGACTTGTTGGACTCCCAATGGGCTGTCAACCCCAAAGGTTTCCTGACACTCAACAATCACATCTTTGTCCCGGAAGCTAAGGACCCACATCTTTGCATCCTCCGATACAAGCACGACCACCCCCTGTCTGGACATTTTGGGCAACATAGGACATTAGAGCTCATCTGTTGGGAATATACTTGGCCAGGACTCTGCACCTTTGTCAAAAACTATGTCAGTTCCTGCACTTCCTGCACCCAAGCTCAAGCAGCTTCCAATCCCTGAAAAGCCCTGGAACTACATTTCCATGGACTTCATCGAACAGCTCCCCTTCTCTGGCAGGTACACTGCAATCCTAGTAGTTATCAACCACCTTTGCAAGCAAGCCATATTCATTCCCACTCACGACACTATCAACTCTCCAAGCCTCGTGAAATTATTCCTCCTTCACATGTTTTCCAAGCACAGAGTTCCCTCCCACATAACTTCCAACTGGGGTTCCAAGTTTGTCTCCCATTTCTTCCTTTCCCTCAGGAAAGCCCTCAACATCCACCTTCACTTCACTTTGGGATACCATCCCACAGGCAACAGGCAAATGGATTGAGCGAACCAGACCCTCAAGCAGTACCTCAGAATCTACTGCAATTATGAACAGGACAATTGGTTGGAACTCCTACCCCTTGTGGAATTCACATACAACAATGCCCCTAGCGCTACCATGGGAGTATCTCTGTTCTTTGCTAATGAAGGCTACTATCCCAATGTCTTGGTCTACCCCAAAAGGGATTTGACCTCATCCTGTGCTCGTAAATATGCAATTGACTTACAGGAACTCCACAACTTCCTATGCACGGAAATGACCCACGCCCAACAATGCTACCAAGGACCTGCGGATTCCCAAGGATTTCCCACACCAGACTTCTAGATTGGAGACCAAGTGTTTGTCAAGGCAAAGTACTTCTGCTCCACTCGCCCTTCCAAGAAACTCTTGGAAAAGAACCTCAGCCCCTATCCCATCATCGCTCAAGCTGGACCCCTATCCTTCACCCTCCGACTCCCAGACTCCATGTGTGCCATCCATCCCATCTTCCATGTCTCCCAGTTGGAACACGTGACTCTGAACGTAATCCTGAATTGGGTCCAACCCCCACCTCCCTCAGTCAAAGTCAACAGAGAACCCAAATATGAAATCTCTGAAATCATAGACTCCAAAATCAACCGATAACACAGGAATTGCCAACTCCTGTATCTGGTAAAGTGGGCAGGCTACAAAGGGACTGATGAAGAAATGTCCTGGATCCTTGCAACCGAACTTGCTCACACATTGGACCTCATCTTGGACTTCCACTCTGCATATCCTGCGAAGTCCGGACCCCTTAACTCTCTCGGATGAGGATGTAAAACATTGTACAATTCATCAAAGACACAAAGCTAGCCTAATTACACGAGGGGGTTGAAAGGAAGTCTTACACAACTTCCCCATCCCCATCCTTCTCACCCCCCTTCTTACCCTCACCTTCCTCCTCATCCCCATCCTCCCCATCTTTGCCCTGCTCTTCTTCCCCATATTTCTGATGCTTCCCCTTCCACTCTGACACTTCCTAGTGCCCTCCTGCCTCTGCATCTCGGGACCCCCGAGTCTCAAGGAAGGCCACCAGGCCGTCTGTGAGCACCTGTCAGATCCCCAACATTTGTGCCACAATGGCCTCCTGGTAGGCCTTGTTGGCCCACCTCTGGGCCTCGTATGACACTGCTAGGGCCCCAAGTGTATCCTGCTCCTCTTCTTTGTCCTCCTGCTCCTCCTTGCCCTCCTCCCAGGCCTCTGGACTCTTCTGCCTCTGCCGCTTTCAATCCTTCCCTCCCTGCGGGGATGCCACTTTCATGGCCACCCTCTTCCCTGCCACTCTGGCCTCCTGGCACGACGTGTGTGCCTGTGCACACCTTGTGCATGTCCTCGATTGTCCAGTCTTTGGGCCTGGACATGGGACCCTCACCCTCATGCAGGCCACACAGGGCATGTATGCCCTGGAGAGCCAACCCCTGGGCCTCCCCGTGCTGCCTTGAGATGGCCCTGCCTCCAGCCCCTTCAACAAGTCACTCGCCCTGCACCCCTGTGACTCCTGTCGCCATTTGCACAACCTCTTTGATCATAAGGGGCTAGAATTGTGTTAGATGGGTTGGGAAAGTTTCGGGATGTGACAATGACAGCTGGTGGAAGGAAGCCAGAACCCTCCAAGTTAAGCATTTACATGTGATGCAAAACCAATACCATCCTCAGGAGAGGACCAGGTTTTGATTCAAGTGACCCTTGCTCTCAGACCCTTTCCCAAAGTGCCTTGACCACCCAAACTAATGTGCTGAGCTGTTGCTTGAGCACTGGAATCCATACTCTGATAATTCTTCTTTGCATCTGCATGTCAGCTAGCTAAGGAAGCTTCTCCAGCCCCAATGATGAAAAGCATTGAGCTGGCCATGCTATTGGAATCTCACTTCATGACTTTGAGCCAAAGGGGTTTCAGTACTTGGCTTGCTCAGGGGTTTCAAATCCAGCAATCACAGATCCAGCTAAAGTCAGAGACCTGTTCTTCTGGTCATTGGTCCACAAAAGCTCAAAGGCTGGCCCTGGAAAGGAAGAGGGATCAGCTAGGGACAGAAATCCACAGCTTTGTGTTGGATGCTGCTTCATTCTGTTCAAGCCAGAAGCTTGGGAGAGTGCTAATGCACTGTTTGGATTGACTCAAGGAGCTGCAATAAGCTTGGGACTGGAGTCCACAGTGAGTAACCAAAGACTCAGTACAGTGGACTCTGAGGGCTAAGTGCGACCTAATGTAAACAAAGGTAAACACTACAGTAAAGTATACAAGTCATTGATCTACTTGTGTAGAGCAATGGAATGAAGCTAAGACAACCAAGTAAATTGGTACCTAGGATAGTGTGAAGCATAGAATGACATGAGATAGGTTAGAAAGTGAATGGAGTGCATGTCAGCACTGTATAGACAATAGAAACACTAAAATGTGCACAGAGTGCGAAATCATCACAAGTAACACATTCATAGGTAGAATGGACACTCAGGGATCTAATGCAGCTGACCATGATGAGGAAGACTGGATTGATGACATAGGATCTGATGATGATGCCAAAGTAGCCTTCAGAAACCTTGATCCTCACCATGCCGAAGAAGCTGATCTCCCCTTCCCATCCTCCATGGATAGACAGGCTTGCAAGGACTTAGGTATAGATTGGTTTGCAGAGGAAGAACTGGAACTCAGAAAAGGTCAAGTCAATGACTGCCTACATCATCTGAGGATGGCATTGGCCGAGAAGTTGGTTCTGTTCCAGACCAAGCTTTGGCATGCAACTGGCCAGACCCTCACAACTTGGGCATGGGGCAAGATCAATGCCATAGAGCTAACTGTCAAAAGGCATGCTGATGAGCCATGATATCACTGGAAGCCAACAAAGACACTCTGATCCGGTAAAGGCTGCTTGAGCTGGAGCACCTCAAGGTCAGTACTGTAGTATCCAATCCAAATGCCCAGGGCCATCAGGACTCCACTTTGGCCTGGTTCTGCACCATGGATGTGCAAAGGGATGCAAAACTGGATGATTGGATGTCTGAATGTATGCTTCAATCTTAATGTTCAGTTGCTTATGGAGCGAGTTAACACTTTCAGGTACTTCAGTTTATTGGGGTCATTGGCTCAGAGCAAAGGCTCTCAAGGGCCAATGGGAAGAGGAAGTAGGGCTCCTCAGAGCAGAAGGGCAATGGACAAGTAACTTCTTTGATTACAAGGCGAGGTCATGGGGTGCCCTATTGCAGGCTAGGTGGGACATGCTTGCTATGCAGCCAGGACTCAAGCCAATTTTGAGAGACTTTGGGATCATTGTGAGGAATTGTTACAAAATTAGCAGATAAGCCCTATTTGGATGTATTTCCAATGAACTGTCAGGTTATTGTGCTGTATATTGTGTTATGGTAGAACTGTTTTAACCCCTTTTCTTTTCCTTCTCACATGACTCTGTACCATCACATGATCCCTTTCCTCTTTTGACTCTTTGTACAACCAGTGACTCCAGGCAAAGTCCCTGGCCTTATCTCTCTTCTTTCATATTCTATGACCTTCCGCCCAATGGTGTTTTATCCCTCTTGTCTTTAGTTACCTTTTTTGGACAATACCTACTTTGGATACCTTGGTCCGTGCACCATTCCCTGTAGCATAAAGACCTGTATTCTACTTGGTTACAACCCAAGTTAGATCTACGCAATACATAGCTTAACCAGCTATCTCTTGGTCTGAGAACTTGCTTCACTGATTGGCCTATAGTCTGCCAGTAGACTTGTGATAGATCTTGCCCTACTCGACAATAGGGCTTGTTGGTGTTATCTGATCGAGCTCTCATGACCTCATCAGCATAACATATTGTTTCCAGTTCATCTTCATCTTTGCAATATAACAAAATGCTGACCAAATCCTCTTACTTACCCATCTCATTTACAATGCCACAATCATCTTGCACCCCAACCCAACAAGGTTTCCAGGACATGACATGCTGGAGTCCATTGGCCTGACATTCAAATTTATCTGGCAGGCCTTACTGACAAAAACTATAAGAGGGCAGTAATTGCCTGGACTCAGCCACTGCCAAAGAGGGGGCAAAGAACGACTGAGGAATCCAAAGCAAAAACTAAGTATATATGTATAACAGAATGGGTGGAGAAGCGCTCACTAATGATAATCAGGGAATAGGAACAGGAACAAGAGGAATTTGGAATTAAGCAATGTAGGGAAGTGATGGAGTGTCCCCGGAGGCTCGGGAATGATGACAAGTAAAGGATGATGCAATACAATCAGGGTCTGCATGCCTACATGAATTCCGGATCGATTCCGAGATTCTGAGAGGTTCCACCTGGCAGTGGAGTGGAGGTAGGCATTCCAGCATTCCGGACATGTGGAAACACAGGGTTTGTTGTTCTGGTTCTGGAGTTCACTGTATTTTGTCACTTACAATCTGACTCCTGTGACCATGATCAACAAAGGAGAAATCTGCCATCGGAAGTGGTAGGTGTTGGTTTAGTACTGTTTTCCAATCTTACCCTGCTCCCAGGCCATGGCCACCTGGCTGATCTCCACTGCAGTAATGCATGGATGGACATTAGACATCTCCCATACAGTTCAGATGATTGTCAATCCTGAACATGCTGATGCCACGTTCCCCAATCGGGAGTATCAGCTGATGAGAACCAACCCAGGATTTCCACGGCCTTGGTGGTCTGACCACATGGAACAACTTCCAGAGATCTACACACAATGTCTGTGGAATGATCTCCATGAGCTTCATGCTCAATTCATGCCTCAATATGTTGGGGTAAGTTTCCATTCAGTCCATTCCCCTATCCCACTTGACTCATTCCCTGTTGTTTAGCTTTTGATCACTCCAGTGGGCCCTCAAATCTCCACCAACCAACAACAGATTGAGCTGGCATGGAGCCGGGCTGTGGAGACAAGGATGGCTTTGTCCAGAGAGCTCACCCATGTATGTGATGAGATGTGGTTGACCATGGAAAGGATAGTGCAGATGGAGGAACATTGGTCCCCTGAGGACATCCTTGCAGAGATCCAATCCTCTGACAGGAATTCTAGATACCAGTGGCCATTCATGTAGGGTATTTGTATTCTAGTAGCAATGTTCATAGACACTGCCAACTTGTATCATAAGTGAGGGAAATCCCCCTGTCTGACCCAATCACATCTGTAAACTCCACCCCCTCATGGACATTATCTCTCATATGGTAGGCCAGGCAAACCCCATCAGAAACAGAATGTGGCACCCCGTGCCAAAGTACCTTTCCAGAAATTCCCAGCAGGGTGCCAGGCCCATACCCCAGCCTGATCCCAATGCTATCCAAATCTATGTGTAGGTCAGAATCCCCCCTATGGTAGCCAACATGACCAACCACTGAGCCCTACAGTTGAGATACCAATGGAAAGGAGTGGCCCAATTGACAATGACCAACATTACCAAATATACCAAGGACCACTCAGAAAGGGCCACCTTCATTTCCTTGTCTTCAGTGGACTTGGCCAGTTTCAGCAGGGCTTCCAAAAGGAATGTGGTGTGCAGGGAGCTAGCTCCGAGCCATTCCCGAGGTCCGCAATGGCCATGCAAGTCTTTGAGGAGGGCCAATACCTCAGGTTGATGTCTAAATGGCTAGTTCTGTCAGGAAACCTTCGGTGTCAATGTAGCCAAAAGGTTCTTGCCACCCAGCCTTGCTGGTACCAAGCTAGAGATAATTTGATCACACCTGTGATCTCTCTCTCAAACAGGGCCTGGCCAGTCCTCCAAGACCTGGAGTTGCTGACGTTCCTGGATAAATCCAGGAATAGCAATTATTTCAGGTTTCAGGAACAGTCCTGCTGCCCAAAGTCATCAATGAGGCATCTATGGATATTTAACTTGGGGAGCTCACCTGGAACTCTTTGGATAGTACCCCAGGCAGATACCATGCCAAGATTACCCCAGTCTGGTCCAATAGAAGGGTTGGGTCTGATATCTCCTCTTCCTGCTACATAGGGAATCTGTCCTTGAAGAATTTCCCTCTTTCTGGATTGGTTCCAGTCTCCTTCAGCCCCAACATCTCAGCCATCCCTCGGATGTTGATGGGGAAGCTCCCTGAGACAATATAAATAGATATCTATGTGCTAGGAGATCACTTGCTTTGATTCTGATAAGTCCTTGCCATTGAATTGACTATCCTATTAGCTTGGAAGAGAACCAGTAAAGGAATGCAAGTATCAGGTAGTGCAGGAGTTGGTTGGGCAGGGTGACCAATGGCTTCCAGGAATTGCTTGACCATGTATTCAACAATAATATCAGACATGTGACGTCTCCAATGAGATGGAATGTCCATTGTAGAGGTAGATTGAATGGAATGTAGATCACTCAGCCAAGGGGGCTGCTGTCAACTTGGCAGCCAATTTGAAATTGTTTGGCCCAATGCTGATGGACTATGGTGGGATTCTCAATCCCTACAGCTGATGAGATTTCTTGCCTCGGCTGATCCCATACCTAGGGGCCATGTCTTGGACAACCTCATACACATGGCCTACTGTCACAACCAGTCAAATGGGACTGCTCATTTGTTGTGAAATGGAGATCGGGATATTCCTTGGTGCATCTGATACTGATGGGCCACCAATCCCTTGGCATACCCAAGACATATGGGTTGCTCATACCTGGGCCCACTGAAGACCTATGGAATCACTCATCCCTCAGTTCACCCCATCCCCATGGTACACCCTCACCACCATTCCATGGGCCCACCCATTACTGACAAAATATCCCTTGGCCCATACAACACCTGTGGATCACCCCTCCCTCAGCCAACCTGAGACCTACCAGTCACCCATCCCTCAGCCCATCTGTGACTTTGGGTCCCCCCTCTCTTGGCCCATCTGACACCTATGGGGTCACTCATCTCTTGGCCCACTCATATCACACAAAACCACTGTGTATTGACCCACCCATCACTCAATATACCCTCACTAAAATAACCCCTTGGCTGACTCATATCACATGGGACTTTTATTACATCTTGGCCAATCTGTGCCCTATGATTTTCACTTGTAGGTCAGCTGACAATTGGCTGGTGTCACATCCCGAAACTTTCCCAACCCATCCAGCCCAATTCTGGCCCCCTATGATCAAATCCCAAATCCCAAGCCTTGGACTTTACCTTAGAAGATTTCTCCTTCATCAGACATTCTGAACCCCATATTTCCCATCCTGGACTTTTGCATTCCTGTCCCAGACTTTTGTATTCCTATCTCGGCTATCTCTTGACATATGTTTCTTTCCTTTGACATTCATTGACATCTACAGTTCCTATTGATAATTCCCTTTCCCCCTGCTTCACAATTATTGCGCCATTGCCCTCAGTTATTATTCCACCATTCTGATTCATCCCTTACTTTGTTCTGGAAACCCAAAACCCTGATTCATCCAACATACTTTAACAGTTTTATATCTTCCAGACTCTTCAGTATATAAACCTGCTTGTACTCTCTGATATTCCCTTAGTTCAAATATCAACTCAATCCTGTTTTATCTCTATCCTGCAAATTCTCCACTTCACTCTGAAACCCGCTTCAGTCCTTAAGTTGACCTTAGGATTGTCTTCTGACCCTCTGCCTTGAAATTAAGGAACAGAACTTGTACAGGGGCACAGCACATAAGCTGAAGCCAAAGTCCTTACCCCTCCGACCCCCCTCAGGGATTCCCGACTGACTCTGCCATTCCGCGCACTCCAGACTATCCAGGAATTCTGGGATTGAACCCATACTTGACAGCTGGCCCATGAGCCATGGCTATTTGTCAACCTTGGCTGTCCGTATACTATGGTACCAAAGCACTACATTATGTGCTGAAGTCCTCATATGGCTGGGATCACTGCTGAATTGAAAGTCAGGGGGAAGATGCTTGGATTCCACCATCATATTAATGTGCTAGGGTAGCTTTTTGAATGGTGTTACCACTTTTGGGTGGGCACAAGCTGCTCCTGCAGTCATGGTAAGTCAATGCAAATGATGCAGAAAGATATACTCATGATAGTGGGCAGTCAAAAACCCAAAACCAATGACTGAAGTCCCTCTTGTGTACTGCCCACTAGATCGCCTATCCAGATTGAACCATCTTCACACATCACCTGGATGGTTGGATCAGGCCTTTTCTGCTTTTGCTTTTGCTTAGGATTAGACTCTTCTTTGGAATCTCAAGCATCTGTATTTGGTTCTCCTTCAGGCTCAAAGTGAGTGCCAATATATTTATCCCATTCCATGCTAATCTTTTGAACCCCCTGGAATTTCTCTCCACATGTTATTTCATCATTGAAGTCTCCACTGTAGTGCTGTCAGTTCCTTCCTAACCATCAGAAGAATAAGAATGACAGACATGCTAGTGAAAATGTCTCCATCCTCTTGTGTCCAGCCCACCATAATAACAACCTGCATTCCACAGGCACATCTCCTGTGCAAATTTGTGAAAAACCTTTTGTCCATATCTTGCCACATTTCTATCACTCTCCAGTGAGTGGCCAATGAATAAGGTTCACTAGCACCTACAGACCTTGCCTTGATGTCATTTGGAGGTCTGCAATCAAGTTTCCATTCTGTGGCAGTATTTTCTGCCTCCTCCCATTCTTCCTCTGTTAATTGCTTTACAACCCTGTGCACCACATTTTGGTAGACTGAGAGAGCCTCCTTGGTTTCTACCTTCTCTCCATACCATTTGTGGATGACTTCATTGATTGTCATCTTATGAGTTTCTTGAATTACAGCATGACTAGTCCAGGAGTGTCCAACCTTGATCCAGCTATGATTGGCCCCACTTTGACATTGATTGTAGAACCATGTTTTATAAGCCTTTGCAGAATTTGAGGGTTTCAACAAAGGTAGACAGTAATTGATGCAGCTTGCCTGAACTTGTGACAACCAGGTCTCATTACTGAGGGCCTTGCATGAGTCTAACTTTCGGAGTTGGCCATACATGGTCTGCATAATTTTCTGTCTTGTGGCCCCTCTGCAACCCATCCATTGTGACTTTGCATTCACCATGATGGTGATTCCTTCTTGAAAAATTGGGCAGGCACTCTCTTGCAAAATTCTGCTACCATGTCCACCTCTTCTTCCCTCTTATTGTCCACTTCAGTGCTGTCCTCATCTTTATCTCCCCCTTCTGCTTCTTCCAATTCTGGAGGCATGTCCTCTTCCTCAGATGTTGGGCCCCACTCCATGCTGAGGCTCTCAGTTTCACTGCAATATTCGTCACTCTCACTCATATTTAATAAAGAGTTTGTGTGTGTGTGTTTGGGGAATGGAGTGGAGGGGTTGGTTCTGCACCATATTTTTCTTCATCAGCCTTTGTTCTTAAACTGATGCTGCCATAAGTGGGGCACCTCCATATAAAGAAACTGGATAGACAATAAACTGATGCTGCTGTAGGTGGGGCACCTGTCAAGTCTGGGTTCAATCCTGGAACTCCCAAAAGCTCCTAATGGCAGGCAAAGGCATAAGGGGTTGGGAATCCATGAGGGAGGTCAGAGGGGTGAGGGACTTTGGCTTCAGCTTATGTGCTGTGCCCCTCTACAAGTCCTGTCCCTTAATTTTGAGACAGAGGTTCAGAAGACAATCCTAAGTTCAACTTCAGGACTGAGAGGGGTTTCAGAGTGAAGACAAGACTTCAGATGATAGAACAGGATTTAGTTGATATTTGAACTGAGGAAATATCACAGAGTACAAGTGGGTTTATATACTGAAGAGTCTGAAAGATATAAAACTGTTAAAGTGTCGGATGAGTTGGGGTTCTGGGTTTCTGGAGTATAGTAAGGGGATGGATCAGAATGGTCTTTTCACCTAGGGGAAGTTGACGTGATGGATGGGTTTCTAAGAACCAAAAGAACTTGGCGAGGGTGTTGAGATTCTCATTGGGCCAGTCCGCTTTTTGGAATACTCAAGGAAGCAGCTCTTGGCCCTTAAGAATTCAGAGAAGGGATGTTTGTGGTTAGGGAGGATGTTGCATGTTGTGCAAATGGAGGCAATGGAGCATACCGTGAGATGGTCATCTACTCTGGATATTCTAAGGATATCATCAGCTTGTGATTTGTTGGAGTGCTTCACTGCATCTAGATAGCTGGTGAGGGTGAAATACCACAATTTGATGAAATTTAGCTTTTGCAGTGCATATTGGGATGGTGGGTGAATGAGTATGTCTGCAACGGAGGAGCTTGGGATGAAGGAGTTCATCCTTGGCTTTTTCCTTTCTGCTTATTTTAGTTCTCAGTCAGCTTCATCTTTGGCTGCCTGTTCTTCCTCCACTGCAAGGAGCCTGTGAGCTCTCTCAGCCTCCTCAGTTGCTCTGGCTTCTGCTTCCTTCTGGGCATTCCAGGCTGCTGCCCAGTTTTCCCTGTTGGCCATCCAGGCTGCAACTAGGTGTTTGATCACTTGCTGGTTGTCTTCATTGTAGCCAAGTCTTAACCCATTGCAGATTGTATTGAACTCTGGGCTGGCATAGTTTGGTACTTCTTCAAGGTTGGGGTCTACCATGATAGTGATTACTGAGGATGCTAGCATGAGTGTGATTAGTGGGTGCAGTTGGTGGGTGGGATTATGGGAAAGATTGGTTATGTTGTACTCTAGTAGGTGCTAAGGAGTGGAAGTGTTTGAAAAATCAAGCAGAGGGTGTGGTGTGGAAGGTGGCCATTCTGTACTGGAGCGAGCTTGCAAGCACAAGGTACAGAACTCGGCCTTTGTACTGATTGCAATCAGAGTTTGGCCATGGCACTTGCTGAGGCATGCTTCTTTGATAGCATGTCACACTTCCGACTGATCTCTCTTAAAGTATGGATGTGCTGTGTTTCTCCTTTCCCTTTCCCTTTCCCTCTTTCTTCCTTCCCACTCACATCTTTCGTTCTTGCGTCTTTTTATTCATTGTACTCATAATATAAGTTCTACTGCCATACTTTCCTCTAATGTTATGCTCATCCTCAACTTTGTCTACGTCTATTAATACTCAATCACTTACCAATAATAATGAGATTGACACCGAGAACCTCTTACGTATCATCTGCAATCAATCCTTACAGGCATGCCATGATGTGGGAGAATCCAGTGTACCCACAGATGAATCCCTCATTCCTCATATCCCAGATCCTCCCACCCCCCACACAAACAGCTCCACCCATCAATGGGTATCCACATACTCCCTCCTATCCCCCTCACACTCCTCACTGTTGCCAATACCTTTTGCCTTCACAAAGAAGGCCACTTTCTAAAGAAAACTAAATCTTCTATTGACAGTACCATTCACCACCTTCTAGATCTTTTGCAGTTCAAAGTGGAGGAAGCCATGGACACACTGATGTGGCAAGAGGCATGACAGCACAAGATCTTGTGGCTGGCTGAGGTTGCCAAACCTGCAGTCCATGAGTGTTTGTTGTGGCACTTCTCCACCCTCCTCAAAGACAAGGCCATCCTCTCATTCAACACAACAAGCGAGATTGGCAAGCCCATCTGCAAGGCACAAAATACAATGTCATCAAGGAAGGAGCCCATGTAGTGCTTTGGTACTGTAGTATATGGACAGCTGAGGTTGACAAATAGCCATGGCTCATGGGCCAGCCAATTGTTGACTGACCTACGAGTTGCACTCTAAGGGCATGGATGGGCCGAGACATAAGCAAATCCCGTGTGATATGAGTGGGCCGAGAGGTGGGTGACCCATAGGCCTCGGGTGGGCCAAGGAATACATGACCCATAGGTGTCAGGTGGGCTGAAGGATGGGTGACCCATAGGTGTTGGATGGGCTGAGCGACGAATGACCTGTAGGGCTTGGGTGGGCTGAGGGATGGGCAAACAGGTCTTGGGTGGGCCAAGGAATGGGTGACCCATAGGTCTTGGGCAGGCCGGGGGAGGGGCAACACCGAGTCCAGAATGGGCTGAGGGATGGGTGACCCATAGGTGCCGAGCAGGCCAAGGGCCAGTGGTCTGTAGGTTGAGGGTGGGCCAAGCCATATTTCTTCAGTCTATCCTTCATCATAATGGGCAGGCCCATTGAGTCAATGGGTTTGGCTGCATTCATAGGTATGTGAAGACTTTCAGCATTGGACTGGCTGCAGTCACCACCATCAGTGCCTTCAGGATAGCCTTACCCATTTTTGTACTTCAATTAAATCAAGATCAATTTTGACTTGCAGAATTATACACCCATAGGAAACTCATGGCATTTATGGCAGTACAATTACAGTCATTGGCTATATACAAGTCAGGGAAAATGAGATCAAACCTCCATACTAGCATCCATTCCGACTGTGTCCGATTGATCTGATGTTGTAGGGAGGCCTGGGGGAGAAACCAGCACAGGGGGAGCTGAAAAGCCATCCAACTCACCCTCATGTGTCTCCATGCTGTCTAGATGGAGTGGGGATGGGACTGCCCTGGTGCCCTCCAAGGATGGGCCACACAATTGGAGGCCGAGATTTGGGAAATGTTTGGGTTTGGCCTGAATGACAGCGGGAGGAAGGGAGCTGGAACCCTCTAGGTTGAGCATTCACATGTGATGCAAATCCAATACCATCCTTGGGAGAGGACCTGGTTGTGATCCAACCAAGCCTTGCTCTTGGACCCTTTCCCAAAGGGCCTTGACTGCCCAAACCAAAGTGCCAAGCTGTTTCTTGAGCACTGGAATCTGTTCCAGCTCCCTTTCGAGAGTGGAAACCCGACTTTCAAGGGCAGTGATGACTGCATCCCTTGAATCATTGGCTAGGTGGCAAGTGGGGACAGAGGCTGGGAGAGGCGCAGTATTGAGAGGCCCAGCTGATGGAGCAGGATGGGATAGGGTGGGATGGAAGCCGTTTTGGGATCACTACACCATCAAAAACTATCAATATCAGTTGGAAATAGAAACATATGTAGACTACCCAACTTACTGAGTTTCAGTTTAACACTTCAAGGGGCGGTGCTTGGGCTGGCTTTGGGGGCAGGGGTCTTGGGCCTTGGATTTGATGCTGAATGTTTGACTGTATTCCTTGGAGAAGGACCGGGTTCCAGACTTGGGGCACAATTGGTGGGGGTGGTGGCTGAAACTGTCATGGCCCTAAGTGGTTGATGGGAAGGGGCTCTAGATGCAGCCTTGCTCAGGTCACTGGATTCCTGACGAGTCCATTTGGCTGCTTTCATGAAGCTGCAAGTGATCTTGGATTGGTTACATGGCTGGCATGCGCTGACTGCAACACCGCCCTTGATGGTTCAGGTGCAAGGCTGCACTTTCGGGCACAGCTCTTGCAGACTTTGGAAGTGGTCTTTGGGGATGGAGGGGGAGTGTTGGCAGTGTTGGGACAGGATGTTGAGGGTTCTGGTTCTTCATTCTCATCAGAGATGAATTCCTGTGATTTGATGGCACAGACCAGGATCAACATTTCAGCTGGTTCTTCGACCATCTCTTCTGGCTTCTCCCCTGAGGTTCCTCTTCCTCCCCACCTCTACCCGAGCCTACCTTTCCCTGAGCCAGCCTTTTCTCAATGGCCTCCTGCTTCTCATCTGCTTCCTCCTGCTCCTCCTGCTCCTTTTCCTTTTCCTTCTCCTTCTCCTTCTCCTTCTCCTCCTGCTTCTTCTTCCCCCCATCCTTTGAACTCTTACCTTCCTTGTGATCCTTACCCCCCTTTCTCCCACTGGCAACCATCCCTCCCCCCCTTTCCAAAGGGTCCACTCACTTTCCCTTCAAGATTGGCTTTGGGGGATGTGACCATGGGTGGCCACTGTTTTTTGGGCCGGGTTTCAAGATTGAACCAACCTTCAGCCATCCTCGGGTGATGACCTTGGCTATGACCATGGGAGTCACCCTGCCCCAGCCACATGGTGTTCCCTAACTTGACCCTATATCCATCATTAGCTCCCCACCTAATGGCATGCACTGTCTACCTACCAATATCTCATTGACAGTATTAACTGCCTGCTTCCATTCATCCACTCCCACCTTCCCTCAAAGTTTTTCAACCACACTTTGGATCAGTTGAGCCGCTTTCTCAGCAAAAGACTCAAATTCAGAAATATTGGTGTTTGTAGATGAAGACATTTTATTGAAATCAGTAATTGTTTGACAGACAGGTTGGGTGGATGTGAGCAGTGGGGTGAAATGATTTCAAAGCCGAGGTTAGGTTTAAATAATACCTTGACTGTTGCTTTTCTTCATCTGAAGAATACAGCTTGATCTCAAAGCTAACCCAATGATAATACTCATTTACCATCTTCCGAGCTGTCATGATTTTCAGAATGTGGCCGGGCTGGCTTCAGGCCTCTGAGAGTCGGCTTCGGCCTGGATTTCCAAGGTTGCTCACTTGGCTTCCTTGCTGCTTCCCTTGTTTCAACTTGTTCAGTGTTGGGTTGTTGTTTGGTAGCTTTCCAGGCTTTGACCCTTGGTGGAGGGGTCAGCTTTGGCCCCATGATGCCTTCACCTTCAGCTTCATCACTCTTGGTCCCTCTTCTACTGATGACCCGATATCTTGGGTCATTGACTATGTCTTGTTGTATCAGGAATTATATTTGGATAAGACAGTCATGAGATGTACTCACCCCCTGACTGCCTATGGCCCAAATGGCTGGGCCCTTGCTGTCCAGCAGTACCTCCCAAATCTTCTCTGTTGGTATCATGTCTCCACCCAGACCCATTCCCATTGTCCTGGTCATCCTTGAACTCTTCAGAGTCATCTACCCTTGAAGCATTCCTTCTCTTCCTGCCTTGTCCTCTTGATTTTGATCTGCCTTCACCTTCAGTTAGTCCATCTTCAGACCCAGCCTTTCTCTTTCCTTTAGAGGCCTTCCTTCTTCCAACCCTTACCTTGCCTGTACCTCTGGAGGTGGTCTTTCTTTCCTTCATTCTTCAGCTTTGGCTTTGGCCTTCTTTAATTCCTCTTTGGTGAGACTGTCCACCACCTTGTTCACAGCCCATTGATATCGAGCTATCATCTCTCTGTCCCCAGGTTTTGACCCATTGTCTTCTGAATTTCCATCCTCTTCTATACCTTTATCACATCCCTAGCAGTAAAACTCTTTCCATACTTTACCATGGGTTTGGTAGTTCTTTTCAGCCATGGTTGTAAAGCCAGTTCTTGTACATCCCATTCCTCTATGTTCATCCTTTCCACCATATCCAACTTCTTCACTTCCTTATGCACTGCCCTATACACTCCAGGTCTGTTCCTTTTGTTCTTCCATGCTTCCAAATGAGATTTGAGGATATCTATTTCCTCCTCTGACAGGTTCTGGGAAGCCTTGGTCCCAACACATACACTGCTAGCTCTACTAGATGGTTCACAAGGCATGATGTCCAGTGATATTGACACCTTGTTCAAAGGGTGTGTTTCGAGAGTTGGTATTATCTTGTCAGTCCCTACCCATATCCTTGATTGCTTCATCAACATCGGATGCTGTAAACATGATTGCTGACATTGCCGAACTTCAGAATCTTCTGATTGATCTTCCTTCATGCTGTAATGCCCCTTGATTCATCTTATTATAGACACCTTCCCTCCCCATTTGGCAATGTAGTTGGTGTCTGCCCTAATCGCTACCCATGTGTGGGTTCCGATATGCCTTATCTAGTCATTTACATAACATCAATGCCATCAAACTGTGATACCTGACATGCACCTCAAGTGACACACGAGTTAGAGGAATAACAAGGTGATCAGTTGGCTACTGGAAGGTGTGCTGTCTGGTCAGAGAATTGTGTTGAGATCCAGTCCTCCTGTTGTCTAGCCATGCCAAATGCAAAGTATGTTTCTGTAGATGCTCATAGTCCTATAGTGGAGGTTCGGTGGAAGACCATCCAAACCACCCAAGGTCCAAAGACTAAATTGGTGGAAGTCACTCCAGACAAGAAAAGGCCAAGGAAGAGGTCACCAAGAAATACCCCATCCACTGGCCATGACTTTAATTTCAGGGCAGAGGGTTGGAAGACAATCCTAAGGTCAACTTAAGGACTGAAGTGGAAACTTTGCAGGAGAGAACAGGATTTAGTTGATATTGGAACTAAGGAAATATTGGAGAGTACAAGCAGGTTTATATACTGAAGAGTCTGGAACATATAAAGCTGTTAAAGTATGTCAGACAATCGGGGTTTTGGCTTGCCAGAACAAAGTAAGGGATGAATCAGAATGGCATCAGAATGGTGGAATAATAACTGAGGGCAATGGCGCAATAATTGTGAAGCAGGGGGAAAGGGAATTATTGATAGGAACTGCAGATGTCAAGGAATGTCAAAGAAAAGAAACATATGTCAAGAGATAGCCATGATAGGAATACAAAAGTCTGTGACAGGAATGCAAAAGTCTGGGACAGGGAATACAGGGTTTGGAATATCTGATGAAGCAGAAATCTTCCAAGGTAAAGTCCAAGGCTCGGGATTTGGGATTTGATCATAGGGGGCTGGAATTGGGCCGGATGGGTTAGGAAAGGTTCGGGATGTGACACTTTGGGCATGACCCAAGGGCCATCAGATTGGGCCAACTGGTCCTCTTTGCCCAGCATGTCCACAGAAGGGCATAAATTTGGATCCAGAAATTGACAAGGATATGTCTAGGCAAGCTTCCAATCATCAATCTGGAAGGCCAACTGACAATTCCATGGTAGCTGGAAATATTCTCGGACCATCATCATGGATGGAAACTTCAAGGCCGAGCATATGCATGACAAGAAGCTGGATGATCAGGTATTTCTCATGGATGGCAAGGGCTACATGGTGGGTTGGCAAAGGTACCATGACTACTTAAAGGATGCAAAAGACTCTCCAGAGGTAGGACTAAGAACCGACCCTGAAGTGCTGAAGTGCTAACTTACTGATGGCAGAGGTCATACTATAATAACCATTGGGCAGTGAACCAGGCCAATTCCCATAGGAATAAGTTAGAAGCCACTGGAATAGGTGGGTGTGCATGTGCCTGGCATGGATGTTTCATTCCACATTCCCTTGTGGACTTTCAAAAGGAGAAAGGTACAGCATGCATAAATTGGTCTGGCTGACCACCCACTTACCCCATGTCAAAGACAGGTGAACATGGACTATGCACTGAGCCATGCTCTTGGATACAACATGGCAGGGATCCAAAGGGTCCTCACACTCTATGACATTAATTATCAATACATGAAGCACTTCAGACAGAGGGTATCCTCAAACTCATATCTGAGCATCCCAACCAAGATCAGCCTCATGCCAAGCATCAGCCTGTGGCATGTCCATGGCCACCAGAATGAATGCTTTATGGGATACTCTCCTGGGTTCATTCAAGGAGCAGGTAGAGTTGAGGGAGAGATTATAGAGACTCTGTGGGTGATCTTGAATGTGATTTTGGGTTTGGCCCAGGGGATGTCAGCTTCCCATCAGCAAGAACTATTGGACTTTCAGATGAATGACTCCAATTTCCAGAAGATGATTCGAATGGGTGAGACCAGTCTGCTCTGTCAGCTGTCATGGCTGATTTCCATTAGCCGGAAGCATTCATCAAAAACTCAAGATGGCATTGACCAGTAAGGAAGAGGCTGTTGGTGAAGCAGGAGAGAAAGGCCATGAAGGAAAGAGAAGGAAAACCTGTGGCCATGGATGTTTATGAGATCAGATTGGACTCTAGTAATTCTTCTTTGCATGTGCATGTCAGCTAGCTAAAGAAGCTTCTCCAGCCCTGACAATGAAAAGCATTGAGCTTGCCATGCTATTGGGATCTCACTCCATGACTTTGAGCTGAAGGGGTTCCAGTACTTGGCTTGCTCAGGGGTTGCAAATCCAGCTAAAGTCGGAGGCCTGTTCTTCTGGTCATTGGTCCACAGAAGCTCAAAGGCTCACCCTAGCAAGGAAGAGGGATTGGCTAGGGACAGAAATCTGCAGCTTTGTCTTGGATGCTGCTTTATTCATGGGTAGGGTCGACACTCAAGGATCTGATGCAGCCGACCATGATGAGGAAGACTAGATTGATGACATAGGATCTGATGATGATGCCAAAGTAGCCTTCGGAAATCTTGATCCTCACCATGCCAAAGAAGCTCATCTCCCCTTCCCATCCTCCATAGGTAGACAGGCTTGCAAGGACTTAGGTATAGATTGGTTGGCAGAGGAAGAACTGGAACTCAGAATAGTATGCTTTTGTCCAATCTTACCCTGCTCCCAGGCCATGGCCACCTGGTCCATTTCAACTGCCATAATGCATGCCTGGATGTTAGACATCCCCCATACAGTTTGGATGATTGTCAATTCCAAACATACTGATGCTGCCTTCTGTCACATCCCGAAACTTTCCTAACCCATCTGGCCCCCTATGATCAAATCCCACTTCCTGAGCCTTGGACTTTACCTTGGAAGATTTCTCCTTCATCAGATATTCCAAACCCTGTATTCCCTGTCCCAGACTTTTGCATTCCTGTCACAGACTTTTGTATTCCTATCTTGGCTATCTCTTGACATATGTTTCTTTCCTTTGACATTCCTTGACATCTGCAGTTCCTATCAATAATTTCCTTTCCCCCTGCTTCACAATTATTGTGCCATTGCCCTCAGTTATTATTCCACCATTCTGATGCCATTCTGAATCATCCCCTTACTTTGTTCCGGAAACCCAAAACCCCAATTTGTCTGACATACTTTAACAGCTTTATATGTTCCAGACTCTTCAGTATATAAACCCGCTTGTACTCTCCAATATTTCCTTAGTTCAAATATCAACTAAATCCCGTTCTATCCTGCGAAGTCTCCACTTCACTCTGAAACCCGCTTCAGTCCTTGAGTTGACCTTAGGATTGTCTTCTGACCCTCTGCCTTGGAATTAAGAAACAGAACTGGTATAGGGGCACAGCACATCAGCTGAAGCCAAAGTTCCTTACCCCTCCGACCCCCCTCAGGGATTCCTGACTGACTCTGCCATTTTGTGCACTCCGGAATATCTGGGAATTCTGGGATTGAACCCAGACTTGACACCTTCCCCAATCAGGAGTATCAGCTGGTGACAACCAACCCAGGATTTCCATGGCCTTGGTGGTCAGACCACATGGAACAACTTTGAGAGATCTACACACAATGCATGTATCAGGTAGTGCAGAAGTTAGTTGGGCAGGGTGGCCAATGGCTTCCAGGAATCGCTTGACCATGTATTCGGCAATAATATCAGACATGCAAAGTCTCCAATGAGATGGAATGTTCATTGTAGAGGTAGATTGAATGGAATGTAGATCACTTAGCCAAGGGGGCTGCTGTCAACTTGGCAGCTGATTTGAAATTGTTTGGGCCAATGCTGATGGACTATGGCAGGATTCCCGATCCCTGCAGCTGATGGGATTCCTTGCCTTGGCCCATCCAATACCTAGGGGCCATGCCTTGGCCCACCTCATATGCACAGCCCACTGTCACAACCAGTCAAATGGAATGACTCATTTGTTGTGAAATAGAGATTGAGATATTACTTGGTGCATCCAATACTGATGGGCCACCACTCCCTTGGGCCACCCAAGACCTTTGGGCTGTCCATCCATCGGCCTACCCAAGACACATGGGTCACCCATACCTTGTCCCACTGGAGACCTATGAAATGACTCATCCCTTGGTTCACCCCATCCCCATGGTACACACTCACCACCATTCCAGGGGCCCATCTATTACTGACAAAATCCTATCAAAATATCCCTTGGCCCATCCAACACCTGTGGGTCACCCCTTGCTCAGCTAATCTGAGACCTACTGACCATCCATCCCTCGGCCCATATGGAACTTTTGGGTCACCCCTCCCTTGGCCCACCCAAGACCTTTGGGGGTCACATTGCTCAGCCCACCCAAGGGCTATGGTGCATGCATTCCTTGGCCCATACAACACCTATGGGTTACCCATCCCTCGGCCCATCTGACACCTACTGGTCACCCATCCCTCAGCCCATCCATGACTTTTGGGTTGCCTCTCCCTTGGCTCACCTGAGATCTACAGGGAATCCATTCCTTATCCCATCTGACATCTACAGGTCACCCATCCCTCAGCCCACTCATATCACACCTACCATTGAATGGTTCCACCCCTTATGGATGAAATACCTATGGGTTGCCCATCCCTCAGCCCACCCAAGACCTATGGGGTCACTCATCCCTTGGCCCACTCATATCATATGAAAGCACCACATATTGACCCACCCATCACTCAAAATACCCTTACTAAAATAACCCCTCGGCAGACTCATATCACATGGAACTTTTATTCTATCTCGGCCCATCCATGCCCTACGAGTGCAACTCATAGGTCAGCCAACAATTGGCTGGTCCATGAGCCATGGCTATCTTTCAACCTTGGCTGTCCGAAGAGCTCCGGAAGCTCTCCTGTCATGAAGATCATCACACTTCCACCTGCTACGAGCCCTACAATGCATCTGCCTGCAAAATGGGAAACACTTGCATGAGGGTCAGGAGTCCTTTCGAGATGCCCCTCCCTCCTCTGATACTATCAAGTCCAGGTTCAATCCTGGAATTCCCGGATAGTCTGGAGCACACGGAAGGGCAAAGTCAGTCAGGAATCCCTGAGGGGGGTCAGAGGAGCAAGGGACTTTGGCTTTAGCTTATGTGCTGTGCCCCTGCATGAGTTCTATCCCTTAATTTTAAGGCAGAAGTTCAGAGGACAATCCTAAGATCAACTTGAGGACTGAGAGAGGCTTTCAGAGTGAAGTAAGACTTTGGAGGATAGAACAGGATTTAGTCAATATTTGAACTGAGGAAATATTACAGAGTAAAATTGGGTTTATATACTGAAGAGTCCGGAAGATATAAAACTATTAAAGTATTTTGGATGAATCAGGGTTTTGGGTTTCCAGAGCAAAATAAGGGGATGAATTGGAATGGTGTCAGAATGATGGAATAATAACTGAGGACAATGGCATAATAATTGTGAAGCAGGGGGAATTATTGATAGGAACTGTGAATGTCAAGGAATGTCAAATGAATGGAACATATGTCAAGAGATAGCCAAGATAGGAATACGAAAGTCCAAGACAGGAATGCAACAGTCTGGGATGGGAAATATGGGATTTGGAATATCAGATGAAGGAGAAATCTTCTAAGGTAAAGTCCAGGGCTCAGGGTTCAGGATTTGATCATATGGGGCCAGAAGTGTGTCAGATGGGTTGGGAAAGTTTCTGCTCTTCAAACCTTTCAATCATTTACACTATGATAATCTGTCTCCCCCTCTATCCCCTTACAATCACAATGCAGACTTTGCACATATCCTCACTCCATATTCTGCGGACACTTTCCATTTCTTTCTATGCCAAGCCAATCTCTCTCATGAGTTCCCTGAACTCCCTTTTAAACTTCATCATGGCTTCTCTCTAGGCAAGTTCCAATCTCTCTTGCAGTTGTACACTCCTGACAACCCACCTGGTGCTTATGAATATCATTCAGTGATTGAGGAGCACATTATGGGTGAACTGCAAGTTGGGCATTTCCCAGGCCCATTGTCCAAAGAAATTCTCAGAAGTAAAATTGGCCCCTTTCACTCCTCCCCTCTCCAAGTCACCATCAAAAAGGGTATTGATGGTGCCCCCAACAAACACTGCATATGTCAACATCTCTCGTATGAAGGCTCCATGGGTTACTCTGTCAATGACAAGATTGATGCTCAAGAGTATCCTACTGAATGGGGCACGGCGGATGAATTTGCTGAAATCATATGTACTCATCATCCCCTCCCTTGCACCCTACTTGTGCCCACTCTCCATTCTCTCATCCCTCTCATACATATGTCTTTGCATGCAGCTTCATGTAAGGCCTCCCACTGGAATGCCTTTTGTTATTCAGCATGCTTGAAGGCATGTGCAGAAGGATGGGACACATGCCTCCCTCAAGTTCCCTTCCCTCTTCTCTCCTCCTAATCACACACTTCTCTCAGATCAAACATGCTCCACCGGGAGCGCAAGCTGCCTCACTCAACATTGAGGCAGCGTAATGCACCATCCTGACCACCCCAGACCACAAACACTTCATGGTCATCTCTTTTGATGGCTACTTTTATCTAGATCACAATGTTCCCTTTGCAATTGCCTCCTGTCAAGTCTGGGTTCAATCCCAGAATTCCCAGATAGTCCGGAGTGCACAGAATGGCGGATGTTAGTCAGGAATCCCTGAGGGGGGTCAGAGGGGCAAGGAACTTTGGCTTCAGCTTATGTGCTGTGCCCCTGTACGAGTTCTGTTCCTTAATTTCAGGGCAGAGGGTCGGAAGACAATCCTAAGGTCAACTTAAGGACTGAAGGGGTTTTCAGAGTGAAGTGGAGCAGGAGAGAACGGGATTCAGTTGATATTCAAACTGAGGAAATATCAGAGAGTACAAGCGGATTCATATACTGAAGAGTCCGGAAGATATAAAGGTGTTAAAGTATGTTGGACGAATTGGAGTTTTGGGTTTCCGGAAGAAAGTAAGGAATGAATCAGAATGGTGGAATAATGACTGAGGGCAATGGCGCAATGATTGATAGGAACTGTAGATGTCAAGGAATGTCAAAGGAAAGAAACATATGTCAAGAGATAGCCAAAATAGGAATACAAAAGTCTGGGTTGGGAATGCGAAAGTCCGGGTCAGGAAATATGGGGTTTGGAATGTCCGATGAAAGAGAAATCTTTTAAGGTAAAGTCCGAGGCTCAGGATTTGGGATTTGATCATAGGAGGCCAGAATTGGGCTGGATGGGTTAGGAAAGTTTTGGGATGTGACAGTATACCCCTCTTAGGCACGAACCCTTGAGTGGCTGGATAGGAGTCCGTGATAGGAAATAGAAGTATGGCGGAGTTTGAAAATCGGGGATTGATCTGAGGTACCTTGCAACCGTTGACTGCCTGTTGTGAAGTTCCATCACCCATCATGTCTACTCACTTGCAATCCAACGACAAAATTGCCCATCTCCAGCAGGAAGAGGAGGAGCACACACGGGAATCCGCCCGGAGGATCCAGGAGGCCAGGGAGAAGAAGGCCCGGCGGGAGGCAGAGAAGCGTGAGGAGGCGAGGCGGAAACTCAAGGAGGAAGTGCAGAGAAAAGCAGAGGAGGAAGGTGACAAAATACAGTGAACTCTGGAACTGGAACAATGAACCCTGCATTTCCGGAATGTCGAAATCCATGTTTCCACATGTCTGGAATGCCGGAGTGCCTACCTCCGCTCCACTGCCAGGTGGAACCTCTCGGAATCCACTTGGAATTGATCCGGAATTCATGTAGACATGCAAACCCTTATTGTATTACATCATCCTTTACTTGTCATCATTCCCAAGCCTCCAGGGACACTCCATCACTTCCTTACATCGCTTAATTCCAAATTCCTCTTGTTCCTGTTCCTATTCCCTGATTATCATTAGCAAGCACTTCTCCGCCCACTCTGTTATACATATATACTTAGTTTTTACTTCGGATTCCTCGGTCGTTCTTTGCCCCCTCTTTGGCAGTGGCTGAGGTGAGTTTACTTATACCTATTTGCTACTCCTAGCTAATCCCTAGTAGTCCAGGCAATCACTGCCCTCTTATATTTTTTGTCAGAAGGTGGAGGTGGAGGTCACACAGTTGGCAGCCAAGAGATTGCGGCAGGGTCACAGGAGTCGCAGAGGCACGGGGCAAGCAGATCGCTGAAGGGGTCCAAGGCGGGGCCATCGCAAGTGAGTGTGGGAAGGCCCGGGGCCAATACACCCTGCGCGGCCTGTGTGAGGGTGGGGGTCCCATGTCTGGGCCTGAAAACCGGGCAGTCGTGGATGTGCGCGAGGTGTGCGCAGGCACACTTGTCGTCCCAGGAGGCCGGAGTGGCAGGGAAGCAGGTGGCCATAGAAGTGACATCGCCGCATGGGGGGAAGGACCAGAAAAGGTGGAGGCAGAAGAGTCCAGAGGCCTGGGAGGAGAGTGAAGGGGAGGGTGAGGAGGACGAAGAGCGTCAGGACACGCTCAGGGCCCTGGCGAAATTGTACAAGGCCCAACTGTCGGGAATCCAACAGGTACTGTTGGACAGCCTGGTGGCCTTCCTGGTGGTGCAGGGATCCTGGTTTGGGGAGTCCGGAGGAAGCTGGGGGGTGTTGGAGTGGAAGGGAAAGGAGAGGGAGGATGGTGAGAGAGGTCAGGGGACAGATGGGGAGGATGGGGATGAGGAGGATGAGGGTGAGGAGGGGGGTGAGGAGGATGGGGATGGGGATGTAGTATAGTATGTCCCATTGGTCTCCTCATGGACAATTAGCATAGTTTTGTTTTGATGAATCGAAAATTGCATTTCCGCCCTCATCTGAGCAAATTGAGTGGTCCAGACTTTCCAGGACATGCGGAGTGAAAGTCCAAGACAAGTTCTGATGCATGAGCAAGCTCAGTCGCAAGGATCCAGGAAGTTTCTTCATCAATCCCTTTGTAACCCGCCCACTTTACCAGGTACAGGAGTTGGCAATTCCTGTGTTGCCGGTCGATTTTGGAGTCTAGAATTTCGGAGATTTCATATTCAGGTTCTCCGTCGATTTTGACTGGGGGAGGTGGGGGTTGGACCCGATTCAGGATGGTGTTTGAAGTTGCGGGTTCCAACTAGGAGATGTGGAAGACGGGATGGACAGTGCACATGGAGTCTGAGAGTCAGAGGGTGAAGGACAGGGGTCCGGCTTGGGCAATGATGGGATAGGGGCCGAGGTTCTTTTCCGAGAGTTTCTTGGAATGGCGAGTGGACCAGAAGTACTTCGCCTTGACAAACACTTGGTCTCCAATCCAGAAGTCCGGTGAAGGAAGTCATCAGGAATCCGCAGATCCTTGGTAGCATTGTTGAGCATGGGCCATTTCTGTGCATAGGAATTCGTGGAGTTCCTGTAGGTCGACTGCATATTGGCAGGCATGGGATGAGGTCAAATCCCTTCCAGGGTAGACCGAGACGTTGGGATGGTAGCCTTTGTTAGTGAAGAATGGGGATACTCCTGTGGTAGCCCTAGGGGCATTGTTGTATGTGAATACTGTGAGGGGTAGGAGTTCCAACCAATTGTCCTGTTGGTAGTTGCAGTGGATTTGGAGGTACTGCTCGAGGGTCTGGTTTGCCCATTCTGTTTGCCTGTCACCTTCGGGATGATATCCCAAAGTGAAGTGAAGTTGGATGTCGAGGGCTTTCCCGAGGGAATGGAAGAAGTGGGAGACAAACTCGGAACCCTGGTTGGAGGTGATATGGGAGGGAACTCTGTGCTTGGAAAACACATGGAGCAGGAATAACTTTGCAAGGCTCAGAGAGTCAATAGTGTTGTGAGTGGGGATGAATATGGATTGTTTGGAAAGGCAGTTGATGACTATGAGGATTGTGGTGTATCTGCCAGAAGAGGGAAGTTGTTCGATGAAGTCCATGGAAATGGAGTTCTAGGGCTTTTCAGGGATTGGAAGCTGCTTGAGCATTCTGTAGGGGCGGTGTCTAGGAGTTTTAGCTCAGGCACAGGAGGTGCAGGAGCTGACATAGTTTTTGACAAAGGTGCGGAGTCCTGGCCAAGTGTATTCCCAGCAGACAAGCTCTAATGTCCAGACAGGGGGTGGTCGTGCTTGTATTGGAGGATGCAAAGATGGAGGTCCTTAGCTTCTGGGACAAAGATATGATTGTCAAGCATCAGGAAACTGTCAGGGCTGACAGCCCACCGGGAGTCCGATGAGTCTGAGAGATGAAGGGAAGCTACAGGGTCGGAGGACAGGGAATCTAGGATGTCCTTGTGCATGTCTTCAATGTCAAGCAGGGACAAGGCCCGGAGGACCGGGGCAAGGAGGATAGTGGCTCATAGGGACGAGGCAAGCTGTTCCTGAGTGAACACCGGGCGGAGATTGTGGGGATTGACGCAAGCATAGTCCTTATCCCCCTCTTTCGGGTAGATGTCCCAGCATCTAGTGAGGGAGTTAGGCTTAGCTCCTAAGCATCCAGGGCTGTCAGGGTGCAGGAGTAGAACACAATGGGGCGGAATTCCTTGTCCAGGCATCGGATCAAGAGGATAGCATAGTCCGAAGTGTCAGTTTCAACTGTGATAGGACAGTCCGGAAGCCAGTGAGTAAGGATAGGGGCTCGGGTGAAGGCATCTTTGAGTTGGGTGAAGGCGGAGCGGCAGGAATTGTCGAAGTTCCAGGGGGTGTTTTTCCGAGTGAGTCGGGTGAGCAGGACAACAATATCGGAGTAGTTGAAGATGAAGCAACAATAGAAGTTGGCGAACCTGAGGAAGGACTGAATGTCCTTGACTTTCCGGGGTTTGGGCCAATCTCAGACCGCCTGGACTTTTTGTGGGGACATGGTCAATCCCTGGGGGGAGAGATGGTAGCCCAGGTATTTGACGGAGTCCAAGTGCCACTCACATTTCTCTGGTTTGGCGTAAAGTCCGTGTTTCCAGAGACGCCGAAGGACTTCCTGGACATGTTCTTTATGAGAAGCCATGTCGTTGGAATAAATGAGGGTGTCGTCGAGGTAGATGACGACGCAGACATCAAGGAGATCTGCAAAGACACTATTGACAAAGCGCTGGAAGGCCACAGGGGCGTTGGTGAGTCCGAAGGGCATCACCAGCCACTCGTATGAGCTGTAGCAAGTCCGGAAGGCGGTTTTCCATTCATCCCCAGGAGCGATGCAGACAAGGTGGTATGCATGGCAGAGGTCGATTTTAGTGTATACCTTGGCATGGCTAGGGGAATCAAGGAGGTCAGAGATCAGGGGTAGGGGATAGCGGTCTTTTTTTGTTGAGTCCTTGGAAATTGACACAAAGGCATAGGGATCCGTCCTTCTTGAGGACAAATAGGACGGGAGCGCCATGGGCGGATTTAGACTGGTGGATGAAGCCGTAGTTGAGGTGTTTGTCTATGAATTCCTGGAGGGACTCGAGTTCTGTAGCGGAAACCGGGTAAACAGTCCTGAGAGGAGGGGAAGCACCTTCCTCTAAGTCAATCTTGAGGTCGAATTGCCTATGGGGCGCAAGGGTGTCAGCCTTGCGCTTACTGAAGACATTGGGGAAATTGTGATAGTCCAGAGGGATGGAGGACAGATCGACTTCTTTGGGGGGTTCGGAAATTCCGGAGTCCTGGGATACAGAACAGAGTTTGGAGTCCTGGGGACAAAGGTGAATGCCGAACTGCTCGGAGCCATTGAGTTTGCACGTGCACACGAAGGCAGCAGCATTGACAAATGAGATGCAAGGAGCTTTGCGAGGCGGCTTGTTGGGAGTGTCAGAGTGAGATAGGGGAATGGAGTCCAGAACCTCTGGAGGTGATGTCGGGGGCATTGGCAAGTCTTGAGCCGCAGTTCGGAAAGTAATACTGCCCAATGCCCAGTCAATCAATGGATTGTAGTGGGTGAGCCAGTTGTGTCCTAGAACAAGGGAACAAGATGAATCCAATGGGGTAACATAAAATGTATCAGAGGTGACAAAGCTGGAAGGGAAACAAACAGAAAGGTCAACAGCATGGGTAATCGTAGAATTGGAAGTACCATCAAAAAGTTTCAATGAAATAGGAGGAACAGAATATGTTGGAAAATGATGCTTGTCAATGAAAATAGTATCAATGAAGCAATCAGTAGAACCACAATCTAATGAAGCGGGAAAAGTGGGAATTTTGAAAAAGTCAGGAAAAGAAACAAGAGGCATAAGGGCCTTGGGGTCATAAAGAGCAGACATGTTGAGACGGGTCTCTGTAGGTGCACGGTGGGATTCAATGCAGCCTCCTTCCTGTGCGGAGTCCAGAAGGCTGCACCCTAATTTTTTGCCTCAGGGGAAGAGGCCTCTGGTTTGGCTTCCAGAGCGGGGGAGGTCTTCGCTGCACAGGCTTTGGATGCACGGGAAGTGGACTTCTGACAATCCTTAGCTACATGTGCGGCAGCTCCGCAGAACATGCACAGCTTGAGGTCAAAGCAGTGTTTGCGTTCCTCAGAGGTGAGGCATCTGTCCTTCCCAAGTTTGCTGGAGAGGTCGGATACAGGTTTCAGGGTAGGGGCGGAGGACTTTGCTGATGAGGACGCAGAAGTGTTGGACGAAGTGGCGGGTTTCGGAGATGAGATGGTGGGAGTACTTTTGGATGTGGAGGACTGGTTTCCGGAGGGTCTGATCTGACGAGTGCCTTCAGACTTGTGTTCCCAATATCTCCCGTCGATAGTCTGGGGGAGAGTCCGGAGTTCTCCTAGGGAGTGCGGTGTTCCGATGCGGGAAAGCCCATCTTTGAGGTGATCCAGAAGTCCATTGTAGAAGTGATGTCAGAGGGCTCCCTCACCATAACCCCAGACCTGGGAGGCTAGGCAATTGAATTCTACCATGTATTTGTTGATATGCTGGGAGTCTTTCATGGATAGGTGGTCGAGTTGGTGTTTGGCATCACCGACAGGGTCGTGGGGGCCAAAGTTGGTATGGAGGTTGAGGACAAATTCCCGATAATTGTCCGTCCAGTCCGGACAAAAGTCCAGATCATCCATCTGGAGGAGGTTGGGCTCGAACCATTTGAGGGCCATACCTTTTAGGTAAGACTGGGCGAAGGTGACTTTTGCACGGTCAGTCCGGAATGCACGGGGACGGTCCTGGAAATTCAGCTCGCATTGAACCAGGATGGCCCGCAGCTTGCACGGATCAGTCCCGTCGAAGGTGTCAGGTTCCCGGTTCCCGCATCTTCATGTGCAGAGATGAGGAGTTTTCGGATTTGCGGTCACGGCATGATAACTCAGCAAGGCCGTGAACTGTGTTGGCAAGCACCATGATAGGGTTTGGCAGGATTGTTGTCATTGGAGGGTTCAGGATTGTTGTCACCACCGTTCCCATCATCAGAGGGGTCCGGGGCACCCCTGGAGGGGTGACAACCTGCAGGAGTAGGGGTTGAGATGATTTGAGATGGAGGTTGATGTACAATGAGCGGAGAAGCTTCGGAATTGTTTGGCAACATCGGGGCCTTGACACGAGGCTCATCAGGGAGTGCAGGGCGTCTTCTCGGGCTCCCTCCGACTGAGCTGTGTTGATGCTTTGCATACTGCATGTTTGAGCACAAGTCTGGATAGTTCTAGACATGCGGTAAAGAGGTGATGTTAGAAAACTCATAGAGGTTTGAGTTCGAATATACTGTCAAGTCTGGGTTCAATCCCGGAATTCCCGGATAGTCCGGAGCACACAGAGTGGCGGAGTTGGTCAGGAATCCCTGAGGGGGGTCAAAGGTGTAAGGAACTTCAGCTTCAGCTTATGTGCTGCGCCCCTGTACGAGTTCTGTTCCTTGATTTCAGAGCAGAGGGGTAGAGGACAATCCTAAGGTCAACTTAAGGACTGAGGGGTGTCAGAGTGAAACAGATCAGGAGAGAACAGGATTTAGTTGATATTCGAACTAAGGAAATATCAGAGAGTACAAGCGGGTTTATATACTGAAGAGTCCAGAAGATATAAAGATGTTAAAGTAGGTCGGACGAATCAGAGTTTTGGGTTTCCAGAAGAAGGTAAGGAATGAATCGGAATGGCATCAGAATGGTGGAACAATGACTGAAGGCAATGGCACAATAATTGTGAAGCAACGGGGAAGGAAATTATTGATAGGAACTGTAGATGTCAAGAAGTGTCAAAGGAAAGTGACATATGTCAAGAGATAGCCGAGATAGGAATACAACAGTCCGGGACGGGAATGCGAAAGTCCGGGACAGGAATGCGGAAAGTCCTGGACGGGAATGTGGAAGTCTGGGACGGGAAATACGGGGTTTGGAATGTCCAATGAAAGAGAAATCTTCTAAGGTAAAGTCTGAGGCTCGGGATTCAGGATTTGATCATAGGGGGTTGGAATTGGGCTGGATGGGTTGGGAAAGTTTTGGGATGTGACATCAGGCTGGTGCTTTGCTCCCTTTGTGAAGAGTTCAGGTGTCACATCATGCCAGTGCCCCTCTACCACCAAGTCCTTCACTTGAAAGACAATGTCAGCCCACGTGATCCTGAGTGCTTCATCAAATTGCAGCAAGCATAACATTGACACCAGATACAGTAGGTAGAGCATCATGTGGATGCACAAAGCAGCCCACTCTGCTGGATTTTCAGCATTGTGTTTCCATGATGTCGGACCATACTCCTTTGGCTTTGTCATATATGCAAAGTCAAAGAGGTGCTTCATGGTCACCTCATCCATTGCTCATGCACTGGTGACAGCCTTGCCAGACCGCACCTGATGTCACATTTGTAAGCATTGGGTATCAACTTGTGGTGGCAAAGCCAAAAATTACCTTGCAACAATGAAGGGAAACCATGTATTGTTAGAATGCAACAGACAGAGATGGGTTACCCACATACTTTCCAGGTACTGTTGTGTGCTCTGTCCATGACTGTGTTCCTAAACCATAATCATGGCCAAATTTGTGGCTGATTGCAGCACACATTTTCTGGGCAGTGCCATATGTCACACATGAAAGGGTTGGTGGTCTGGCTTTCTCTGTCCATATGTCATTTTCATCGCATCTAACAAGCAAGGTGTCTGACAAAACACTGGATGAAGCATCTCATACTGAACTTGCCCTACTTGTCCATGATCCACAGTGCAATCCATGTTGGACAGTCTGCAGGAATATTTGAAAACAGTGAATCTACATTCAAGGGGCTCTTAACCTTGCCAATCAAAGCAGCAAACTCTTTGAACTGATTCCAGTATCTATGTGAACTTGACTCTCAGCACCCAGATCTACTCAAGTCATTGCAGTGATGCTTACCACACATAGTCTGAGAGTGTTGTGTCAATGACCACCCCTGCAGATGCCTTTTTGAGATTGATGGAGAGTCATCTGAGTCCATTTTTGGCAGCAGTTGCAGCTGTCCTCTGACATTTTGACGAGTCACCATTGCAGGAGTTTTCAATTGGCTCCTGAAGAGTCCCCTCCTTGAGCTCACTTAATTTAATGCCCTTTGATGATCAAATCTACAATACCATCACAATTCCAAATACCACCACAATCATCACAATTCCAGCTGTCAGCACAATTCCAAGCATTGTACTCCAACATTAGCAATAATGGTATTTTCTCAACACATTGAACCCCAAATTTCAATGTAACTCAGGTAAATGATATATCTACATTGCTACAAAGAGTTTTCACATGCATATATTCATGTACAGCATTTGCAACAGCAGTGTATTGAAGCACTTGAAGAAATGGTCATGAGATTACGCATTGAAAATGCAGCCATAGAAGCTGCTTGTGCTACCATAGAGTGTGTTAGTAAAGTATAAGTACACTGACATTTGTTCTGTGTTAGAAAATCATATAATTCACTTGTCACACAACTTAATTGATCCACAACATCAAACAAAGACATCATATTGCAGACATTGGCAGGGGAGACTAGCTCTTTCTTACAGGCAGAAGCACTTCCAAAGCTCAAGGCAAGCAACTACCCCCTCATTCGTTTTTGGACAGAGAAGAAATGAAATGAATAGAAAAAATCAGATGCTGGACAAGCCTCAACATCAAACCACTCATTTTTGGAGGATGCTAAAGGCCAACTGCTTTCAGAGACAAGAATTTCCAACATTCTTTCGAATATGCATGATCTATGGCAAAAATTCCATAAACAAAGCTCATTGATGCGAGCATGACATGGAAGTCTGTGCCCCTTGGTACCAAGAAGACTTTTTGCTCTGAAATCATCAGTTCATTCCCCAAGTTGAACCTATGTGAAGACACTTAGAAAATTGATAAGTTGGCCAAATGACACCACACATCCTACAAACAGACATGGTTTACAAATAAGTCAGATGACAAGGCTACCGCTGGCAGCAAACAGAAAATCAAGGTCAGCCCAGATACCAACAACACTGCTAACAGTATGGACATTGGACATCGATATAGTGGAACTGACTACAAAGTGGTTCAAAACTGCCAGTAGAGTCACAACATCCAAGCCTAGTACTCAGAGCTACACAGACGACAATGGCCAGTGCTCCCCACTAGCAATGTCTGACTTATCTGTGCCACCAACTCCAGCTTGTCATCTTCAAGCTTACCAGGTTCACCTGTCTTACCCCCGCCTGTAGCAATCAACACCATTTCATCATTGTTAATTTCTACTAGTAGTTCACCAAGTTCACCTGTCATATTGCCATCTGCAACATTCGACTCCAGCACCTTGTCTTCTAGTTCACCAAATTCACCTGTCATACAACCACCTGCAACTTTCAACTCCAGCTCATCATCTTCAAGTCCACCAAGTTTGCATGTCTTGCCGCCACCTGTAGCAATCAACACTAGCTCATCACCCCCAAGTTCATCTATCTTATTGCTACCTGCAGCCATCAAGTCTAGCTTGTCCTACAAGTCTTCAGGCTCATCGAGTTCTTCTGTATTACCTCTAGCTGACTGTACTACTAGTACTACCTTTTCATCAACAGCAGATCACAATTCCAGGGCCATGTACCAAACCAGCATAAAACTGTGGCTTGTTGTTCATGTAGAAAACCTGCTGTAAGGTTTCAAGCAGCCAGTGGGGCTGTGGGTCGTTCCTTGTGCAGTGTTTTGCTTGAATTTATTGTACTAATATTGGATTGCATTGGCATGGTCTGGTTGATGTTATTCATTGCATGAAGTTTGCAATCCACAGAAAACCTGGCCAAAGACTTGTGCATCAGATCATGTAGAATACAGAGAGTCCAGCACAAAGCCAAATCAAGTGACTGATGTTACAGCCATGGCAGCCATGACTGAAACAACTACAGGAGGAGCACAGAGCACAGCCACAAATAGAGGAGCCAGCTGGTGACCTTCTTCTGCAAAAACAGGACAGTAACACCAGTTATCCTTGTACTCCTCACCTTTGGTTCACTTACATTAACATCACAGCAATCTTTGTGCACATTGATGGCTGAAAGAAATATCATTTGGGGGAACACAAGAAGAATTTGCAATTTACTACAACTCCCTTTCTGCAGAACTGAAGGTGGTACATCCACTTCAACACTAGCATATCCATTGAAGACTGATCTAGATTCTTGTAGAGATACAAAGATGAGGCTGCTAAGCTGGTATGCATATCATATTAATTTTAATTGTTGTATTCTAACCTGACACGTAGTCATGTACTATCTACAGGTTTCAGATGGTGTTTGGACAAATGGGACAGCAGAAGTAGTTGGCAAGGTCGCTGCTCTACCAATGCACATGGCTGAGTACAATAACGCAAAGAGCAGGACAGAGAGGGTGGGGGGACAGGATAGAGGGGGGCAGGATGGATGGGGGGAGGGGGGCGGGTTCCTGCTCCTGGCATAGATTGGCATATCCATATCTCAACTGGTTTGTTGCCTCATAGCTAGTGCTAGAATGGCATACCATGCTTGTGAGCATTTCAACCCAAGCGGGATCATATGAGAACCTATGGACACTATTAGCACATTCTCGAGCATTTTTACATACAGTGGCATGCAGTCAGAATCTATGATAGCGCCCATTTGGTATGCACATACATGGAAAGCTATGAACTGCATCAGCATAGCCCCACATGCATCCACACATTACCACTTCTCACTGGCGGGAAGGTCCATATTAATGTGGGAATTGATGGATGAGGCAAAGGGTTTAGGAGCATGGGGGTATGATAAGTTTTGGACTAATCAGAACTTGCCCAGTTTACCTGGCTTGGGTACTAGGGACAATGGGGATGTCTGGAAGTGTCCAAGGGTGGTCTCAATTTCTGCCCTGGAGTATGGACCAAGGTATCTACCTTTATCAAACTCTTTATTTATGATGTCATGAAATATTGTTTGGTTTTGTTGGATGGATGAAGGAGTGTGAAAGTATGGGTGAGAGGAGGGATGTCAGCAGAGAAGCTGAAGCAAAGACCATTGTAGATGTAAGGGTATTGTTCTATGAGACCAAATGAGGTGAGAGCCATTAGCCATGCATTAGGTTTATATGGTGTTTGCACTGAGGTGTTGCTGTGTGCAAGAGCATCTCGGAGCCCCATGATCATTCCCACACCCTGAGCATTCATGCTTTGCTGACTTGTGGGGGAGGGAACAGTTGTTTGGTTTTTGCCAGTTGCTACATAAGGTGAACCCTTTTCCATTGATGAGGTAGCCCTCAGATGTTTGTCTGGTGAATGCAGGGGATATGTCCCATAACACTGGGTTGTTGCATTCATGCACATGGTGAAGGTGGTGCCTGAGGCATACTGAGCAGGTGGATTTGATGGATGATGAGGTGGGGGATGATTGAAAGGCTGATTGTGGTGGGGATGGTGGGGGTTGTGCATGTGTCACATCCTGAAACTTTCCTAACCCATCCGGCCCAATTCCGGCCTCCTATGATCAAATCACGAATCCCAAGCCTTGGACTTTACCTTAGAAGATTTCTCCTTCATTGGACATTCCAAACCCCATATTTCCCATCCCAGACTTTCACATTCCTGTCCTGGACTTTCATATTCCTATCTCAGCTATCTCTTGACATATGTCTCTTTCCTTTGACATTTCTTGACATCTGCAGTTCCTATCAATAATTCCCTTTCCCCCTGCTTCACAATTATTGGTTATTATTCCACCATTCTGACGCCATTCTGATTCATTCCTTACCTTGTTCCGGAAACCCGAAACTCCGATTCGTCCGACATACTTTTTAACACCTTTATATCTTTCAGACTCTTCAGTATATAAATTGTACTCTCTGATATTTCCTTAGTTCAAATATCAACTAAATCCCATTCTCTCCTGCTCCACTTCAGTCCTTAAGTTAACCTTAGGATTGTCTTCCGACCCTCTGCCCTGAAACTAAGGAGCAGAACTCGTACAGGGGCACAGCACATAAGCTGAAGCCAAAGTTCCTTGCCCCTCCGACCCCCCTCAGGGATTCCCAACTGACTCCACCATTCCACATGCTCCAGACTTATCTGGGAATTCTGGGATTGAACCCGGACTTGACAGCATGGCGAGCCAACATTTGATGATGAAACTGAGAGCTGGGGGTTTGTGATGTGGGGTTTTGGTGTCTGCTAGGGGGGTTGTCATAGTGCTCATAATGTGCTCATGTCATACTCAATGCGTTCTGGAGGGCAAAGGATGGCCAGCCCCAGTTAGGAGTGACTGCACCTGGAGCAGTGGTGATGAAAGGTGTATGGGCGTTTGGGTGAGTGTTATCAAATCCGGGTTCAATCCCAGAATTCCCAAAAAGGTCCTAAGGTGGGGAAAGGTGTAAGGGTTGGGAATCTGTGAGGGGGGGTCAGAGGGGTAAGGGACTTTGGCTTCAGCTTATGTGCTGCACCCCTGTATGAGTTCTGTTGCTTAATTTTGAGACAGAGGTTCAGAAGACCATCCTAAGTTCAACTCAAGGACTGAGAGGGTTTAATACAGGATTCAGGATATCAGGATATGAGGTCAAGGTGAATCTTCTAAGGTAAAGTCTGGGGTTCAGGATTCGATCATAAGGGGTTGGAAGTGTGTCCTATGGGTAGGGAAAGTTTTGGGATGTGACAGGTGTGGGCCAGAGCAGTGGGACAGGGCCACAACATGCCCCAGTTTGTGGGAGGTTTGTTGATGAGACAGATGATGTAGCATTAGGAGGTGGGTGATGAAGGAGGGGGAGGGGGGTGAAGAGTATGGTTTGTGAATACAACACACTGGTGAAGGGATTGGATTACTAACCTTGCTCTCCAACCTTTGGTGGGTTGTGTCATTGACTTTGAATGCAATGGTGGTCATTAAGGCATCATTGGTTATGGAGATGTCAAAAGCATAGTCAGTGTTGGCTTTGAGGACAGTATGCCATTCCCTACATATGGCTGTAGTGTACGTTAGGATTATAAGGTCACCGTTGTGGTTGGCTTGTTGGGCTGACTCTCCATGATCCAAAAGAACATGGCCAATGTGTCAATGTGCATGTCTGGCATGCTGCTTTCTTGATGTGGATGAGGAAAGAGACCCTTTCTTGGAGGAATTCACCAAAGCTGAGGAGTTCTCATCCAGCTGTGCATTTTTGGGGGCTTTGACTGATACAACCAGTTTGAGGGTAAGTATCTCATCGGTACTTGTTAACCCATAGGCATCTGCTTTGCTTCTGAGGAATGCTGCAGTGTTGTGGAAACCCTGCAGGGTGAAGTACCATGGAGGCACAAATTCAAATGATGCAAGTTTGGTGAGGGCGTACTTGTTGATGAGGTCATGAGAACTCAATCAGATAACACCAACATGTCCTATTGTCAAGTAGGACAATCTAAATCAGAAGTATTTACTGGCAGACTATAGGCCAATCAATGAAGCAAGTTCCCAGACCAAGAGATAGCTGGTTAAGCTATGTATTGCTTAGATCTAACTTGAGTTGTAACCAAGTAGAGTACAGGCCTTATATACTACAAAGGATGGCACATAGATGTCAAATCCGGCTTCAATCCTGGAATTTGCGGATAGTCCGGAGCGCATGGAATGGCGGGGTTGGTCAGGAATCCCTGAGGGGGGTCAGAGGGGCAAGGAACTTTGGCTTCAGCTTATGTGCTGCACCCCTGTACAAGTTCTGTTCCTTAATTTCAGGGCAGAGGGTCAGAAGACAATCCTAAGGTCAACTTAAGGACTGAAGGGGTTTCAGAGTGAAGTGGAAACTTCGCAGGGGAGAACAGGATTTAGTTGATATGTGAACTGAGGAAATATTGGAGGATACAAGCGGGTTTATATACTGAAGAGTCCAGAAGATATAAAGGTGTTAAAGTATGTTGGACAAATCGGAGTTTCGGGTTTCCGGAAGAAAGTAAGGAATGAATTGGAATGGCATTAGAATGGTGGAATATTGACTAAGGGCGATGGCGCAATAATTGCAAAGCAAGGGGAAAGGGAAAGGGAATTATCAATAGGAACTGTAGATGTCAAGAAATGTCAAATGAAAGTGACATATGTCAAGAGATAGCCGAGATAGGAATACAACAGTCCAGGTCGGGAATGCAAAAGTCCAGGTTGGGAATTACGGGGTTTGGAATGTCCGATGAAAGAGAAATCTTCTAAGGTAAAGTCCGAGGCTTGGGATTCAGGATTTGATCATAGGAGGCTGGAATTGGGCCGGATGGGTTAGGAAAGTTTTGGGATGTGACAGCATCCCCCTCTTAGGCACAAACCCTTGAGTGCCTGGATAGGAGTTCATAATAGGAAATAGAAGTGTGGCAGAGTTTGCAAATCGGGGATCAATCTGAGGTACCTTATGACCATCGACTGCCTGTTGTTTAGTTCCATCATCCATCATGTCCACTCACTCACAATCCAATGACGGAATTGCCCATCTTCAGCAAGAGGAGGAAGAATGCATGCAGGAGTCTGCCCAGAGAATCCAGGAGGCCAAGGAGAAGAAGGTCCAGTGGGAGGTGGAGAAGCGCGGAGAAAAGTGGAGGAGGACGAGAGGAGGAGGACGAGAGGAGGAGGAAGGCGGAGGCAGAGGTTGTGAGGGTGGCGGCTGAGAGGTTGTGGCAGGGGTCACAAGAGTCGCAGAGGCATGGGGCGAGTGGCTCATCAAAGGGGCCCGAGGCAGGGCTGTCACAAGTAAGTGCGGGGTGGCCTGGGGGTTGGCTCCCCAGGGCCAACACTCCCTGCATGGCCTGTGTGAGAGCAGGGGTCCCGTGTCTGTGCCCAAAGACCAGGCAATCGCGGACGTGTGTGAGGTGTGCACAGGTGCACTCGTCGTGCCAGGAGGCTGGAGTGGTGGGAAAGAGGGCAGCCATGGAAGTGGTGTTGCCATGCAGGGGGAAGGACCAGAAGCAGCAGAGACAGAAGAGTCCGGAGGCCTGGGAGGAGAGTGAAGAGGAGGATGAGGAGAGTGAAGAACAACGGGATGCGCTCAGGGCCCTGGCAGAGTCGTATGAGGCCCAGAGGCAGGCCAACGAGGCCTACCAGGGGGCTGGCATGGCACAACTGTCGGGGATCTGACAGGTGCTCTCGGACAGCCTGGCGACCATCCTTGTGGCTCAGTGGTCCCAGTTCAGGGAGTCCAGAGGAGGCTAGGGGGCGTCAGAGTGGAAGGGAAAGGAGAGGGCGGATGGTGAGGGAGGTCAGGGAACAGATGGGGAGGATGGGGATGAGGGTAAGGAGGGGGGTGAGGAGGATGGGGATGGGGAAGTAGTGTGGTGTACTCCTTTGGTCTCCTCATGTACAATTAGCATAGTTCTTTTTGATGAATCGAAAAAATGTGTTTCTGCCCTCATCTGAGAGAATTAAGGGGTCCAGACTTTCTGGGATATGTGGAGTAAAAGTCCAAGATGAGTTCCGATGCATGAGCAATTTCGGTCGCAAGGATCCAGGAAGTTTCTTCATCAGTCCCTTCGTAGCCCGCCCACTTTACCAGATACAGGAGTTGGCAATTCCTGTATTGCTGGTCAATTTTGGAGTCTAGGATTTCGGAGATTTCATATTCAGGTTCTTTGTTGACTTCGACTGGGGGAGGTGGGGGTTGGACCCGATTCGGGATGGTGTTCAGAGTTGTGGGTTCCAACTGAGAGATGCGGAAGATGGGATGGATGGCGCGCATGGAGTCCGGGAGTCGGAGGGTGAAGGACAGGGGTCTGGCGTGGGCAATGATGGGATAGGGGCTGAGGTTCTTTTCCGAGAGTTTCTTGGAAGGGTGAGTGGAATGGAAGTACTTCACCTTGATGAACACTTGATCTCTGATCCGGAAATCCGGTGTGGGAATTTGTCGGGAGTCCGCAGGCCCTTGGTAGCGTTGTTGAGCACGGGCCATTTCCGTGCATAGGAATCTGTGGAGTTCCTGTAGGTTGACTGCATATTCACAGGCATGGGATGAGGTCAGATCCCTTTTGGGGTAGACCAAGATGTTGGGATGGTAGCCTTTGTTAGTGACAAAAGGGGATACTCCTGTAGTAGTGCTAGGGGCATTGTTGTACACGAATTCCACAAGGGGTAGGAGTTCCAACCAATTGTCCTGTTGGGAGTTGCAGTAGATTCAGAGGTACTGTTTGAGGGTCTGGTTCACTTGTTCCCTTTGCCTGTCACCTTTGGGATGATATCCTGAAGTGAAGTGAAGTCGGATGTCGAGGGCTTTCCCGAGGGAACAGAAGAAGTGGGAGACAAACTCGGAACCCCGATCAGAAGTGATGTGGGAGTGAACTCCATGCTTGGAAAACACGTGGAGCAGGAATAATTTCATGAGGTTTGGAGAGTCAATAGTGTCGTGAGTGGGAATGAATATGGATTGTTTGGAAAGGCAGTCAATGACTACAAGGATTGCGGTATATCTGCCGGAAGGGGTAAGTTGCTCAATGAAGTCCATGGAAATGGAGTTCCAGGGTTTTCAGGGATTGGAAGCTGCTTGAGCATTCTGTAGGGGCAGTGTCTAGGAGTTTTAGCTCGGGTGCAGGAGGTGCAGGAACTGACATAGTTTTTGACAAAGGTGCAGAGGGCGGAGGTTGTGGGGGTTGATGTGAGCATAGTCCTTATCCCCCTCTTTTGGGTAGACGTCCCAGCATCTAGTGAGGGAATTGGGCTGAGCTCCTAAGCATCTGGGGTGGAAGTGGATGACGAGGCTGAACTGGGATAGGAATTCCAACCAGTGGGCTTGCCGGTGGGTCAGAACTTTGGAGGTGGAGAAATACTCCAGATTTTTGTGGTTGGTAATGACGTCGATAGGAGTGCCGGAACCTTCAAGGTAATGATGCCAATGCCGGAAGGCTTCGTGGACAGCAAGGAGTTCCTTATCATGAGTGTCATAGTTGAGTTCCAGGGCTGTCAGGGTGTGGGAGTAGAACACGACGGGGCAGAATTCTTCCCGCGATAGCTTAGTCCAAAGTGTCAGTTTTGACCATAATAGGACAGTCCAGAATCCAGTGAGTAAGGATAGGGGCTCAGGTGAAGGTGTGGTGTTTGACGCAGTCCAACTGCCACTCACATTTCTCTGGTTTGGCATAAAGTCCATGTTTCCGGAGACACCAGAGGACTTCCCAGACATGTTCCTTGTGAGAAGCCATGTCGTTGAAGTAAATGAGGATGTCGTCAAGGTAGACCACGATGCAGACGTCTAGGAGGTCTGCAAAGACACTATTGATGAAGTGCTGAAAAGCTGCAGGGGCATTGGTGAGCCCAAAGGGCATCACCAGCCACTCGTACAAGCTGTAGTGAGTCTGGAAGGCGGTTTTCCATTCATCCCCAGGAACAATGCGAACAAGGTGATATGCGTGGCAGAGGTTGATTTTGGTATATACCTTGGTGCAGCTAGGGGAATCGAGGAGGTCGGAGATCAGGGGTAGGGGATAGTGGTCTTTTTTCGTGATTTTGTTGAGTCCTTGGAAGTCGACACAGAGGCATAGGGATCCGTCCTTCTTGCAGACAAAGAGGACAGGAGCGCCATGGGCAGATTTAGACTGGCGGATGAAGCCGTAGTTGAGGTGTTTGTCTATGGATTCCCAGAGGGACTCGAGTTCTGTTGTGGAAACAGGGTAAACAGTCCCAAGAGGAGGGGAAGCACCTTCCTCTAAGTCAATCTTGAGATCGAATTCCCTGTGGGGTGCGAGGGTGTCAGCCTTGCGCTTACTGAAGACATCGGGGAAATCGTGATAGTCTGGAGGGATGGAGGAAAGATTGACTTCTTTGGGAATTTCAGAAGTGCCAGAGTCACAGGATATGGAACGGAGTTTGGAGTCCTGGGGACGGAGGTGGATGCTAAACTGCTCAGAGCCATCCAGTTTGCACGTGGACACAAAGGCAGCAGCATTGACAAACGAGATGCAAGGAGCTTCACAAGGCAGCTTGTCAGGGGTGTCAGAGCAAGATAGGGGTCCGGAGTCCGGAATCTCCAGAGGTGACGTCGGGGTTGTTGGCAAGTCTTGAGCTGGAATTTAGAAAGTAATACTGCCCAATATCCAGTCAATCGACAGATTGTAGCGGGTGAGCCAGTTGTGTCCTAGAACAAGGGCACAAGATAAATCCAACGGAGTAACATAAAATGTATCGGAGGTGACAAAGCCATAAGGGAAATGAATGGAAAGGTCAATAGTACGGGTAATCATAGAATTGAAAGTACTGTCAAAAAGTTTCAATGTAATTGGAGGAACGGAATATGTCGGAAAATGATGTTTGTCAATGAAAGTAGTATCAGTGAAACAATCAGTAGAACCACAATCTAAAAAGGTGGGGAAAGCGGAAATTTCGGAAAAGTTGGGAAAAGAAACAAGCGGCATAAGGGCCTTGGGGTCATAAAGAGTGGACACATTGAGACGGGTCTTTGTAGGTGCACAGTGGGATTCAATGCAGCCTCCTTCCTGTGCAAAGTCTGGAAGGCTACACCCTAATTTTTTGCCTCAGGGGTAGAGGCCTCCAGTTTGGCTTCCAGAGCAGGGGATGTTTTGGCTGTGTGGGCTTTGGACACGTGGGAAGTGGACTTCTGGAAATCCTTAGCCACATGTCTGGCGGCTCTGCAGAAGATGCACAGCTTGAGATCGAAGCGGTGTTTGCATTCCTCAGAGGTGAGGTGTCTGTCCTTCCCGAGTTTGCTGGAGAGGTCGGATGCGGGTTTCTGTCAAGTCCGGGTTCAATCCCAGAATTCACGGATAGTCCGGAGCGCGCGGAATGGTGGGGTTGGTCAGGAATCCCTGAGGGGGGTCGGAGGTGTAAGAAACTCAGCTTCAGCTTATGTGCTGTGCCCCTGTACGAGTTCTGTTCCTTGATTTCAGAGCGGAGGGTTGGAGGTCAATCCTAAGGTCAACTTAAGGACTGAAGAAGGTTCAGAGTAAAGCAGATCAGGAGAGAACAGGATTTAGTTGATATTCAAACTGAGGAAATATCAGAGAGTACAATCGGGTTTATATACTGAAGAGTCCGGAAGATATAAAGATGTTAAAGTATGTTGGACGAATCGGAGTTTCGGGTTTCCAGAAGAAAGTAAGGAATGAGTCGGAATGGCATCAGAATGGGAGAATAACCAAAGGCAATGGCACAATAATTGCGAGGCAAGGGGAAAGGGAATTATTGATAGGAACTGTAAATGTCAAGAAGTGTCAAAGGAAAGTGACATATGTCAAGAGATAGCTGAGATAGGAATATGAAAGTCTGGGACAGGGATGCAGAAGTCCGGGACAGGAAATACGGGGTTCAGAATGTCCGATGAAAGAGAAATCTTCTAAGGTAAAGTCTGAGGCTCAGGAGTGGGATTTGATCATAGGGGGTCAGAATTGGGCTGGATGGGTTAGGGAAGTTTTGGGATGTGACAGTTTCGGAGATGAGGTGGTGGGAGTGCTTTTGGATGTGGAGGACTGGTTTCCAGAGGGTCTGATTTGGCAAGCAACTTTGGACTTGCATTCCCAATATCTCCTGTTGATAGTCTGGGAGAGAGTCCGGAGTTCTCCTAGGGAGCGTGGTTTTCCAATCCGGGAAAGCTTGTCTTTGATGCAATCTGGCAGTCTGTCGTAGAAGTGATGTTGGAGGGCTCCCTTGCCATAACCCTGGACCTGGGAGGCTAGGAGATTGAATTCCACCACATACTTGTTGATATGCTAAGAGTATTTCATGGATAGGTGGTTGAGTTGGTGTTCCGCATCACCGACAGGGTCATGGGGGCCGAAGTTGGTTTGGAGCTCGAGGACCAATTACCGAGAATTGTTATCCAGTCCCGATTGTCCATCTGGAGGAGGTCAGGCTCAAACCACTTGAGGGCCATACCTTTTAGGTAAGACTGGGCAAAGGTGACTTTAGCGCAGTCAGTCCGGAATGCGTGGGGATGGTCCTGGAAGTTCAGCTCACAATGGACCAGGAAGGCCCGCAGCTTGTGAGGGTCAGTCCCATCAAAGGTGTCAGGTTCCCACACCTTCGTGCATGGAGATGAGGAGTTTTCAGATTCGCGGTCATGGCATGATAAATCAGCAAGGCTGTGAACTGCATTGGCAAGCGCCATGATGGGATTAGGCGGGATTGCATTGGAGGGGTTGGGGTCGTTGTCGCCACTGTTCCTGTCATCAGAGGGGTCTGGGGCGCCCCCAGAGGGGTAATGACCTGCAGGAGTGGGGGTGGAGATGCTTTGAGACAGAGGTTGATGTATGATGAGCAGAAAAGCTTCAGAATTGTTCGGCAACATTGGGGCCTCGACGTGAGGCCATCAGGGAGTGCAGGGCGTCTTCTCGGGCTGCCTCTGACTGAGCTGCATTGATGCTTTGCATACTGCATGTTTGGGCATGAGTCTGGATAGTTCTAGACATGCGGTAAAGAGGTGATGTTAGTGAACTCATAGAGGTTTGAGTTCAAATATACTGTCAAGTCTGGGTTCAATCCCAGAATTCACGGATAGTCCGGAGCGCGTGGAACAGCGGGGTTGGTCTGGAATCCCTGAGGGGGGTTGGAGGTGTAAGGAACTTTGGCTTCAGCTTATGTGCTGCACCCCTGTACAAGTTCTGTTCCTTAATTTCAGGGCAGAGGGTCAGAAGACAATCCTAAGGTCAACTTAAGGACTGAAGGGGTTTCAGAGTGAAGTGGAAGAGAGAACGGGATTTAGTTGATATTTGAACTGAGGAAATATTGGAGGATACAAGCAGGTTTATATACTGAAGAGTCTGGAAGATATAAAGGTGTTAAAGTATGTTGGACGAATTGGAGTTTCAGGTTTCCAGAAGAAAGTAAGGAATGAATCAGAATGGTGGAATAATGACTGAGGGCAATGGCACAATAATTGCAAAGCAAGGTGAAAGGGAATTATCGATAGGAACTGTAGATGTCAAGAAATGTCAAAGGAAAGTGACATATGTCAAGAGATAGCCGAGATAGGAATACGAAAGTACGGGTCGGGAATGCGAAAGTCCAGGATGTGAATTACGGGGTTCGGAATGTCCAATGAAAGAGAAATCTTCCAAGGTAAAGTCCAATGTGTGGGATTCAGGATTTGATTGTAGGAGGCCAGAATTGGGCCAGATGGGTTAGGAAAGTTTCGGGATGTGACAATAGACCAAGATATCCTAAGTAGGTAATATCCAACAAATGTAGCTGAAGACAAGAGGGATATCTGCCATTGGGTGGAAGGTCATAACATATGATGGAAGAAAGATAAGGCCAGGAACTTTGCCTGGGGTCACTGGTCATACAAAGAGCCATAAGAGGAAAGGGGAGTCATGTAATAGTACAAGGTCACATGAGAAGGAAAAGAAGGAAAAGAAAAGGGGTGAAAATGGTTCTATCATAACAGTACTGACAGGGCCTTTCCTTGAGGGCATTGGGAGGTGGCAGACTGGATGTGAAGTTGTTCATCTTTGGTTTCTTCTTCTCAGCCTCTCTGTGATCATTCTTGGTCTGCTTATCAGCTTGGCATTGGGCCTCCTTGGCTCTCCTTTGACATTCTTCTTCATGACGCTCAGCATCTTGGACTTCAGCCTGCTATTGAGTATTCCATTCTTTGACTTGAGGGTTGTGGTCTTCTTGCCATGCGGCCAACAGGCATTCACTGGCTGTCCCATGGTCAATGTTCTCTGCTGCCATGACTGCTTTGCAGATGGCTTGGAATGCTCCAGAGGTGAAGTCAGGCAGACTTTGGCATTGGGATTCACCATGGGTGAAGCTAGGGAATTGTGGGTGGCTTAAAGAGTGTGTATAGAGTTGGGCAAATGAGAATGTGTGCCACCCTAGAGGCAATGAAACAGGAGATGAGGCTGGGAGAAGTTGGACAAGCAAGGTGAAGGTGTCATGGAGAGAAGAGAAACAGCTCCACTTTCCTATGCTCATCCAAAGACTAAGTTTTGTGACAAAGTGAGGCACGAGTGGAGTCACAGACTGGCACTCTCTGTGCCCATGATCCCTTTCTTGGTCTTTGGGTTCATAACCCCTTTTATGTGACTTTGCAGCAGAATCTTCTTCACCAGGTGTAAGGGGGCACTCACATAGAGTCCTCTTCCTTCAACACCAGTCTATAATTTTGTCAAACCTTAACCTTTCCCAACTTGTACTTGTACATACATAAGCTACTTCTACTTCAAGAGCAATTGTTCTCATGTGGACCAGATACCATTGTACTGAAAGAAAGTGAAAACTATTGGAACCTGCCAATTAGGGCAATAGGTTGTTACACCTACTCAACACTCAAGTTGAAGTTCAGAACTGACAGCCCCAAAGAATAACTGCAGACTCCCAAGGGCAAACCTTGCAGGGACTACTTGAAAACTTGTATATATAGAAAGATGATAGCTAATCTGTCAAGTCCGGGTTTGTTCCCGAAAATCCCAGATAGTCTGGAGTGCGGAGATGGCGGAGTTTGGCGGGAATCCCTGAGGGGGGTCAGAGTTGTAAGGAACTTTGGCTTCAGCTTATGTGCTGTGCCTCTGTATGAGTTCTGTTCCTTGATTTCGGAGCAGAGGGTCGGAGATCAATCCTAAGGTCAACTTAAGGACTGAGGAGGTTCAGAGTGAAGTGGATCAGGAAAGAATGGGATTTAGTTGATATTCGAACTAAGGAAATATCAGAGAGTACACGCGGGTTTATATACTGAAGAGTCCAGAAGATATAAAGATGTTAAAAGTATGTTGGACGAATCGGAGTTTCGGGTTTCCGGAAGGAAGGAAGGAATGAATTGGAATGGCGTCAGAATGGGAGAATAATGACTGAGGGAAATGGCGCAATAATTGCGAGGCAAGGGGAAAGGGAATTATTGATAGGAACTGTAATTGTCAAGAAGTGTCAAAGGAAAGTGACATATGTCAAGAGATAACCGAGATAGGAATACAAAAGTCCAGGACGGGAATACGGAAGTCTGGGACGGGAATGCGGAAAGTCTGGGACAGGAATGCGGAAAGTCTGGGACGGGAATGCAAAAGTCTGGGACGGGAAGTACGGGGTTTGGAATGTCTGATGAAAGAGAAACCGTCTAAGGTAAAGTCCGAGGCTCGGGATTTGATCATAGGGGTTCGGAATTGGGCCGGATGGGTTAGGGATGTTTCGGGATGTGCCATAATCCCCTTAAGCCAAGGGTCCAGGTTTAACCATCTTAAGGCTTAGCAGTTGCCTATGAAGCAGTATACATAGATGAGAGTGGTTGAGGTGAAAGAAAGATAATCAAATTCTAATGTTGGCAACACCCTAAACAAAAATAATGTGTTTGAGTCAACCACAAGAGATACTAATCTGGAATCCGAGTTGTTTCAGGTGGATACTCAAAGAGAACTTGATTGAGTTCTCTGGGTGTTGTATTGCAATATATACTATACATGAGTGTGCACAGACCAAGCTGTGTGAGAGAGAATATTCTGTCTGATCACCAATAGGTCCATTGCCATCTGGCTCATCTGTTCCCCTGCCTTCTTCATCTGGATTTTCAGTTTGAGCCCAGTAAGCAGTATTTGTATCTGGATCAAGGTGATCCCCTAAAGGTCCATACCGCCTCTCCTCAAATCAAATAATCATGTTATGCAGAATAAGGCAGCAGTTTCCCCAATGGATAACATATTGCAACTCTTGTTCATTCTGAATGGGGTGGCAGAGCTCATGTAGGGTGTCACATCCCGAAACTTTCCCTACCCATACGACACACTTCCAAACCCTCATGATCAAATCACAAACCCCGGACTTTACCTTAGAAGATTTTCACTTCGACCTCATATCCCGATATCCCAAATCCCATATTTCCCATCCTGGACTTTTATACTCCTATCTCGGCTATCTCTTGACATATGTTCCTTTCCTTTGCCATCCATCCCTTGACACTTATAGTTCCTATCAATAATCCCCTTCCCCCTGCTTCACAATTATTGTGCCATCATTCTTAGTTATTCCATCATTCTGATGCCATTCCAATTCATCCCCTTACTACTTCAAAAACCCAAAACCCCAACTTGTCCAATATACTTTAACAGTTTTATATCTTCCAGACTCTTCAGTATATAAACCTGCCTATACTCTGTGATATTTCCTTAGTTCGAATATCAACTAAATCCTGTTCTATCCTCCAAAGTCTTTGCTTCACTCTGAAACCTTTCTCAGTCCTTAAGTTGAACTTAGGATTGTCTTCTGAACCTCTGCCTCAAAATTAAGGGACAGAACTCATACAGGGGCACAGCACATAAGCTGAAGCCAAAGTCCCTTGCCCCTCCGACCCCCCTCAGGGATTCCCAACTCCTTATGCCTTTCCCCACACTCCAGACTCTCTGGGAATTCTGGGATTGAACCTGGACTTGACAGGGTGATGATCTGCAAAATGTTCAAGTAGATCAAGCTGTAAAGCTTTCATCATTAGCTCTGCAGGGCAGTGAAGCACCCGAGCATGGATAACCTCATCTGCCAATGCACTGATGCCACCTAACATCAGGCAAACTGCAGCAGTAGGGTTGGTAAAGTGGATGGAGTTGTTATTGGCATCATCTTCAGCATCAGATAGAGGGAATATAGGTGTAAGAGGTGAGAGAGGGGTAAACACAATAATTGACATAGCATCAGAGCTATTTGAGCTAGTATCAAAGGATGACTCAGAGAGATCACCAGTGGTGGTAGAATGAAGTTGATAATCAAGCAGTAATTGAGCAGCTCAGTTCTGACAGATGAGCATGGCATTGGGATTTGCTCCTACATCACCCACAAGTTGCCTTAATATACTGTACTACCAAAGTCTACCTTACTTTTGCTGTCTTACCGCTATCTTACCATGCTTGCCTTTTGTGTGTGTGGTGCAGCACGGCTGTATTCTTAGCACTGCCACGATGTAGCTCCGCTTTCGGAGCTTGAATTTATAGTATTACTAATCATGTTGACCTTGCACTTTCCCTGCACCTCCCGAGCTTCCAAACACATTTGGGAGCCTCGGAGTGCCCTGCTCGACCAAATCTAGCTATCGTGAATACCACTAATGTTGTGAAACGCACTGGGGACAAGTCCTAGACGGAATGGTAAAATGATATCGGAATAGTTTTTCATGAGAAAATATGAGTTATCTTATTGGACAAGGGTCACGTTATCCTGCGAATCCGCTCACCCCCCTTGCGCCACAACCAAATTTACCAGTCCGTCTATCGACGGCTTGCCTCATAGACGGATTGGTCACCAGTCTAGACTAAGTCCAGCGAAGGACACGATAGAAACAATTGCTTTCTTTTGTGCTTTGCTGAAGCAGTTGTAAATGTCCGCGTGGGCTGGAGCTCGCTGATCAGGCTGGTCTCCCAGCAGAGGACTTTCTTCGGTGGTCATCAGACAGTGTCAGATGTGGCCTTGCCTCGACTCGCTGAGCAGCTGAAGAAATGGGGTGTTGCGAGATACTGGTGTCTGGCTCGCCTTGATTACCGGCGGCATGATTTAGCGTGACTCAGATTTCAAGATACACGCCATATTCCAGGGGTGGCCTGTCGATTTCACAGGTCATCGACAAGGTTGTGCTCAAGAAATGCGTGGAATTTGGACTTGGTATGGTGGTGCTATAGTTGATAGTTGGTAGATGCTACTAAAGGTAGCCTATCCAGGAATACATGGCAAATGTATGGTACGTGATTATTGGTGCAGTGTGACACAGAAAGCATGGGGACAGCAAAAAGTCAGGATCGAGGGAAAAGGGCCTTCAGATATGCAGTTACGACTCCCCGATCGCGATGCGCATCACCGATCGCGAGGTCGAGCATTACTAGTACTGGTGGTCTTCGCAGTCTCCGCCACGGTCTCTAGTTGGGCATGACGCTTCTGGGCGATTTCGTGTTGCCGCTCAAGACTCCTGTTAGGGAAAAATCGAGTCAATGGGAAAAAGTCGCGAGATCGATACAAGATAAGCGGACCTTATCTGGTTCTCGAGCTCAAGGATTCTTTCTTTACCGCCTTGACGCTCTCTCTTATATTTCTCCTCGGCCGCCTTTAGACGAGCCTCGTACTCCTTAACGCGGGCTTCCCACTTGGCGTCTGCTGTAGAGGTCTTCTGGTTCAGGCTGGAAATCTTTTCCTCGTGTTGAAGGAGCTGATTGTTAGCCACGACTAGTCGCTTCTCCGAATTGACAGCTCGCGAAAGCAGCGTTCGTATTTCTTGCGAATCGCCCTGAGCGGGCCGTCTTGCAATTGTGAGTTGTTGTGCAAGATCAACGTTGGTAGCCTAGAATATATGATCACGTGGGTCAACCAATGATGACGAAAACATATCGATCGTTTGAGTTACCTTGAGCGCCTCCAGCTCACCCTCCTTGGTAACGTACTTTCGCCTCCATGTAGCTTTCGCGTCGCCATAGGCTTTAACACTCGTTTCAAACTTGTCAATTTGCTTCCACCGCATATCAAGCTGTTTCCGCATCTCTGTCAACTTCTCGGTGAACCGAGCTTCGGCCTCCTTCACACGCTTGTCGAAATCGAGCTGTATTTGACTGAGAGCCTTGAGGCGAGTAATAAGATTGTCGTGGAAGACGCTAAAGTTGGTGAATGGTTTTGTCTCTGCCTGATTGCCTTTCTTCTATGATTGCGTATTAGCGAAGCGATAGAGACCCGGAGAATGCACAGGGGGGACGTACAGGAGTCTTGTCCACACCGAGTATTTTATCCATGTACTGATAGATAGTGAGCAACAGCGTGTTGCGCTCGGTGAGTTGATCACGGTACTGGTTCTCACTTGACAAAAGGGATTTCTGATCCTTTGCCAACCGCGTCTCGAGCTCATGGACTTTCGTACGTAAGGTGGACACCTCGGATTCAGCCGTCTTCAAGTTCGTCTGGCTGGCGTCGAGCTTCTCAGACAGGTGCAGACGAGCTTGGGTTTGGTTCCCAAGGCGCGTCGTCAGATCCCTAACCTCGCTATGCAAGTTGTCGATCGTAAGATCACGTTCACGTGTATTGCCCTCACGAGCAGCGATATCCTGACGTGCACGAGAAAGGGCATCCTCGAGTGTCTGGATGTCACGCTTCAAACGGTCAACCTCGAGCTGCAACGAGAACTTGGCCGTCGTGTGCGAATCCCCAAGTTTCTTCGACTCTTCATCGTTGATTTTGAGCGCATCCTGTACAGCGTTGAGGTCAGATTGGCGTTGTTCGAGAAGGGTCTCTGTCTTTGCGAGGTCATCGAGGGCAGACTGGAGAGCGGATTCTTTGATCTCGAGGTTACATCGCTCGTGGCGAAGCTCGGAGTCGAACTCTTTCTCGGCTTTGAGGAGGTCCTGCTCTATACGTTCTCGATCCTCACGTTCGTGCTTGACTTCTACAACAAGGTCTTCGACGTGGCGCGCCAGTTCTTCTTGTCGTGATCGGTGGGCGAGGATGTCTTGGCAAGTCTGATCGTAGAGGTCTTGGAGATCTTGTAGCTGGGTCTTCAGTGTGGCAACTTTCTGTGAAGAGCATAGGTTGATGGAGGAAATGGACTACTATCGAACAGTCTCACCTCTTTGAGGGCTGCAGCAAGCGCCTCGAGCCTTTCCCGTTCGACAGCATCGTCTTCCCGAATGCGATCGCTCTCCTCTTTGATCCGGTCGTTCTCCTCCTCAAGCATATAGACCTGATCGCTGAGTTTCTCGATCTCGCGGTTGGCGGCTTCGAGCTCGGCGTCTTTCTCGTCTGCTTCCTTTTCGAGATGCTGGAGAGTGGCTTCGAACTTTGCGTGGAGCTCGTTCGTGTTTGCTTCGAGCTCGGAGATATTGAGGCGGAGCTCCTTCGACTCAGTCTCGCGTTCTGCGAGTGCCTGGACGGAAGGGTTCAATCAGAAGTCATAGACCAGTGGACAGACGTACATCACGGAGTTCCTCGACCTGCCCACGCGCTTCTTCAACTTCGCCTCTCCACTCCTCCTCGACGACTGCGACAATCCGATCATGTTCAGCGATCAGGTCGTCAATCTCCTTATTCTTCATCTCAATCTCGTCCTCCTTCTGCGAAAGCTCGATCATGGTCGCCGCGAGCTTGTCGCGCATGGCGTTGAGATCCTCCTCTACAGCCTCTCGCTCTTCTCGCTCCTCCAGTATCTGAGCCCGACTCTCGCTCCGCTCCATCGATTCTGCTTCCCTCCTCCGTTGAAGCTCCTCGATCTCCAGACCGAGCTGTGCGAGTTCATCTACAAGGTCCTCCTTCTCGTCTTCCTTCTTAAGAAGAAGTTCGTTCTGCTCCTCGATTCTGGCACGTAGATCATCATTGTCGGCTTCGAGCTCCTCCAGCTTTCGCTGCCACCGCTCCCGCCGGTGTTCTCCTCGCTCGTCTAACGACTCGTCCCCCCGCTTCTCAACAATCTCACGGAGACGCTCTAATTCTTCTACGTTGTCCTCAAGCAGGCCTCGAGCATTGTCAAGCTCTTCTTCGAGTTCCTCGTTCCTGAGCTCGGCCTGTCGGAGAGCATCCTCATCAGCTGCGGATACGCGCCCCCTCCGTAGCTCTCGAAGCTCGTGTTCTCGTTCCTGCAGCTTAGCCTCAAGATCACGTTCCCTATCCCTCGAGCTGGCCGCGCCACGCTCCTTTTGAGAACGCTCCAACTCGCGCTCGAGTTCTAGAACCAGTCTTTTGAGCTTCTTGAGTTCAAGGCCGCGCTGCTGTACCTCGACTTTGAGGGAGACATTTTGTTTGAGGGCAGCATCTACTTGGTCAGGGGCGAGTTGGGCGAGACGTTCTTCGAGGAAGTGGACGCGCAGTTTGATGTTAAAGTTTTCTTTCTTGAGGTTATCGATGTGCTACGTTGACTTGCGTGTCAGAGTGGTGATCGTACATACAAAAGTGGGCTTGTAATAGGAATTACCTTTTCCTGGTCACGAAGTGTGAGAGTGACGCCTTTGCCACCGCCGGGGGTAGCCCGGGGACGTTTACGACCAGCAACTGGTGTCTCGGGACCATCTCCCCATTTCTGTGCAGACGTGTCCAAGAAGTCGCCGCCGTCACCGTTCTCGTTCTCCGAGTCGTGATTTGACAAGCCTAACCGCCGCAGAGCCGAGCCAGGTTCGTCCAGCCTCTTTCGTAAGTTCAGGGAGCCTTGTTCAGGCGGCGAAGGTGTGGATATTGGAGCAGAGGACAGAGCGGTCGTTTGGGAGGAGGAGGAAGGGATGCGAAAGTTTCTTCCTGGTGTGGAGATGCCAGACACGAGGGAGCCTAGGGAGAGATCGGGGAGTGTCATAGCTGATTGAGAAGACGAATCGGCACGTGCGTTGAGAGCTGCGGACATGGTAGCGTGTTTGGGCCGACTGGTCGATCGCGGCGTGAGTCCAGTGTTCTGCCGGTCAGTGCTAGTGAATGTTCACAGCGGTTGCTGAACATTCATCAGTGAACTTTCCCACAGATGCAAGTGAACTGAACGCATGCTGTCAGAGGTCAGAGCTCAAAATAAGATAATCCAAGCTGATTGGCTGGGTTAATCAGGGGTAGGGCTTTGGATATCATAGAGTTCGAGCCATCTCGTAGAGTCATATAGCAGTACAAATCAACTAAATCAGATACACTCTACTCTGCTAGCTAGCATGTCCTCCGTTTGTGAGTGGCACGGCAGTGCTCATTTCCGCTGCTGAATCACTGCGTTTAGCCCTCGACTAATGCAAGTTGAAATATACCTTCGTAGTCCACATACACACGTCCAATCAAACTTAGTCATATCATGAAGCTTATTACAAGGCTGTTTGTCTCATTGTTTATGTCCTTTTAGGTGACCCAACTTCATCTACTTGCTCCAACACGTAGCACACCTTATTGTAGACTGGCATACCCTCGACTTCTTGCAAATAAACTGCCTTTCTGATATCTCCATTGGCACGATAACATGAGGGCAATAATAGCTATCCTTAGCTCAGGTATGTACACATATGACTGGTCTGCCTATGCCCAGCCTACATTGGGTTTCATTGAACCAAGTCCCCAATGTTAACATGTCTAGACAGTCTAATGACAATGACAAGAAGGACTATATGTCTGTGGGTTCATCTTGCATCTATTCGTGATTTAATGTAGATTAACTCTGTCACTGGTAGGAGGTCAACCAGGCTATGTTATCTGGCCAGCATCTAGTTTGGTGTGATTGTGATGCATGCAAAGTGCAAAACACAACACCAGCTGGAAGATACATACCTGCCTACCTATTAGATAACCATTGTCAGACTCAACTTCTCAGTCAAAGTTCCATTGCACAACAAGATCAAGGAGGCCACTGGGTGCTACTACCTAGAGGCAGTCCAGCTGCAGTCACTCTTGTCACATCCCGAAACTTTCCCAACCCATCCAACACAATTCCGGTCCCTTATGATCAAATCCAAAACCCCGAGCCCTGGACTTTACCTTAGAAGATTTCTCCTTCACCTGATATTCTGAATCCTGTATTTCCTGTCCCAGACTTTCATATTCCTATCTCAGCTATCTCTTGACATATGTTCCTTTCCTTTGACATTCCTTGACATTCACAGTTCCTATCAATAATTCCCTTTCCCCCTGCTTCACAATTATTGTGCCATTGTCCTCAGTTATTATTCCATCATTCTGATGCCAGTCTGATTCATCCTCTTACTTTGTTCTGGAAACCTGAAACCTCAATTCGTCCAACATACTCTAACAGTTTTATATGTTCTGGACTCTTCAGTATATAAACCCGCTTGTACTCTCTGATATTTCCTCAGTTTGAATATAAACTAAATCCCATTCTATCCTGTGAAGTCTCCACTTCACTCTGAAACCTCCTTCAGTTCTTAAGTTGATCTTAGGATTGTCTTCCGACCCTCTGCCCTGAAATTGAGGAACAGAACTCTCACAGGGGCACAGCATATAAGCTGAAGCTGAAGTTCCTTACCCCTCCGACCGCCCTCAGGAATTCCTGACCAACTCCGCCCTTCTGCGTGCTCCGGAACTATCCAGGAATTCTGGGATTGAACCCAGACTCGACAGCATGGATGGGCCAAGATGTAAAAAATCCCATGTGATATGAGTCAGCTGAGGGGTTATGTTGGTAAGGGTATTTTGAGTGATTGGTGGGTCAATATGTGGTGGTTCTATGTGATATGAGTGGGCTGAGAGATGAGAGACCCCATAGGTCTTGGGATGGGCAACCCATAGGTATTGAATGGGCTGAGTGATATTTCATAGGCATTTTGTCAGTAATGGCTGGAACCATTGAATGGTGGTAAGGGTGTACCATGGGGATGGGGTGGGCTGAGAGATGGGTGACCCATAGGTGTCGAGTAGGCTGAGGAGCAGGTGGTCTGTAGGTTTTGGGTGGGCCAAGTCATATTTCTTCAATCTATCCTTCATCATAATGGGCAGGCCCATTGAGTGGATGGGTTTGGCTTCATCCATAGGTATGTGAAGACTTTCAGCATTGGGCTGGCTGCAGTCACCACCATCAGTACTTTCAGGATAGTCTTACCCATTGTTGTAGTTCAATTAAATCCAGATCAATTTTGACTTGCAGAATTGTACACCTATAGGGAAACTCATGACATTTATAACAGTACAATTACAGTCTGTGGATATATTCATGTGGGGGGAAATGATATCAAACCTCCATATTGGCATCCATTCCAATTGTTTCTGATTTATCTGATGTTGTCAGGAGGCCTGGGGGAGGAACCAGCACATGGGGAGCCAAAAAGCCATCCAACTCATCCTCATTTGTCTCCATGCTGTCTAGATGGAGTGGGAATGGGACTGTCCTGGTTCCCTCCAATGATGGGCTGCATAATGGGAGGCCGAGATTGGGGGAATGAATGTTCTAGTTTTGCATGAATGACAGTTGGTGGAAGGAGGCTGGAACCCTCCAAGTTGAGCAATCACATCACATGCAAAACTGATACCATCCTTGGAAGAGGACTGGGCTTTGATTCGACCAACCCTTGCTCTTGAACCCTTTCCCAAAGGGCCTTGACTGCCTGAACCAATGTGTTGAGCTGTTGCTCAAGCACTGGAATTCATTTGAGCTCCCTTTCAAGAGTAGAAATCTGACTTTCAAGGGTAGTGATGACTGCATCCCTGGAATCATACATTAGGTGGGGAGTGGCAAGGTATTGAGAGGCCCAGCCAGGATGGGATAGAGTGGGATGGAGGCCGCTTTGGGATCACTACACCATCAAAAACTATCAATATCAGTTTGAAATAGAAAAATTTGTGGACTACCAAACTTACCAAGTTTCAGTTTAAAAGTTGAGGCAGCATGGGCAGAGCATGGGCCAGCTTCAGGGGGGGGGGGGTCTTGGGCCTCAGCTTTGATGCCAAATGTTTGACTTTCTTCCTTGGAGATGCACCAGGTGCCAGACTTGGGGCACAATGGATGGGGGTGGTGGCTGAAACTGTTATGGCCTTGAGCAGTTGACAGGAAAGGGCTTTTGAAGGGGCCCTTGATGCTGCCTTGCATGGGCCATGGGATTCCCAATGGGTTCATTTGGCCACTTCTTTCACAAAGCTGCAAGCTATCTTGGATCAGTTACAGTGACTCCATAAACTGTTGCAATGTTTGGCCTAAATGTGATGTGCAAGGCATATCACATTTCCCAAATACCCTAATTTATCATAGAGTACATAAACCACTGCAATGGTGTTACTGTTTTATAATTGGCATACCTCCACAGCCCATAAAGTAAATCACATGATCCAGGCACTGATTTCTAGCCAGGAGTGACTACTACAATGTGTGTCACCAGAGCTAAGTAAGATTCTCATACCCTCTTGTGATATGCTTTGCACATTGCATTTAGGCCAAACATTGCAATGGTTTATGAAGTCACTGTATGGCTAACCCTTTTCTTCACCATTTTCCTGATGGTGGTACACCCTTACCACCATTCAATGGTTCCACCCATTACTGACAAAATGCCTATGGAAATATCCCTCAGCCCACCCAAGACCTATAGGGTCACTCATCTCTCAGCCCACTCATATCACATAGAACCACCACATATTGACCCACCCATCACTCAAAATACCCTTACTAAAATAACCCCTCGGCCAACTCATGTCACATGGGATTTTTATTACATCTTGGCCCATCCATGCCCTACAAGTGCAACTCATAGGTCGGCCAATGATTGGCTAGCCTGTGAGCCATGGTTATTTGTCAACCTTGGCTGTCCATATACTATGGTACCAAAGCACTACATTATGTGAGAATTGATATGGAACTTGTGTGGACTCTTATCACACTCCAGCATCCTTTGCTTGACATCATTCCAGAGCCTCCAGGGATGCTCCATCACTTTCTTACATTGCTTAATCCAAACTCCTCTTGTTCCTGTTTCTATTCTCTGATTATCATTAGTAAGTGCTTCTCTGCCCACTCCACTCCATATATATACTTAGTTTTCACTTCAGATTCCTCAGTTATTCTTTGCCCCTCTTTGGCAGTGGCTGAGTCCAGGCAATCACTGCCCTCTTATAGTTTTTGTCAATGAGTGGGCCAAGGGATATCCCAATTGGCATTTCATCAGTGGTTGACTTCCCGTAGCCTCTGGAATAAAAGATTATAATATTTGAAATTAAATTATGACCCATTAGGCAGGTGTGCCACCATGCTGAGCATTTTATGAAGGCCATTTCCAGTACACTGTCCTCCATCACCCTCGAATAAACCTTAATCTGTAGAGGGGGTAGGACCCCCTTGAATAGATTATTTCAACCAGAATAAATCTCTGACTTGCCTTTTCTGGCCACTAAAGCTTACGATTTTGATTACATCAGCAACAGCACAGTTGCAGCACCAATACTGAGTCATTGAATGCAACAACGCTCACAATGTTTTTATACCGAATTCACTCCTACTACTATTGCTTGTCTCTCCTAGCAGTATCAACTCCTGAATAGCCTCAAGAGCTTTTACGTTCAAGTGAAATGCAGCCTTGTAAGCAACCATGCGTCCCATGGTTAGAAATGAGGTCCCTGTCATCAAAATTTCTGTGGTTTCGGCTTATCCACTGGAAAATTGTATGCCAAGTCCTCATTTAAGCATTCCCTTTGTTTATTGTTTCGGTCATTAACTTACGGAGCTCAATGCAACATAATCCTTAGACCAAATGTCAACAATTGGAAAATGCAGAGCTCCCGGCTCTTGGGGTGTCGAATGGTATAAAGGCAGAGAGTGCAACATGGTAAGTCCAATTCACAACAGATCAACCTTTATTTGACTATAACTACATCTGCAGCATCATGTTGAGCATGCCAGCACACACCAGCAGCCAGCAACCTGCTGTGCCATTGTTCTCTGACAGTGTCAACACAGCACTTCAATATGATGTGGGTAATTCATTCATCTGGGGCACAAATGGTGGATGGATTCCACATCAAGGATATGTCCAGGTAATGATGCAATCTATTCTTTACAAACTAATTCTCTAATGATGATATTGCCTTAGCAGGTGTTACCTCCTGCTCCCCACCAACAAGCCAGGCCACAGGAACTCAATGCAAGAGGGCAGTTGCCTAGTGAGCCCATGAACCAAGCATTTGAGGTACGTTCAATTACATGAACCCTCTACTGAAGTTCATAAATGTTATATAGTATTCACACAGAGATGGAGTGTGGTCGCAGCATCCACCTGGGCCTATGCTTACACACACCACCGACAACAATACCATGCCAGCACCAGTTCAGGCAGCCACCAACCCCCTTCCACAGGGACTGGACAATGTTCTCATTGACCCCACAACTTGCCGTGTCATCTCAGGGCTATATCCCATCACCCAAGGTTGCTGGTGCACGCCGACCGGGTAAAGACAGCAACTCTACTCCATCCCACAAGCGCTCCAACTTGAACAAGGGTAAAGGAAAGGAGAACATTGTTACTGAGAAATCAAAGAAGCAATCTCAGGCTATCATCAAACTCGATGATGACAAGAATCTACATATGTCAAAAGTTAAGCAAGGCCGCCCACAGGGCGCCAACAACTACACTATCAGGGACAAAACTGCTCTTCTCGACTGTGTTGAAGAGGAGCTTCCTCTTGGGCAATGAGGGTGGCAAGCTGTCACAGCCAAGTTCAACAAGTGGGCTGCAAAGTCTGCACGCCCTTGAAACAAAGTTCAAACAGGTATTACCAGTTTTGTTATACATCTATCATGCTAACATTGATTGATAGCTTGTGAAGACTACAAAGCCAACTGGCAATGGAGAGTGCCCTCCTGAGGTGACACATGCCCACCACATTGACAGTCTCATTAATGAGCATGCTGGGACATGTGACCTTGAAGACAGTGACTTTAATGATGCTGGCGACACTAATAGAAAGACCGACAACTCAAGTAATGAGGAAGATGAGCCAAAGCCCGAATGCCACACTGCAGTGGCTTGCTCTTTACGCACTGAGGACCCACCAGCTCACTGCAATGCCCCTGGTGCTGCTGCTGCAGATCTCATGACACACCTTTCAACTACTTTTGATCCTGCCATTCAGAGCGCACCAACTGTTCTCTTGCCAACACACATTACTTGACACAGGCCACAAATGAGAGTCTATGCAACCAGCTGTACAAAGCTTGCCGTGAATGTGATCATGCAGAGATGCGCTTGGAAATGATGTGTATGTCTCCTGCATCAAGATGGGAAGCAGGCTTGCATCACAATCTGTCAAAGCACAAGCGTCAGAGCTACTGATGGTTTGCTGATGGTGGTGAGGCCCTTGAATGGCTTGACAATAATGATGATAAGATGGTCTTCAAGCATACTGAAGAGGGATCAGGTAAGGTCCTTAATACTTTCTGTAATTATTTATGACTGATGTCGTCATGCAGAGAAGAAAGCCTTTGAACATACTCCTGAACTCTGACACTTCCTCCTATTCATACTCCATGACTATGTGAAAGCAAGCTACACAGTCCTTTTCCCTTTGTTGAGAAAATAACATTGACTCAAACCCTGTCCATACTTCGATAACATCATCTGTTTGTTGCCAGTGCTTGAAGTATACTGTACGAATTTGATTAATGCCAACCATTGTTGTTCAGAGATTATGTAGTCTCAAACAAATCTCTAACAAGTCCCCCCTGGTGTCACTGTCATTGCAGGACAGTGGGATTCAAAGCCTTCCAAAGGAGCCCTGGATAGCATGCATACCCCATTCTGCTGTTTGCCGATATGAGAGCAGCTCTTGATTGAATGCCATAACTTCGACAATCTGATCAGGGGTTCCTCCAACTTGCTGGCCAGCTTTCAATGGAGCACAAATGTGGCCTTGGATCTCTACAGTTCCTCTCGGGAATGCAGTGTCAGCGATGATGTAATGGCCTTCTGGTGTCTTGGTGCGAAGAACCCTATAGATTGGTTGTGCAACACGAGAATCATGCCAACTTCCAGGAGCATTTGTTCTTGCAGCAATAACAACTCCTGGCATGGGATGTGAGCATGCCAGTGTATGAGATAATAGGATGGTCAAGTTACCTTTAGATGAGAAAACAAGTACAGAACTGATAAAGTGCTCCAAGAGCCAACCATTAAAGGTTGCATTCTTGATGTCAATATCATCAGATGTCTGCACCAGAAGCTTCAGGCCATCAATACTTCCAAATGCACTACCAAGCCGGGAATGTCATTGTAGAATGAGATCCGAAAGAGTGGTGAACTCATCCCTTGGCCACTTGATTTTGGCTTCAGGGATGGTTTGGAGAGTGGACAGAAGGATGCGAAGTGAAAATGTGATGTACCATGATACCATTGTTGGGATGATGGCAAATATTTGCTGTAAGCTAACTTCACGCATTGTTGAGTTCAAGTAGTGAAGAACTAGACCAAGAGCTCCAGCAGCATCTAATAATCGTCATTCAGGTCATGGGTTGGCAACTACACTTGCATCATTGCGGGGAATGGCAGTTTCATCCCAGTATGTGGCAAAACCAGAAGTGAGGATATACATGAAAGTTTGTACATCAAATCCCATGGTAGTTATGAATGCACGGTCATTCTGGCTTTCATACAAAGTTTGCCATGGCGTTGCAAGGCAAGGATTAGGTAGCAGTTGAGAATGGGTCAAGTAGAGTCAATTTTCATGACAATTGTCAATGCGGGTTTATTGACTCATCTCTGCCCCAACAAGGACTGCAGATGCAATAAATCCTAGCTCATACTCTTTGTCCTGGAAGAGGTCTTCCTCTGCATCAGCTTCAACAGCTGCAATGAGGTTTCCAATGTCGTGCATTGGGTGTAAAGTGCTGGTTATAGTTAGTTTAATCCTGGACTATAATATTCTTGGGGCCCGTGGTTTATTCAAGTGAATAAACACACAGATTATACTGATTTTAAATTATTTTATCACTCCGATTTATTATAATCTTTTATTCCAGAGGCTACAGGAAGTCAACCAGTAATGGGTGGGCCCATTGAATGGTGGTGAGGGTGTACCATGGGGATGGGGTGGGCTGAGGAATGGGAGTCACTGTATTTAATGTTTAAACACATCTCATCTATTCTGTATCACAATACTCTATGAGGTTGAATGAAATGATTTCTCATCAAGATAGAAAATGGAGTGACTGCAGTGCCGAGAGCAGCTGAAGTGGAGTGTAAATTCACAACACGGTCAGCACATCACCTCATTGGTGTGTGCAGAGTCATGGTCAACCTGACTCTAGGCCTGGGTAGCTCCTAAGATGGGTTGGTGGGTCATTCAAGTGACCCACTGCCAGTCATCTCAACTACCCTCTGCCCCTGGGCTAGTAATGGATGGGCCAATCCAAGCTGGGCCCAACTTCAGGCCTATGAGGGCTCAGGGCCTGGCTTTAGGGGTCAACAGCCCTGAGCCCAGGCTTTCGGACTTTGCTGAGGTGCTGTAACACTTGGTCATTAAATCTAATCTGATGCCCAGCCCCATGATAATCAGTGACAACAATGCACCTCAGGCTGCTGTCTCTACCACATGTCCTTGCCGTCCTGTCATTCTCTCCTCAAAACTTACAGATACCAACAATGACGCAACACCCGAGCTCACCAGCCACTGCACAACCACAGGCAAGCCCTCAACACTTCCAGGTCTTCAAGTTACCACTGACACTGCAAGATCAGGCACCAAAACAAAACACATTAGTGACAAATCAGATTCAGACCATGCAAATGATGAGGGAACTGTAAAGGAAATAACTGCTCCAAAAGGTATGTTATGTATTTGTAGATTTTGATTCTAGTATCTATTGACTGATATCTATTTGTACCACATTGTGAAATGCCTATGACATGTGACAGACATGCACATGTCAATGGAAACCAATAATCTACAAGCAGGTGAGATTTATACCACTCAAGTGATGGCCATGACATTGACCAATGTGTATTAACTGCAGGCAGCACATTTCTTCAGGCTAAGGGTCCTCCCAATCATAATATGTCATGCACTTCAAGTTGTGTCACATCAGGTGAGTACAAACTAACTTGATGCCAGCTATGTAATTGACTCACATGTATTAACTACAGGCGACACCACATTTCCTCAGGCTTTCAGTCCACCCAATCATGGTGCCTCATGCAGTCCAAGTCATGTCACTTCAGGTGAGTACAAATTAATTTGGCATAGCTACTCTAATCAAACACATATAGTAACTATGGACCATGACAAAGAGGATGAATATGCCAATGAATTCAGGAGCCATGGTATAATGGAGACAAGAAGTGTCAGAGAGGGTGGCTTAGGTTACAAGGGAGGTGGAAAATGGTATGTAGCTCCCATCACATTTGGATTTGATCACTAGTTAATGATGAAAGACAAATATGCCAATGGATTCAGGAACTGTGGTATGACAGAGATGAGAAGTGTCAGAGAGGGCAGCTTGGGTGATGAGGGAGGTGAAAATGAAAATGGTATGTAGTCCCCATCACATTTGGATGTGTTTGCTAACTAATGATGATGGTGCTGTGGCCTGTAGACAATCCAATGCAGGAGGCCATTGACATTGACAGCTTCCTTCATGAAGTCCAAGTCCAGTCAATTGATGGACCAATTTGGCAACATTGTGCTGACAAGACAACTGACGCAAACATGTTCTTCAGCAATGCTTATATGGCAAAGGCCGCTGATAGAACTACAAAGAGTTTCAGAGGCTGCAAGGCATGCCTGTGAGTACTAGGTAGTTATCTTTTATTAAAGCATTGACCAACCAATATCTCAGTAAGCAGAGTCATGCATGCCACTTTGTCAGTGACACATCTACATGACATCATCACCGGGTGTTTCTCCATGAGATAGGCACTTCATTGTCTGACATGGCCTGCATGTTCACAGCATGCCTATTGTAAATGGTGCAAGGTCAATAACTTCAAATCTAAGCTCCCTGATGACGTCAAAGCCCATAAGACTGCTGCCACCACTGAAAACATGAGACAGGGGACTCTTTGTGACCATGTGTGGGAGATCAAGCCTGGAGAACACATTCTCCCTTACATGGATAAACTCTTCCATGAGGCTGCTGTTGAGTGGCTGATAACAACCAACCAGGTCATATTTCCTTCATTATCTCAAAAGCCTCACTAACATTACCATTACTGATATATCCCCCAGCCCATCCAAGCCATAGACCACCTGAGCTTCAGAAAGATAACTGACATTGCCTCCCAAGTGACAAAAGGGGTTGTCATTCCTAACTGTAAGGCAACCCAAGCAGAGATCATCAACATCTTCAAGAGACAGATGACAAGACTTTGGGAACATCTCAATGTGAGTGCTGCAACACTGTGATATTCCATGACTGAGATCTTTTGCTTAGAGTAAGCTTGTGACTGGCAAAGTCAACCTGACATGTGATGCCTGGCAAGCCAGCAACACTGATGGTTACTCCATAGTCACCAGGCATTGGATCAAGGAACTAAAGGCAGGGACTTGGGAGCTCCAGTCAGCTGTCTTAGGTTCACACAACTCAACAATGCTCATCATAGTAGGCAGCTAGGCCAAGCTACATTCAAGATTTGTGATTGAGTTGGTATTGCTCACAATGTATGCTATCTCTCTGCTCATGAATAATTTGCCTCATCTATGAGGTTAGATTGAACATGTCACCTATGACAATGCTAGCAACAATGGTACCATGCTAAGCGAGTTTTCTCAATGCATTCAAAGTAAAGTGTGGATTCCCACAAGGTGCTGCATCAGGTGAGTGATACTCCTATCTTCAAGTTCATCTCCTTCATATGTTATAGATGCTTGGCCCATGTCTGTCACTTGGCAACAAGGGCTCATATCCACTTATAGCAAGGCTCCTTTCTATGACCCAGAGAGTCCTGACCTTACTACTAGTGTCACTGATGGACGTCGAGATGAGATTGGCCTTGTGTGGGCTATTGTTACAAATCTTATATTTTATTCCTTTTCTTTTCTTTTTTCTCTTCTTTATATCACATGTAGTCACGTGACACACAACTACTTTTACTTTCATCACGTAACTTTCTCCTATGACATCACACCTTATGCTTTCCTTATGCCCTATGCATGTACGCTCTAGTTCATTCTAGTTTGTTCTATATGACTTCATATGTTCTATCACATTCTTTCTCACTCCACTATGATATCATACTTTCCATTTATACCTAGTAAGTAGTATAGCCTTCTCGTCCACAGCTTGGTCTGTGCACCTCCATGTAAACCTATATAAGCTGCAATATAGCGACCAAGGAACTCCAATTTAGTTCACTTGGGTCTTCTTCTACAGACTACAAGTTTGGGCTACCCTCATCTTCCATCTCTCAAGTATCACTGCCTTGCAGACCGGTACTCTAGGTCTTTCATCTTTCTCATTTGAGTGTTCCTAAGACATCACTTTGTGAAGTGTCTGTGGTGCTTCGGCTATAGTAGTCAAGGTAAGTTCACCTTGATGTGTTCTCTCCTTGCTTAGAATCTTGTCACCACAGGCTCACCCCTCTGCTCAGAGAAAGCAATTGTTTCTAGATATTCAGAGACATCCCCTGTGTAGAGACTAGGGTAACACAACTGTTGTTTGACATGCCCATTAGGTGGTCTTCTACCTATGTCATGATTAATCGAGCAGAGAAGAAGAAGACAGTAAGTGAGTTATCTACAAACTGTACAGAGGATGACAACCCTTGATAGTATGTTGACACTTTTGTGTATGAGCTGGGTCTTCAGCAGGCCACTTCAAAAAAGTGTGACCAGGTGGTCCTGATGAAGCTCACTGCTGATCAGTGGACACATGTGGGACTCTTTGCTTTATTGCTTGCAGTATAATTCTCTCTTGTTCATCCAGTAAATATCTCACTAAAGGTCTCTAGCATGCTGATACTGCTCAGCAAAACTTCTCCTCAGATGCTGTTCCACCCTTCATCTTGTCCTGCCTGCTGTTGAGGCTCTTCATAAGGCTTGGGACTCACATGCTTTCCAGTCCAAGTACAGTGTCTTCTCTACTGGACTCAAGAAAGGTGTGGAGAAGATCAGTGAGTACTATGAGCAAACTGCAGATTCAGATGCATATACTATGGTGATGTGTAAGTTTGGAGATTTCCTCTTTATTAGTGCTAAGTTCTATTTCAGTGTTGGATCCTTCATCTAAGGATAGCCACTTCAAAAAGTATTGGGATAGTGACCTACATGCTGAGGCTCTGGACCATGCAGAGAAAATTGTGAGTATTATATAATTTTTGCTGAAAATAGCCCCTAACTGGCTAAATAGTTCAAAACCCATCATCTGGAGATATATGGTGAGGGTGGTGATTCTGCTTCCTCTTAGTCATTCTTGTCCTATTGGAATGTCTATTGTTCAATGGTGGGGGGTGAGATTTGCTGCTCTGAACTCAAGTCTATTTCTAACTCCACACAGATTAATGCTCAACTCTATCCTGTCTGGGTATCACTTGCTCATGACTATTTGTCAATCATGTCCTCATCAGTCTCCAGTGAGCGGGCTTTTTCTGCCACTACACAGACTATCACAAAACACTATAGCTGCCTGGAATGAGGCTATTCAAGTACTTCACATGCTTTACAACTGTGACCTCATGTTCCGTGAACCAGGTCCATCTTCAGCATTAGAACTGAAGTTGGAAGATGGTGATGAGGCAGTTGGATTGGATCTTGGAGCTTTCTGATGAATCTGATAAGGAGTAGGTCTCAAATATAGCATTAGGGAAATGGTGAGAAGCTGCTACAACCAAATAGATGTGACAAATAAATATCAATACAACATGATTGGATAATCCTTGAGATCACATTACCTTTCAGTTGTCAAGTGAATGTCAAAAGCCACATCTCTGATCTGTTAAGTCCAGGTTCGTTCCCAGAATTCCTGGATAGTTTGGAGTGTGGAGAAGGCGGAGTTTGGCGGGAATTCCTGAGGGGGGTCGGAGTGGTAAGGAACTTCGGCTTCAGCTTATGTGCTGTGCCCCTGTACAAGTTCTGTTCCTTGATTTCGGAGCGGAGGGTCGGAGATCAATCCTAAGGTCAACTTAAGGACTGAGGAGGTTCAGAGTGAAGAGGATCAGGAAAGAACGGGATTTAGTTGATATTCGAACTAAGGAAATATCAGAGTGTACACATGGGTTTATATACTGAAGAGTCCAGAAGATATAAAGATGTTAAAGTATGTCGGACAAATCGGAGTTTTGGGTTTCTGGAAGAAAGAAAGGAATAAATTGGAATGACGTCAGAATGAGAGAATAATGACTGAAGGCAATGGCACAATAGTTGCGAAGCAAGGGGGAAGGGAATTATCAATAGGAACTGTAAATGTCAAGAAGTGTCAAAGGAAAGTGACATATGTCAAGAGATAGCTGAGATAGGAATACAAAAGTCTGGGACGGGAATACGGAAAGTCCGGGACGGGAATGCAGAAAGTCCGGGACGGGAAGTACGGGGTTCGGAAAGTCCGATGGAAGAGAAATCGTCTCAGGTAAAGTCTGAGGCCCGGGATTTGGGATCTGGTCATAGGGGTTCGGAATTGGGCCGGATGGGTTAGGGAAGTTTCGGGATGTGACATGATCCTACAATCCCAGAAAGATAAATTCCTTGTGATATATAATGATATTCTATGATAAGTTGTTAGTCAATTTACTTCATCTTGATGCTCAATTGTCCATACCCATCATGAATATCATTGAACAGCCTGCCAATAACCAGAGGTGTGGGGAAAATATTTGTAAGTACTGTATAGTTGCTAGTTTATAAACTCTTCCGCTCTGACTTTCTAAGTTTCCTCACTCTTGTCTCTGAGTTCTTACTCAGGTCAGAGTCACTGCCAACAAGGTAAGTGTTAGATTCATGAATTGGTGAGTTCAAAAAACCCGTGTGTGTGATGTTATTTGTAGGTGTTTCATATTTTATTGATTTTCTTAGTCTGTAGTTGTAGATGACATGGTAGTCTACAAGTGCTGGTAGTCTATGATCATCTATGATACTCTTTTCAAAGTAAGAATTATCTTATGTTTTACACAAGGATAAATATAAGTGATGTTAAATGATCTATAATAATTTTTTTCATAAAAAAGATAGAACAAAAGATATTCCCTGGTAAAGAAGATAGTACCAGATAATTTTAGCAAGCCTTTTGAAACTGATCATGCATGAAAACACAATCAGAGTGCTGCTTATGACACTGCAGATATTAATGATCTACACCAATAATATAGATTTATATTAACTGTACAATATGACTGATAGGTTTTGATCTATGCTCTCATCCCAGTCCTGGATTATCTGACATGAGCCGGGTGTGTATCATTCTGATGTTAATTGTAGGGTATTTATAAAGAATAATCCTATATATGGCTAACCCTTTTCTTCACCATTTTCCTGATGATGTCAAATCCGGGTTCAATCCCGGAATTCCTGGATAGTCTGGAGCACGCAGAATGGTGGAGTTGGTCGGGAATCTCTGAGGGGGGTCAGAGGGGCAAGGAACTTCAGCTTCAGCTTATGTGCTGTGCCCCTGTACGAGTTCTGTTCCTTAATTTCAAGGCAGAGGGTCAGAAGACAATCCTAAGGTCAACTTAAGGACTGAAGTGGAGACTTTGCAGGAGAGAACGGGATTTAGTTGATATTCAAACTAAGGAAATATTGGAGAGTACAAGCAGGTTTATATACTCCGGAAGATATAAAGCTGTTAGAGTATGTCAGGCAAATCGGGGTTTCAGGTTTCTAGAACAAAGTAGGGGATGAATCAGAATGGCATCAGAATGGTGGAATAATAACTGAGGGCAATGGCACAATAATTGTGAAGCAGGGGGAAAGGGAATTATCAATAGGAACTGCAGATGTCAAGGAATGTCAAAGGAAAGATGTCAAGAGATAGCCGAGATAGGAATACAAAAGTCCAGGACAGGAATGCGAAAGTCCAGGATGGGGAATACAGGGTTCAGAATATCCGATGAAGGAGAAATCTTCTAAGGTAAAGTCCGAGGCTCGGGATTTGGGAATTGATCATGTTGTAAATTGGCAGTATGTGGGTACATTGAGGACAGATTAGGTAATCATACCAACCATTAGTGCGGACTTTTTTCACTACACGCACCTCAGTCTAGTATTTTATACTCGAGACTGAGGTGAGATATCTTTTAGCTATACACTCGTTTTATTTACTGATAGCTGTTTAGTCTTACTCCGTCACTTGTTAGGTTGGTTGAATAGTCTAGTATTTTATACTTGAGACTGAGTCTTACTCCGTCACTCTTTAGCCTTTAGCTCCTCAGAACAAAAGATCATAGGGGGCCAGAATTGGGCCAGATGGGTTAGGAAAGCTTTGGGATGTGACAGATGAGTAGATTGTGAATATATAGTTTTGCTACAATTCATATGACTAGGCCCTGGTCAGCCCTGGCCAACCACAGGCCCACTATGTGGGCCTGGCTTGAGGTTTAGATTGTCCATCACTAACCTGGGCCCCATCTGTTATGCTGATGAGGTTGTGAGAGCTTGATCAGATAACACCAACAAGCCCTATTGTCAAGTAGGGCAAGATCTATCAGAAGTCTTTACTGGCAGACTATGGGCCAATTGGTGAAGCAAGTTCTCAGACCCAGAGATAGCTGGTTAAGCTATGTATTGCATAGATTTAACCTGGGTTGTAACCAAGTAGAGTACAGGTCTTTATACTACAGGGAATGGCACACGGACCAAGGTATCCAAAGTAGGTATCATCCAAGAAAGGTAACTAGTGATAAGAGGGATAAGCACCATTGGGCAGAAGGTCATAGAATATCAAAGAAAAAGATAAGGCCAGGGGCTTTGCCTGGAGTCACTGGTTGTACAAAGGGTCAAAAGAGGAAAGAGATCATGTGATGGTACAGAGTCACATGAGAAGGAAAAGGGGCTAAAATGGTTCTACGTAACACCATCTGCCTCTTCCATCATGGCTGTCCAGTGGCCCATCCATGAATGACTTTTCTTACCAGCCACTCCCTTCATCTTACCCCAAGTTTCAACTTGCTTGTCCAATATTCCATGCGACATACAACAGTTTCCTGGCCCCTCCTTCCCCACACAGCATACATATCCATATCCATATCCTAATTCTTATTCGTTTGATAGCATGTATCATGAGAAGTCAATTTAGCCATTCTACTAATCATTCATTTTTATGTCTACATGATGTACCAACAATGCACTGATTTCCATCTTTATTCCTGTCTTTGCTTCATCACACTGAAATATTGTGTCGACTCAATGCCGAGCGGTGTCAATATGTTAGCCATGACAAAGCATTGCTTTCTGTGACATTGTGTGACTGTCCAACTATGTGGTCTGTGATAGTATGTATAACTTTTTGACGTGTTCACAACTTGTCTACATCATGATCATGATCATGTACAACAATCAGATCACATTTTACCCTTGCACATACATGTTCAAAATCACTGAGCGCCTCTTACACTGCAAACTGACGTATAATTACAAATAGCCGGACCAAAATCTAGTCGAACAATCCAGATCCTTTGACAATCTGGACGTAGGTTGTCATCACAGACAACAAGGCATCAATAGAGCTACCCATGAGCTTGAGGCGGGTGATCAAGGACTGGGGAACCGTGAGCAGATTGACTCAGTGTGAAAATGCCTGATGTAAGACTCACCTTCTTAGTGGCGGAATCAGATGCGGCTTCCATGGCTTGAAGGATTAGGACAATATCGTGATGTTGCTGTTAGAGAACGGCTCAGCATGGCAGCATTATGACCAGTATGGCTCCAAACCTGGGCCCATTCAGAAGTAAATTTGTTGAGGCGTGCATCAATGTTAGCCACATCATCAGCTAGATACGATAAAGTGGACTGAGCGTGCTGCAAGGCGGATTTACGTGTTTCGACATCTTGCTTCTGGCGCCTGACCATGTCCTGTGCGTTTTTCACCGCTAGAACATGTGTAAGATCGTGTATTCAGATAGCGAGGGCAAATGGAAGAACCTTGCTGTTGAGCATAATTCTGGTTTAGTATGCTAAGAGCCTCGTCGACGCTGGCGATTCCAAGCACCTGGATGAGAAGCCACAATTAGTGTGTGAGATAAGGTCGTATTAAACCACGTACTGCAAGAATTTCGGCGATGATCCAGGTCAACCACCACGGGATTGCCAGGATCTCCCAAAGGATCCGTTCAATTTGAGCTTCCTGGATAGCTAGTCAAACATGTGGAATCATGACATCTCTGTTCAGACCTACAACTGATTGGTACCTTTATAGCTTCTCGGTGAATGTCTCAGATGAAATATCCATATACTTACCTAGCAAGCTTGGCATTGAGTGCATCCAGATCCCTTTGGAGTTAAGCGGCAGATAGATCATATTGGGTGCTCAGAGCTGAGACGAAAGAAGAAAAGTTGCCCTTGAACTCTGTGACCAAACACCGGTTGTCTGTGTATGCCTGAGAAACATCTTGGGATTTGCTCTCGAGTTGAGCCCCGTCTGGGTTCTGAGAGACCCTGTCAGCTCACGTGTTGCAGAGGTTCAATAAGTGCCAATTATGCGATCACCTCTATGAATTGTTTGACCACAGCGATAGCCGCTTCCCAGTTTTCTTCGGCCCATTCAACTTGGCTGACAACTTGGCTGTTGAAGTCTACGATGCCTCGTAATTCAGCAAGAGTTCGACTCAAGTACAAATCAGAGAGCTATTACCGGAGAAGAAACTGTTTCCCACAGTCTCTACTTCAATGGCCTTCTTTGTAGCATTTACATAGTCCTGAAGGATAATGTCAGCACTTACGTCCATCAACTCACCTGTTGAAGCAGGACTCACCTGACTCAAGTTCTTCCATTTTGAAGTCCATTGCTAATCTTCGACTTGCTGAAGCTTCCCCGTAGCATCGTCAAAGGAGTAACAAGTGCTGATGGTATCAGTCACAAGGTTGGTTGCCTCGCCAACCCTAGCATTGGCGATCTTAGCGACCACGACGGAATCTGCGAGCTGAGCACGAAGATGGTTGATGACCTCGTCACTACCGAGAACAATGTGAACCGCCGAGAGTGATGATTTCAGCTGAATAAGTTCAGAATCCATGAGGTGTTGAAAGCAAAGAAATGAATGTGGCTGGACTGTTATACGATTACACCCGGGGCCCGTGCCAGCAAGCTCGACCTTAGGTTAAGATCAGACTTTAGCACGTCTGCTGAACCGAAGCCTGACTGTATGTTTTTTGTACACATGGGTATGGTTCGGACCATAATTCTTGCGAAGACCCCGTGGTGCTGATACTACGAACTTACGAAGGTTCCGTACTGCGTGCCTTGTTGGTCATGATCTGGATTCGGAAGGATAATCGGGAGCCGATTCCGTGTACAGTCGACTCTGTCATAATCCATACCTCTCGGGATAGGTCCAATTTTCGCAGAGTATGGGTTCTGACTGAGGAGGTTGGCCACCGACGAAATGAAGTTTATTAATCTGTCTATGCGCCTACTGGCATTGCTGTATAGGTCTAAAATAACTAGTCAGCTTTTTCGCGTCTGTCATGGTTTGCATCTCGAGAACCCACGTCTTCTTCCCAACCAAGCCCAACATTGACTCTAACTGACGCACAAACGGATCATCAAAATCATTAATGTACTTTTCCAAAACCAATGCTGCTCTGAGCGCTTCATTGCGTGTAGGACCCGGTTCAACAGGCTCATTGTTATCCACCATGACCTCATTGCTATTCACCTCACCGCTTGCTTCCCACGCCGCTTTTGCATCCATCACGGCCTGATAGATGTTGTCGTCAGTTGCATCGAAGATATTGTATGTCTCGGCAGTGGGGTTGAGGAGCTCTGCCACATCCATTTGGTTTGAGCATTGGAGGGCCCCAGTGGCCTGCAAATCATCCAGTGCATCATGAACAGCATTCTCGGCTTGCACAACGCCAGGATTGTTCGAGCTGCACGAGTCAGCAGTGTGGATTAGGGAGGAGATGGGAATGGAAGGTTGAATGAGAGATGGTGATGTTGATGAGTTGGTGTTGGGAAGGATGTTGGCTTTATGCCAGCAGTTTCGAATTGTCATCAAATCCACCTCATTCCATGCAGTACCTGCAAGTCGCATAGCTTCAAGCTGATTAATATCATAGATTTGCAAGGGCGTAACACCAGTCTTGTAGAGGTGAATGGCATGGTGGATGAATTGGGCACGATATTTTGCCTTGAAGCAGCGAATGATTCCCTGATCATTGGGTTGAACATGTGCAGTGAGGTTGGGCTCGAAATTAACGACATGTATGTTCGTGAGGGTCTTTGGGACGATGTGTCCAGAGTTTTGCTTGTCAGCGAGTCCACGATCTGGAGGCATACTGCAGAATTTTGCTTGAGCTCAATCAATGTTCGAAAATCATGAAAAGTGAACTCATGCATAGAAGAGAGACGTCTCATCTGTGTTAAAAATATTGCATGGCTTGTAACCTTCTTTTTTGATGAGCTCTTGAATGCACAACTGCTCCTTTTCGACGGTATCAGGAAGTGCAGAGGCAGCTTCACCATGCCGCTTCACATTCTTCAGGCCATTTCATGCCTTGAAACTGCTCAACCACCCTTCACTCAAGTTGAGACATTCGTCATCCGGCACACCTGCAAGGTTAGCGAAATCTTTCCATTTCTGGCGAAGAATGTCGCCAGTAAGAAGCAGGTTGTCTGCCATTGCCTTTGAAACCCAAAGTTCCAACATCTCTGTAACCTCCAGATGCTGTGTTTGACAAACCCTTTTGGCTGAATGTGCTGCTGAGTCTCTGCTGCTTGCATACTCTGCTCACCACCTTGCTTCATCTTTGACCCATGCTGGGATCAGCGGCTGCTTGATTTTGAGGTTTGGATAGATCCCGTGAAAATGGTTTGTGGTTTTCGTCTGGATTCTACCATGGGCATTATGCCAATCTAGGATTTCAATCCTTTGTTGAAGTGTTGCATTTTCTTTTTTCTGCGGTTCCATAGGTGACTTCAGGGGTTTCTCACCAGCAGGTGTAGGAGTGCCACTGGAACTTGGGCCTGCAAACAACACACTCAGTATAGCATACAAATAAACCATGGAAATTTGGAAGTCTTACGCTTCTGCTTTTTTGAAGGAGCATTATCCCCTCCCCCTCTGAGTTTCTGTAGCTTCTGTACAATTGTTTTTCCCTGTGAATCCAACCTATTGAGACCTTCTTCATAATCTGATGCACTGTCCAATGTCTCCACCACCCTTTCTTCATCTATCAAATTCCCGTCACCATCAAGCCAGTCTTGGTCAACCTCCGATATGGGTCGACCAGCTTTCAACTCGAGCTCGAGCTTGGCTTTCCGTTCCCCAATCTGATCACGAAGCTTGGTTAAGCTCTTTTTTAGAACTTCGACAGAATTGACACATTTCATGATGAAAGAAGTTGATGTTTCGGGTCTTTGCTGCCATCTTGGGAGATGGGAAAAAAATATTATATAATGAAATTTCCTAATATAGTATTATGCCGGGGTTATCCGAGTACATGTATGGGTTATGATAACTAAAATCAGTATGGGTTATTGGGTATGGGAGAGTCATGGGTTATCAAGATGAAATCCCCGCATACCAACTTGGGAAACTGAAAATCCTATGGGCTATCAAGGAGTATGGGTTATATGGGGTATGGATTATATCAGAGTTGACTGTACATCAATGCTCGATGGCTGAGAAAACTTTCTGGCCCAAAGTGCGGCCCGAACTGATATTAGTATGTGGCTCTGTTACGTAGCGAGGCATGAGCAAAGGAACAGAGCATCATCTTTGGCCGAGCTGAGGTAAGGTGGCACATCCTTTCTTCCTTTGTAGTGGAGGTTGCTAGGCGAGTTAAAGAGAGAGGACAAAGGATGAGAGATGAGAAGAAGAGGGGAAGAGTTTGCTGGGGAGAATGAAGGACTTATGGGATCACGCAAATCTGATGTGAATAATCCACAGTCCCTGTGGTGGCATCTCCAGTCCCAGCACCAGTCTCAAGGTCTCCCATGCCTCTCACTGCCACACCAGCTCCTTGCTGCCTTTGGGTACCCACCCCCGGCCTCGGAGTTCTGAAGTAAGTAACACGATCAGACCTCTAACACCCAGATTGCACCTTTGGCAGGGCACGTTCATATTCCATCTGCCTTATTTGCCTTGGCAGTGGGGGCACTCGTTCCATTCCAACAAGCAGGGAGAACAGACACAGGTGCATTGCCACTGAGACATCTCGGCACGTGAGCTCAAGGTCACTAAACATGCCCTTTTCCAGGTTCAAAGGTGGCATTGCCACCCTCTCTTGTCCTCATCTCCTCTTTACCTGGAATGACAGGGCATGGGCCCTCCGCAGGGCCTTCTGGCAAGACCGTCCTCCAAACACCATGAACCTGATTGCAACTGTCATCATCTTCGCCACTGTCCTTCACTTGCAGGGCTTCTGCATTGAAATCCCTGTCAAGAGCAACCGCTTCCATGGACAGCGTGGCTCATACCCCATCAAGCTCTTCTACATGTCAAACATGCCCATCATGCTTCAGTCTGCTCTTACCTCCAATGTGTCCTGCCTGCTCCACAGCTTACAGACATAATGGGTTGTCAGGTGAGACATTCACTGCTGCATTGTGTGTGCATCCTAACCATGCTGGGACCTGATGCATATTGTCGATGCACACTCTTGTGAATGACATCAGTGAGTGAAGCATAATAGTGCATGTCTTTATGTGCTCCTTATTTGCTTTCAGGGATGCACATCATTAGTTAGGTGCTTGAAAGACAGCTGGGTATCCATTGAAAAAGCCAGCTTGCATGAAACAATTTGATTACCAGTGGGTAGAGATGAAATAAAGTGAAATATTATTGAGGTGCTTCAATTGTGAGATCTATGGGTTGTATATGAATGCCTTGTGAGTCCATGAATGTTGATGACTCAAGAATGAGTGTACAGATGCAAAGAAGCTATGAAGAAGCAAGTCCGAGTACAACAAGAGCTGCAGGAGTGAAGTGGATGAGGAGTAAGGCTCAGCAACTCGTACCTGGAGCAGATGACTGAATGCCCAGTGTGATGGTGCCAGAAGCTTCCGACTGTTGAACAGCACAAAGTGCATCCCACTGTGCTGCAATGTCAGATTGTGTAGCATGGAGCTTGTGCCATGCCCTCGAGACTGCATCATCCTTTGTTTGTAGGTAGGACTTGCCAGTTCTGAGGTACTGGAATGCACCGTTCGCAGAAGGGTGATCAAGATCTTCACCGAAAAAGAGTTGTGCATTTGTGGCATGCTGGGCAGCTGATGTGATGTGGCCATTTTGAATTCTATCGAGAATGTGTTGATAGCATAGCCTTTCTCCCTTCTCATTGCTGAGGCGGTGCCAGAATGCCTCATCATTAGAGTACTTCTCTCGTTCCCTGACAATGAACTGACTGGCATGATGAGGCGTCTAAGCGAGCTCTCTGCCAAGCACAAATGGTCACATACCTTCCATTTGCCCCACTTACTCTTGAGTGCATCCCATGCTGCTTCCTTTGCACCCACCGTCTTCTTGTAGAATTGTCCCCAGTGTTTGGCAGGGATGCCACGACCATTGACAATGAGGAGTGTTGAGGTTTCCCACTTGTGGAAAAGCTGATCAATGTCATTGGAAAAATTGATGGCAGGTGGGTCTGGGACACAGCTTACATTGAAGGCAAAATCAGTACCGGAGCTGTCCAAATAGGCAATCCCTAGGTTCTCTGGGGGGATTGAATCACGGTGGACTTGAACATGGGGCACAGCAGCTGATATCAGTATAAATGGTGTTGGAATGGGCAATTGTGTGCTGATGGCTGTACTAGGCTGCACATTTATCCCAGCATGCTGTAACATACAGTGACTCCATAAACTGTTGCAATGTTTGGCCTAAATGCAATGTGCAAAGCATATCACAAAAGGGTGTGAGAATCTCACTTAGCTCTGGTGACACACATTGTAGTAGTCACTCCTGGCTACAAATTGGTCCCTGGGTCATGTGATTTACTTCAGGGGCTGTGGAGATATTCAATTATAAAACAGTAACACCATTGCAATGGTTTATGTACTCTATAATAAATTAGGGTATTTGGGAAATGTCAAGTCTGGGTTCTTTCCCGGAATTCCCGGATAGTCCGGAGTTGTGGAGGAGGCGGGGTTTTGTGGGAATTCCTGAGAGGGGTCGGAGGGGTAAGGAACTGCGGCTTCAGCTTATGTGCTGCGCCCCTGTACGAGTTCGGTTCCTTAATTTAAGGGCGGAGGGTCGGAGGTTTGTCCTAAGGTCAACTTAAGGACTTAGAGGATCGGAAGGGAGAGGATCAGGAAGGAACAGGACTTAGTTGATATTCAAACTAAGGTAATATCAGAGAGTACACGCAGGTTTATATACTGAAGGGTCCGGAAGATATAAAGATGTTAAAGTACTATCGGACAAATCGGAGTTTCGGGTTTCCAGAGGAAAGGAAGGAATGAATCAGAATGGCATCAGAATGGTAGAATGATGACTGAAGGCAATGGCGCAATAATTGCGAAGCAAGGGGGAAGGGAATTATCGATAGGAACTGTAAATGTCAAGAAGTGTCAAAGGAGAGTGACATATGTCAAGCAATAACCGAGATAGGGATACGAAAGTCCGGGACGGCGATACGAAAGTCCGGGACGGGAATGCGGAAAGTCCAGGACGGGAAGTATAAGTATGGGGTTCAGAATGTCCGATGAAAGAGAAATTGTCTAAGGTAAAGTCCGAGGGCCGGGATTCGGGCTTTGGTCATAGGGGTTCAGAATCGGGCCGGATTGGTTAGGGAAGTTTCAGGATGTGACAGTGGACCTGATCACTGGGATTGGCAAAGGGGGGAGGGTTGGACTGTAGTGAGGACCTCAGCTCAAGTATGTGCACAGTGAGAACATCCTCAAAGTTGCTGAATCATTCATTCACAGCAAATAGGCCATGCCCAATGTGGCGCATCTTCGTTGTGAGTGCTTCCTAAAACGGTGTTATTTGAGCTTGTCGATAATTGATAAGCTGATTGTTTACTTGATGCACCTCTCAAACACCCCTGCTTTCTTGAGGGCAGCTCATGGTAGTACCCCAGTGACCAAGATCTGCATTTGACTGGCTGGCAGATGCATGTTCTATGTGCTGTCACTTGGAAGGAGCTTCAGTCAAGTTTCGGTTGACGCCCAGTGCTGACAATATGCCTGCATCAATAGGTACTGTAAGTATATTGATACATATTGATCATATTGTGTCAAACCACAGAACAGAACTCACCCATGTGCTATTGCCAGCACAATCTGCATCATTGAGGGCACATTGCATGCAGTCAACGCTCTTTTTACTCTTGTAAGTGATCAACTCTTCCTTGTTGTCTCAGAACTGCTCTGCAATATGCTTTGTTGACAGTGAGGTCTGACTATTGTGAACACCCTGTTTCTGTTTCTTCTGAGGCTGGAAGAGGCTGTGAGCATGGTGATTATAAATGAACTCATCAAGTGTTCATTACTTATGAGAACCAAGCATCTTGGTCTTCAGAGAACCCATGCAGTGCTTCCAGAAGCTTGGTTTTGTTGCCCTTGACAGGTAGGCCATATGTATAGAGTTGATGCTGAATGTCTGCTTTTGTTGTCCTATAATTTATGGACCCAGTAAGCTGCCTCCCCATCTATTTGGCATGTGCTGCCTCCATTCACAATGAACTTGATGGTCTTCAGTTCAGTCCCTGGTGTGAAGGTCTGTCCCGGTTCAGGGAGTTCAAGTTCATCTGGCTGAGCTGCTGGCATTGGCAACAAGGTTGCTGCCTGCTCAATCATGTTTGGGTTCAAGTTGTCCATGTTCAGGGGTCATCAGGTAATCAAGGGGCAGGCTCTCTGCTATTCAGTTATGATGTAATAAATTTCAAATAAATTCACTTGCTTGCTACTTAAACCACTCTTTGCCATGTCAGCTGTTGTCCAAAAAGACTCACACTGGAGCTCAAACATGCTGGACAAAACATTTATGGGGGGGCTAGAATATCTCAACAAGTCACTCAAAATTAGTCTGGATGCTGTGGAAGAAGATCAGAGTGAGGAGATTGAGTCCCTACTAAATGGCCTCGAAGTTGACTACCAGCTCCATAAATTGTGAGCATGCTACCTGGACATTTGGTAAGCAAAGCCGTGCCCAACGACGAAGTTTTGGTGCCACCGGATGGCTGAGATAAGCTGCAATGACATGTTGTTCATCTATTGCAACTTTGGTAGGGTGGTGGTCACATTTTGGGAGTAGAACATAATCATTTCTGAGGTCTGTAGCACCACATGGGATGGAGGAGCTTTGGGGATTGAGCTCTGGGAGCATGGCTTTGAGAGTGTGCATCTGGCACCTCTGGATACCCTGCTGTGCAAGGTTTGCAAATGGATTGGAGGGTTGGCATATTTCTTGCTCAAGATTACCAATGGTGCGTTCCATTGTCCACTGGGAGGAACAGATGGGAGAGTTGATGTGCACTGCCTCAGAAGCGAGATGATTTGTAAGGAGCCACCGGGAAGGCCACCAGGCCATCTGACAATACCTGTTGGATTCCCGACAGCTGGGCCACGACGGCCCCCTGGTATGCTTCATTGCCCTGCCTCTTCCGGTCCTTCCCCCCGCACGGCGATGCCACTTCCATGGCTGCCCGCTTTCCCGCTCCAGCCTCCTGGCACAACAAGTGCGCTTGCGAGCATCTCGCGCACATCCGCAACCTCCCAGTCTTCGGGCCGGCACACGGTACCCCCGCCTTCATGCAGGCCGCGCAGGGAGCCAACCCCCGGACCTCCCTGCACTCACCTGCGACGGCCCCGCCTCGGACCCCTTCAATGACCCGCTCGCCCTGTGCCTCTGCGACTCCTGCGACCCCTGCCACAATCTCTCGGCCGCAAGCCTCGCGACCTCCGCCTCCACTTTCCTCCTCTTCTTGTCCTCCTCCGCTTTTCTCTGTGCTTCCTCCTCGAGCTTCCGCCTTGCCTCCTTGCACTTTTCTGCCTCTCGCTGGGCTTTCTTCTCCCTGGCCTCCTGGATTCTCTGGGCGGACTCCCATGCGCACTCTTCCTCCTCTTGTTGGAGATGGGCGAATTTGTCGTCGGATTGCGAGTGAGTAGACATGTTGGATGGTGGAACTAAACAACAGGCAGTCAATGGTCGCAAGGCACCTCAGATTGATCCCCACCTTTCAAACTCCGCTATACTTCTATTTCCTATCACAGACTCCTATCCAGGCACTCAAGGGTTCGTGCCTAAGAGGGGGATACTGTCACATCCCGAAACTTCCCTAACCCATCTGGCCCAATTCCAAGCCCCTATGACCAAATCCCGAATCCCGACCCTCAGACTTTACCTTAGATGATTTCTCTTTCATCGGACATTCCGAACCCCGTACTTCCTGTCCCGGACTTTCGTATTCCTATCTCGGTTATCTCTTGACATATGTCACTTTCCTTTGACACTTCTTGACATTTACAGTTCCTATCAATAATTCCCTTCCCCCTTGCTTCGCAATTATTGCGCCATTGCCTTCAGTCATTATTCTACCATTCTGACGCCATTCTGATGCATTCCTTCCTTTCTTCCAGAAACCCAAAACTCCGATTTGTCTGATAGTACTTTAACATATTTATATCTTCCGGACTCTTCAGTATATAAACCTGTGTGTACTCTCTGATATTTCCTTAGTTTGAATATCAACTAAATCCCGTTTTTTCCTCATCCCCTCTGAACTTCCCCGGTCCTTAAGTTGATCTTAGGATTGATCTCTACCTCTGACCCTCTGCTCCGAAATCAAGGAACAGAACTCGTACAGGGGTGCAGCACATAAGCTGAAGCTGAAGTTCCTTACCACTCTGACCCCCCTCAGGAATTCCTGCCAACCCTGCTTTCTCCGCACTCCGGACAATCCGGGAATTCCGGGAATGAACCCGGACTTAACAGCATAGTTACATGTCCCTACAACTATACACCCAATCTATACCTGTCACCTGATGATTCTGCAGTGATATCCAAAGACCAGTTAAATGTATTCAAGACTATTAAGCAGATCTGCCTCACAGAAAGGAGGGCATATACAATTGCCAAAAGTGGCAGGGGTCATCCAGAAGTTGAAAGGACCCAAGAACAAATGGCCCATGCTCAACAATGCTACCAAGGACCTGTGGATTCCTGATGACTTCCCACACCAGACTTCTGGATCAGAGACCAAGTGTTTGTCAAGTCGAAGTACTTCTGCTCCACTTGCCCTGCCAAGAAGCTCTCAGAAAAAAACCTTCCCCCCTATCCCAACATCGCTCAAGCTGGGCCCCTGTCCTTCACCCTCCGACTTCTGGACTCCTGGCACACTGTCCATCCCATCTTCCATGTCTCCCAGTTGGAACCTGCAACTCTGAACATAATCCCAAATTGGGTCCAACCCCCACCTCCCCAAGTCGAAGTCAACAGAGAACCCAAATATGAAATCTCCGAAATCCTAGACTCCAAAATCAGCCAGCGACGCAGGAATTGCCAACCCCTGTACCTGGTAAAGTGGGCAGGTGATGGATGATGAAACTAAACAACAGGCAGTCGACAGTCATAAGGTCCCTCAGATCAATCCCCAATTTTCAAACTCCACCATACTTCTATTACCCATTATGGACTCCCATCCAGGCACTCAAGGATTCGTGCCTAAGAGGGGGATACTGTCACATCCCAAAACTTTCCCAACCCATCTGACCCAATTCCAGCCCTTTATGATCAAATCCTGAACCCAGAGCCCTGGACTTTACCTTAGAAGATTTCTCCTTCATCTGATATTCCAAATCCCATATTTCCTATCCTGGACTTTTGTATTCCTATCTCAGCTATCTCTTGACATATGTTCCTTTCCTTTGATGTTCCTTGACATTCACAATTCCTATAAATAATTGCTGTTCCCTCTGCTTCACAATTATTGCGCCATTGCCCTCAGTTATTATTCCATCATTCTGATGCAATTCCGATTCATTCCCCTACTTTGTTCCAGAAACCCAAAACCCCAATTTGTCCAACATACTTTAACAGTTTTATATGTTCTGGACTCTTCAGTATACCAACCCGCTTGTACTCTCTGATATTTATTTCCTTCGTTCAAATATCAACTAAATACTGTTCTATCCTGTGAAGTCTCTACTTCACTCTGAAACCTCCTTCAGTCCTTAAGTTGATCTTAGGGTTGTCTTGCGACCCTCTGCCTTGAAATTGAGGAACAGAACTTGTCCAGGGGCACAGCACATAAGCTGAAGCCAAAGTTCCGTACCCTCTGACCCCCTCAGGGATTCCCAACCGACTCTGCCCTTCTGTGCACTCTGGACTATCCGGGAATTCCAGGATCGAACCCAGACTTGACAAGAATCTTCATTGCCTGAAGGGGGTCTTCTCCACTGAAGCTTGGCAGATCAGAACCTGTGCTTAATTCCCCTTGTAATAGAAACAAAAAAAAATGACTCTAAAGAAAAAAAGTCCAAAATCCCAGCACATATCATGTTCAGAACCTATGACTAAAATATAAAATATGTATGCCAATTACAATTGCTGCCAAGTCCCAAAAGAGGCAAAACCATGAGTGCAAGGCACTACTAGACTCAGGCACCAACGAAATATTTATAGACCACCAGTGGGCACAGGAAAAAGCAATTACACCCCAGAAGTTCAAAAGGCTATTCCAGTATTTAATGTTGATGGTATGAACAACATCACAGGTGACATCACACACTGCACACTTAGTTGTAAGTCACAAGGGACACAAAGAAGTTGTTATGGGAGAAGTCACCAAGTTAGGCAGCACAGCCATGATCATGGGCTACACATGGTTAGAGAAGCACAATTCAAAAATAGACTGGAATACTGGCGAAGTTAAATCACTGAGATGCCTTAGATCATGCTACTTATTATCAGACCAATCAGCCTTCCACAAATTTCTAGAAGAGGAGGATAAAACCCCTGAGAAACTGGTTCTGAAGGTATATCACAAGTATTTAAAAGTGTTCTTAAAGAAGGAATTAGAACACATGCCACTTAGAAAACCATGGGATCACACTATAGAGCTCAAAGAGAACTTTCACCCAAAGAAGGGAAGATTAATTCCACTATTGTTTGAAGAACAAAAGGAAGTCCCAGACTTCATTGATGACCAATTAGCAAAGGGATACATCAGACCCTCTAAGTCCCCACAGACATCCCCAGGATACCTTAATGAAGGCACTATTAAGAACAATTACCCCTTACCACTCATTGCTCACCTTGTTGATTGACTGAAGGGGGCTAAACTATTTACCAAAATGGACTTATGCACATATAAGTGGCAACAAGACAGACACTGCACTGGGAGCCCAGCCCAAGGTTGTTAGGTGCATGGCATTGCCTTGGCTGAGCCCTTTTATTTCAAAGTTGTTTTATTGGGTGGAATCTTACAATCCTGCATTGCATGAGGAATGCATGACAGTGCACACAGGCAACTCCCCCCTGGAGCATATGTTTGAGCCTTGCTATATGGATACAAAGGCAGTAGCCTTGGATCAACTGCCTTGTAACTAGTATGACAAAGAGTGGTATAAGGCCGGCTAGGCTTCTGTTTGCACTATGCTTTCTGCATGCAAGGATGTGCCAATTCCCACTCTGGTGTGTACCTAATGTTTTAAAGTCCAGTTCAGTCCAGCTTTTTTTTCCCTTTTTGGCAACCAAACCAGAACTGGTCTTTCAAAATGCTCAAATATGACAAACTGGACCAAAACCGGTGTGAACCAGTTGCTGGTGGTTGCCAGGCTCAGTTTCAACCAGTTTCAGTCATGTATGTGTGCAATAATTTCCAAATCAGGCAACATTACCCAGCCAAAGTTCACCATTTTGCAAGATCATCAATAACAAATGATGATGACAAACCTCCTATCCAATTGACAACAAGACACCACAAGCTACAACAACAACAACAACAACAACAACACCACTCACCTGGTGTGTCCGTGCACTACTATGCACAGCCACTAGTCTAACACAGTCAATGTATGCACCACAGTGTGCAGCTATGACCTGGTGTGTTCCTATGCCCACTCACCCATTTTCAAGCCTGCCTGTACATTCTCAAGCCCACCCACACAGTCACATGTCTGCATACCCACTCACACATTTTCATGACCACTAGTGCATTTTTGTGCCCACCCACATGTTTTGATGCCCACTCACCTATTTTCAAGTCCATCTGCATGTTTTTATACCCACCCACCCATTGTTGAGTCCATTGGACACCCTACACAGGCCATCCATGCAACCACCATGCACAGCCACAACAACAACAACAACCCAATATGCATGCCATGCAACCAGTGCCCTTGTTAAGATACTGTCTCCTCTGGGCTGTCCAGAGTTGTTGGGGGAGTGGAGTGGACTTTGGCTTCAATTTATGTGTTGTGCCCTTGCCTGAGTTCAGTCTGGTATTTAGTGGTGTAGTGGTGGAGCAGAGTAGTGGCAAAGATAGAAGGAAAGGTTGGAGGTTGGATGTCAGAGGGTTAGAGCAACAACAAGAAGACTAGCTTCAAGTGGTCAAGTGGGGACTTAGTCAGACAGATTAGAGGAGTGATCATAAAAAAGGGGTTTATATACTATGGGGACAAGTAAACATGGGTGACACTGGAGTACTGGAGTTGTGTGGAACGTGCATCAGAAATGTCAGAAGATGTCAGGAAGTGTCAAAGGAAGTTGGAACAAGTTAAAGGGAGTCAGAATGGGAGGTATCAGAAGGTGGAGATATTATGCACATCAAATGTCTGTCAAAAGTGTGAAGCATGAGAAACAAGGCACATGGGCAAAAGAGTTAAAGATAAGCAGAGAAGTGGAAATGGAGAAGCAAAGGTGCAGAGTTGCAGAAATGCAGACTTGGTCTGGAGTTGGGCTCCAGAGAAGCAGAGTGGACTTGCATGGCATGGGATATGACAGTATCCCCCCTTTAGGCCCAAACCCCTAAGGGCCAACTACGGTTGAGGGAACAATGGAGTGGAATGCCAGCGGAGATCAAATAGGAGCATGGGTTTCATACAACTGGGTTGGAAAGCATTCCTGGCTGCATCTCACCATCTTCCATCATGTTTTCAACCACCAACAATGACCTGTCACAGTGGAACAATGAACAGCTCCATGAACATGACAACAATGACAATGAGTTGTTTGAGAAGAAGAGTGCAGAGCAGCAGCAGCAGCACATGAAGGCATGGAAGGAGGCAGAGCACTGGAGGGCAGAAGAGGAGGCAAGGCAAAAGGCAGAGGAAAAGGTAAGGCATGGAGAAAGGTGGAGGTCAAGGTGAGGGTGTATGTGGAGGAGGTTGCATGGGTGCAGGTGAATAACAAGTCCATATGTTTCTTTTTCCATACTGATTTTTGAAGTCAAAACAGAGCTTGGTTGTGGCCCCTACCAAGGGCAAGCAGCTGAGGGTCTCAACAAGCAGAGTGGGGCCCACAGAGTTGGTGGGGGGCCTCACCCCATGTTTTGACTGTGTGGCTATGGGGGTCACCTGTGAGATGAAGGTGGGTGGGAGCAGGAAAGTGAGGTCATGCGACTGCTGTTACTGACCGAAGCACAGATGCAAGCGGCCAGAGGGGTCGCAGCCAATGCAGAGGAGAAAATGCGAGGAGGTTGTGTTGCCATGGGCTGGCAAGAAGAAGGCACAGATGACAAGGAGGATGAGGAGTGGGTGGAGGGAGAGAATGACTGTAATGTGCTGGGTGCAGCCATGGTTGCAGAGAGGATGCAAAACATGGCTGCAGACCAGAGGCACATAGTGGCAGAGAGCCATGTGCAGATGGAAAGAATGCTAGACACTCTGGAGGAAATCTGGGGGTGTCCAGACTTGGAGTTTTCTCCAGAGGAGGAAGTGGTGGAGGCTACTGCAGAGAGGGAGGGGTGGAAGTCCCAGAGCGGAGAGGAGGTGGAGGTGGAGAAGGAAGTGTAGATAGTGATTTCCATTCTTTTTCTTTTGTACACCATGTACTAGTAGTCTGTTTGCTCACCCTCCATGAATAAAGTATGGCTGTCTTTTTGTAATGTCAGATTCAGAAGTCTTTACTGGCAGACTATATGCCAATTGGTGAAGTGAGTTCTCAGACCAAGAGATAGCTGGTTAATGACAAAAACTATAAGAGGGCAGTGATTGCCTGGACTACTAGGGATTAGCTAGGAGTAGTAAATAGGTATAAGTAAACTCACCTCAGCCACTGCCAAAGAGGGGCAATGTCACATCCCGAAACTTCCCTAACCAATCCAACCCGATTCTGAACCCCTATGACCAAATCCCAAATCCCGGCCCTCATACTTTACCTTAGACAATTTCTCCTTCATTGGACATTCCAAACCCCGCACTTCCCGTCCCGGACTTTCCACATTCCCATCCCGGACTTTCCGCATTCCCGTCCCAGACTTTCATATTCCCGTCCCGGACTTTCGTATCCCTATCTCAGTTATCGCTTGACATATGTCACTCTCCTTTGACACTTCTTGACATTTACAGTTCCTATCGATAATTCCCTTCCCCCTTGCTTTGCAATTATTGCACCATTGCCTTCAGTCATCATTCTACCATTCTGATGCATTCCTTCCTTTCCTCCGGAAACCCAAAACTCCAATTCGTCTGATAGTACTTTAACATCTTTATATCTTCCAGACTCTTCAGTATATAAACCCACGTGTACTCTCTGATATTTCCTTAGTTCGAATATCCTGTTCCTTCCTGATCCTCTCCCTTCTGATTCTCTAAGTCCTTAAGTTGACCTTAGGACCAGCCTCCAACCCTCCGCTCTTAAATTAAGGAACCGAACTCGTACAGGGGCACAGCACATAAGCTGAAGCTGCAGTTCCTTACCCCTCCAACCCCCTTCAGGAATTCCTGAAAAACCCCGCCTTCTCCGCACCTCCGGACATTCCAGGAATTCCAGGAATGAACCTGGATCTAACAGGCAAAGAACAACTAAGGAATCCAAAGTGAAAACTAAGTATATATATATATATATAGCAGAGTGGGCAGAGAAGCGCTCACTAATGATAATAAGGGAATAGGAACAGGAACAAGAGGAGTTTGGATTAAGCGATGTAAGAAAGTGATGGAGCATCCCTGGAGGCTTGGGAATGATGACAAGCAAAGGATGGAATGCAATTAGGGTCTGCACCTCTGCACAAGTTCTGGATCAATTCCAAGCAGATACCGAGACTCTGAGTGGTTTTGCCTGGCAGCAGAGTGGAGGTAGGAATTCCGGCATTTCAGACATGTGGAGGTACAGATTCCAATGTTTTGGAAATGCAGAGTTAGTGTTCCGGTTCCAGAGTTCACTGTATTTTGTCAACTACTACAATGCACATCACCAGAGCTAAGCAAGATTCTCATGGCCTTTTGTGATATGCTTTGCACATTGCATTTAGCTCAAACATTGCAACAGTTTATGGAGTCACTGTGTATTGACCCACCCATTCATCAGGATGCCCTTACCAATATCCATCCATACCCTGTGAATGCAAGTTTTAGGTCAGCTGACAATCAACTGGCTCATGAGCTGTGGCAATTTGTCCAACCCCAGCTGTCCATATACTATGGTAACAAAGCACTACATTACATGATTCTCCTTCCCCAGTGTCAGTATTCAACCCTAAGTACCAGATGGTTCCGGCCTTCTGGCCTCGGAACCACATCAACATAAGTTCAAATGTTTCCAGCCGGAATCACCTCGGAGCCACTATGTTCCGAGACCACTTCCGAAATTCTTGCACTCCTTCTGGAAGTGGAAGCACCGGAACCATGACCACACAACCCTTATGTTTGCTTAGCCTTTTTAACTTTCAATTTACTGCATGTATTACTACACTTTATATTCTTCCCTCAGGTTCATTCCAGGAAACATAATACGAGTATACCTCTGCCCATAGTATATATATTTCTCTTTAGTCTATCAGCACCTCAGTTGTTTCCGTGCATCTAGACAGCAGCTGAGGTGAGTTCATATCTACTTAGTTTTTATTCCTAGCTAATGTACTGTAGCTTTGGGCAACTCCTGCCCTCTTCTAGATTCTGTCACCCAGGTTATCTTCTGCCTCCTTTTTCCTCTTCCATGTGAGATTCCAAGTCCAATTGCTCATCCTCTGCTTTTGAAGCCCCATCCTTGTGTCAACCTGGTGTGTGGTGAGACACTGTAATGGAGATTGGAAACAACACAGCACAACCCCCACAATTCAGCTGGCAAGAATATTTGCTAAAACCTAAATAACTTTTTGAATTGTGTACCTGCATTCAAATTTAAATCGCACAAATACACAACATGGTTTTCTAAAGCTTTGTGTGATGAAAGTGACTGCTGAAAGGCCTTCTTTGAATACTTATTTTCTACCTGCGTCACTCTGGATGTAACGATTATCACGTGACATGTAATGAACCCACATGAGGGCTACCTTATCAGCACCTGCCCATTTTCCTTGACCCCAATCCCAACCTCCAAACACAAAAGATGGAACAAAGTGGACATTCACTTGCACTATCGGTTGGCGAGCAGGAATTGTTGACCCCATTGCAAGAATTTACACGTGCGGTATGGGGCAAAGACACTATTTTCAAGAACAAGCTGCGGTATCACCTTAGGGGAGTAGAGCGAAGTGTGGAGTATCTCGACCTCGGGGACCATTACCAGGCGCTGCAGGCACTTATTCCAGGCTGGTGGAATAGCAAATTCCTTGTAAGAAAGGAATACCACTTTGCAATGGAAACATTCGAGGAAGGGGGAAGTTATCCGCTTGGGGCTTACGTTGTCGGACAACCTGGCATTGGTAAAATGTATCACATCGATTCATAACACCTATGTTTATACTTCCACACTGGTAGGAAAAACCTACTTTCTCGTCTACGCTCTTATCGAACGCCTGCGCAAGAAGAACCCTGTTGCGTTCCAACTCGATCAGAATAGATATGCATTGTTGACGGGCGCTGACGTCACCATCCACTTTTCTGACTCGAGGACACCTCTGGAGAAAAGTTATTTGTGGGCACTGTCCGATTCGAACGCGGACATCACCATCCCAGCTCGTGCTTTCCGAACTACTGCTGGTGTCCGCGTGTTTCAAGCAACCTCTCCCAATTCTAGTCGCTGGAAGGAATGGAGCAAGCAACATGGAGCCGAGCCTTATATTATGGATGTGTGGTCCACCGAAGAGACCGCTGACCTTGCGTGAGTGAAGGGTAAATACCTCCCCCAATGAAAGTTGATAACCTCAGCTCACTTTTGGACTTTGACGTCGAGCGCATGATCGCTCTTGCGACTGCGTGGGGTGGTGTGCCTCGTCCATTGTTGCGACTCTTTCGGTCTCTCACCTCCGAGTCAGCCTTCGAGAACAAGATCAAGAGGGCTGCTTTCAAGGCCGTCACTTCTCCGAATTGCATTTCGTCATTTCAAGAGCTCAATATCGAGAGCTCTGGCCCATCCTCCATTTTCACCATCAAACCGAGGCAAGACAGCGACGGTCGCATATATCGCAACGAGGCTGCCATCTATGTAGCTACTCCAACAATCCTCGACCTCCTAGCAGTAAACCTCCGACAGCGTGATGCGCGCATCATGACAGATTTCTTCATCGCCATGGAGTCGTGCTCAACTACGCGCAGCAGCGCTGGCATTATTTACGAGCGTTGGTTCCACTCCTACTTTGTCTCTGGACAATCCACTCACTGCCAGTGGCATGATGATGTACACCTACCTCCTACTCTGCCACCGGTGACTCGGTTTATTTCTACCATTGACGAACTCAAGCATGCGACCCCCCCATTTTACTGGATTGCTCCCACGACAAACTTCCCGGGTATCGACAGTGCTCTCGTTACCGAGGATAATATCTTTGCTATCCAGGTGACGCTTGCATATAGCCATAGAACGCCTCAAACTGGTTTAAACAAACTGCGGTCACTCTTACCGCCGGTAATGAGGGACCTCCGGTGGAGCGTCCTGTTTGTTGGACACAGCGATGACCAGGTATATAAGGTGTCAGAGAAATGGGTTGGCAAATTAATCATCGACATGCCTTCGGGAAGGGAGCCTGTGCCAGTGGGGTGGTGTTCTCTGGATCCCACAGCGAGAAACATCACTTACATTGTATGTATAGTTATCCCTTGGCTGGAGACCTTTTTGCAAACTTGTCTGACAAGTTCACTCAGGGATCCGATGGGACACGTTATGATCCTGAGAAGACGGCACAAATCTTTTGAACCTCCTAAATTGCAGACACTAGCTTCCTATCTTGTAATTGCACTAGGCACTGATTTGAATGTGACGTCTTTCCTTTTCTAAGTTACTTGAGGCACTAGGACTTGACAATTGAACCCGTCTGCCTACTTGACATCCGAAAAGACATGTATAAATGAGCGTTGTCTCGTCTCCTTTCCTTTACCCTGCCAGAATGCCTGCACTCACCTCTGGAATCAATCAGAGAGCCCTTCAAAGCCACAACGCTGTGCAGCGAAAGTCACATTTCCATTGGGGCGTTGGATCGATTGCTAGTGAAGTTACGTCTGCGCAAATCACCCCTGTCTCGATGGGCATTCTACCTGTTCTTCCGTCCCTCCTCAAGAACACGCCAATGACATTGAACAATGCAGTGCGTGCTCACCTTTCTACCTGTCTATTAAACTTCGTCAACTGACGGATGTTGCTCGACCGCCAGCAAACGTGAATTTCGACCTTTTGCTACGTCCTGCCCACATTTACCCCATGCGGGTCCACGAAGCGAATGTTGATTTGTAATATATCTCCGATGTATGCGCACTGCAAATCTTCTCAAGGTGTCCTGGCACTGACAAACGTCTTGTGCTACTGTACAGCCTCCTCAAGAAGTGCAAGGCTCACAAAGTCCCAAGGACAACGAAAAGACGGTAGAGAAGGACACCTCAGAGGGATTTGGTACTGTATTGCAGAAGTGTCCCAGCGAAGGGGAAACAATGTCAATCCCGCTCCTGCAGAAGACATAGGCCGTGATCCGACTCTGGCCCCCAAAGCATTCGTTAGCAAGAGTTCAGTTAGGTGTGCATACCCTCCTTAGCTAGGTATAGGTGTGATTAGTCATAAACTACTGATCACCAAGTTGTTCTGACTCTTTGTTTATGTTACTGTATGTCCGGCTCGACCAGTCAGCTACATCTACATGATCCCACAAATAGGACCTCCCATAAGGTAGGCCTCATGCGGGTTCATCTCACCTCAGTGTGACAAAGGTGACATATTCAAATAAATCGAATAAGTATCTTAAGATTGATGGGATAGTAAGTTGGCAGTCACACAAAAAATAGAACAGTTGTCCTTACACATTAGAGGGCTTTCCGTATGTCTGCAGCTAGTTTCATAAAATAGTTATTCAAAAAACGAAGTTATCGTGAGTGGCAAGCCCAGGAGTAGCTCTTCGACAGAGTTCATAAAAGAAAGTTTAAGGTGTGGCCCCACAACGGCACGACGCAACGTGATGCGGCACCAGGCGAGACGGGACTTGGACGAACCCACCCAGAGGAGGCGGAAAGGTGATTCGATGGCGCGTCAAAAGCGAAAAATAAGTAGCTGGACTGCTAATTTGCCATGGAAGAAAAACAAGATCAATACCAGCCGTTCAGAACACATGGAGAACAATAATATTGATGTGAGCCAACCTCACCTCTAGTTTCTCGACTGGCACTGACACTAGGCTAGTTGACATCTCACCGTAATCCTGCTGCCTTAAAGAACTTGAACGTCGACTCGGAACTGGATGGTGCACAGCCGCGAGTCATCAGTAAATTGGTAAAAGTCTAATTCCGGCTAATTGGCTGCTTATATCAACTTATTTTGACTTGTGGCGCGAGGCTAGGTACACCGTGATCTTTGAGATGATTAAATGAAGTTCATCTCCGGTGTCTTGTGTGTCTTATGAGTGCTTGTCAAGCTAATGGCATTAAGCCATACAAGCCCATAAGCCACACAAGTGAATTAAGACACAAGTTCGAATGCATGATGGTCAGCAAAGCAGTTTACATAGAATCCTTGGTATACATTTAGTGAATTGTGAGATTTAACGTATGAAGGTACTTGCTCGTCCCCGAAAATAGGAAGTAAGTGTGCTGCATAAATGATGCTATCAATATGAATAACTGCGAAGTTTTCCTGGAGGAATGACAGTGAAACTGTCCACATGCCAGTCAGTTCATCAGGTTCATCTGCAATCCAATTGAACCAGTGAACCAACATGCATGGGAAAATCTGCCCATCAGTGTGAGTGAATGAAAGAAAAACAGTAAATGCAAGTGATGTCCATGCCAAGCATTCCATCCTTTGTGTCATCTGTGCTCACATAGACACAGTCATACCATGCAGGACCCTGACGTGAATGACTTCACATTGCATGCTACCAATCCCACTTGGGTCACTTGGGGAGGTAAAGGTAGTGGTAGCTGAATTTAAAATCTTGATGTGGCTGGTGAATGGAGGGAGACAGTGGTGGGGAACATTTGAATTGGCATGGAGTTGTTCAGAGAGAGAGTTAGCGATCAGCCTTGGAAGGGAAGGTATCCCAAGTGTTACGATTCATCCCTATTTCTTTCTCCTAACCCTTTTTTCTCACACAATACTTCTTTGACCCCATGACTATCCCCTTTTGGACATTTGTACAACCAGTGAACCCAGGCAAAGACCCTGGCCTTATCTCCATTCCGACTTTTCCCAATGCTTCTCTGATGTTCTATGATATTCCGCCCAATGGCGTTTATCCCTCTTATCTCTGATTACCCCTTTTGATCTGCAGCTACTTATTAACCTTGGTCTGTGCACTGCACTCTCCCACTATAAGTAGCTATCCATCTGTACTTGTATTTCCCTAAGTTAGTTCTACTCAATAGTAGACTCCTTTCTCTTGATCTTCGAACCGTCTCAAGTCCTTCATGACAGAAGGCCTAGTACTCATAAAGCAGACTAGGATTAGGGCTACCAAGACCCTACAAAACAACAACAAAAGCCCTTCAAGGACAGAAGGCCGATCCCATCTGAGTTCTACGCTTGAAACGTCTCTCAAGCGTAACACCAAGCTCAACAGCGAGTGTAAGAGCATTTTTGGGGCAGTGAGAAGCTAGAAAAGTTCATGTTAGTATGTGGACCAAATTACCACTACCCACTCACCACCCTTGCAGGCAAGCTTCACATCTGAATGCGCAAGCCCAGGGCACTCGTCCACCACTCCATCAAAAGGGTCCTCATCCACATCCACATCCTCTGCAGATCCACCATCTGTGGAGTTTCCATTTGGTGCCCAGTGCAATACAGGTAGCATCCCTTAGGCTTCAAAGTTGGCACAAGTGGCAGCAAGCTGAGAGAGGCATTGATTAGTTTGAAGCATTTGACCAAGGGCATTGTGTTTGTTTGAGCACTGCCATGCTGTGTTTTGATTCAGTAATTAGCTTCTTAAACTAACAATTAACAGGCATGGTCTGGGCTATGAAGGGCACCATTTGTGCTTCAGATGTTTGCTCATCATTTCAACTTTATCCAGGGCTGAGTGGGAGTCATCAACTTAGACAAAGAGTTCAAGCTAGCTGGCCCACATACAGCACTTGCACTGGCCTGCGCTGTGGTAAGCTTTATTTTTTCAGATTCAGCTGTGTTGTATTGATATTATTTTTGCTTAGGTTTGTCATGTGCTCACATTGGTTTCCAACAAACAGATCACCTTCAAATCCAGCAATTCAGACAACATCTGGACCGCTGTCATCCCCAAAGGAAGCCAGTACGAGTTTAATGAGACCATCTGGGGTACATCAACCAGGCACTACCTCGACCCAATCAAGGAACTGACAGATGAAAACTTCACGCTTGTAGTTGAGGATACCCAGAAGTATGTGAAGAAAGCCTTGCTGACAGTCAGTTCTGTGGGTTCGGGCAGAGAAGACAGCAAGTATGAGGATCTCTTTGCCTTCCGTTGAAGGTCAGTGCTCCTAGCGGTTTTGACCTGTTTTTACTGACTCTCTGTCACATCCCAAAACTCCCCTAACCCATCCGGCCCAATTCCGAACCCCGTACTTCCCGTCCCAGACTTTTGCATTCCCGTCCCAGACTTTCCACATTCCCATCCCGGACTTCCATATTCCCGTCCCAGACTTTCATATTCCTATCTCGGTTATCTCTTGACATATGTCACTTTCCTTTGACACTTCTTGACATCTACAGTTCCTAGCGATAATTCCCTTTCCCCTTGCCTTGCAATTATTGCGCCATTGCCTTCAGTCATTATTCTCCCATTCTGACGCCATTCTGACTCATTCCTTATTCTTCCGGAAACCTGAAACTCCGAGTCGTCCGACATACTTTAACATCTTTATATCTTCCGGACTCTTCAGTATATAAACCCACGTGTACTCTCTGATATTTCCTTAGTTTGAATATCAACTAAATCCCGTTCTTTCCTGATCCCCTCTGAACCTCCTCAGTCCTTAAGTTGATCTTAGGATTGATCTCTGACCCTCCGCTCCAAAATCAAGGAACAGAACTTGTACAGGGGTGCAGCACATAAGCTGAAGCTGAAGTTCCTTACAACTCCGACCCCCCTCAGGAATTCCCGCCAATCTCCGCCTTCTCCGCACTCTGGACAATCCGGGAATTCCGGGAATGAACCCAGACTTAACACTCTCATATTATCACAGCAGCGTCCTTGTGAACAGTGCTCCCCCCCTTTTCTTTTGATGTTCCAGGACTTGACTCAATACCAATGTGTTTCTCCCCCTAGTACAAGTTTTTGTGTTTCGTGTTGTCTTATCTCACTCTTAATTTTGAACTGTACCTATGCTGACCTCAAGTTTGCAATCTCACATGCTTATTATAAGTCGCACAAGCCGAAAAGTCGCACAAGACAATGGCTCACCAGACAACTAAAATGTCTTAGTGGAAAATTCAACTTATTTGGCTCAGCTTTGAAAATAAGTTCAAATAAGTTCAAATAGTCGAAATGAGACTTTTGCCAATTTACTGATAGACTCCTGACAGCACCATGTAGCCCATGCAAGGTCAATGAAGCTATAAGGAGGTGGTTTGTGGACTTGTGAGAGGATTTGGAGTTGATGAACACTTATGAGCTGGTGGCATTCTTTGTTCCACTTTCTGTAAGTTATTGGTGGTGCTACACAAGAAACAAATGGACTTTAATTTACTTCACAGATGCAGCTGCCAAACACACCAAACAATGTTGCATCTGGCACTGAATTTCCAGATGGGTCTGATTCCGAGTTGACTCAAATGTGTGCGGGGGTATGCCCACAAATCTCATTGCCTGCTGTCAGCAAAAAAAAATGATATTGTGACCAGAGGCCCAGGTGCAGGGCCTGCTGGCAGGAGAGAGGAGGATGAAGAAGAAGGACAGCTTGGGGATGGGTATACAATGGATGATGGGATGGATATAGGGTCAGATGGCGAGGAGGAAGATTGTGGTGGTAGTGGTTCAGATGCAGTACCACAAGGGAACAGCTGGAATTCATGGTGGGCACCATCCATTGAGGAGGCACATAAGGTGCTGCAGAATCTGCAGAATCTACTCAGGTCTCATTGCTGAGACCAGATGGGTTACCATCCATTGGCCATGAAAGATGCCACTGTAAACAAAGACCTTCAGCTTGTCGAACTCTTTGATGGGAAGCTGTTAAGTCCGGGTTCGTTCCCGGAATTCCCAGATTGTCCAGAGTGCGGAGAAAGCAGAGTGGGTGGGAATTCCTGAGGGGGGTCAGAGGGGTAAGGAACTTCAGCTTCAGCTTATGTGCTGTGCCCCTGTACGAGTTCGGTTCCTTGATTTTGGAGTGGAGGGTCAGAGGTAGAGATCAATCCTAAGATCAACTTAGGTACTGGGGAAGTTCAGAGGGGATCAGGAAAGAATGGGATTTAGTTGATATTCAAACTAAGGAAATATCAGAGAGTACACATGGGTTTATATACTGAAGAGTCCGGAAGATATAAAGATGTTAAAGTACTATCGAATGAATTGGAGTTTCGGGTTTCCAGAAGAAAGGAATGAATGAATCAGAATGGCATCAGAATGGTAGAATAATGACTGAAGGCAATGGCGCAATAATTGCAAAGCAAGGGGAAAGGGAATTATTGATAGGAACTGTAAATGTCAAGAAGTGTCAAAGGAAAGTAACATATGTCAAGAGATAATCGAGATAGGAATACGGAAGTCCGGGACGGGAATACGAAAGTCTGGGACGGGAATGTGGAAAGCCTGGGATGGGAAGTACGGGGTTCAGAATGTCCAATGAAAGAGAAATCATCTAAGGTAAAGTCTGAGGGCCAGGATTCAGGATTTGGTCATAGGGGCTCGGAATTGGGCCGGATGGGTTAGGGAAGTTTCGGAATGTGACAGAAGCCACAAACCTATGGCATAGGGAAATGGCAGCAAGCTTCTGACAATATGGCATTATTTATGATGAAAGGGCCATGGCAAGGCCAAAACCTTTGTGCCTGGGCAAAGAATTACATCAACAATTATACTGTGCTTCCCACTCATTGTTTTGGGAGGTTGAATGTCTCATGTATTCACAATGAGAGCCTTGCCACTGATATTAAGACTCACCTTCAGAGCACTAGAAAATATGTCCCACATAATGTAGTGCTTTGGTACCATAGTATACAGACAGCTGAGGTTGACAAATAGCCATGGCCCATGGGCCAGCCAATCGTCGGCCAACCTATGAGTTGCACTTGTAGGGAAAAATGGGTCAAGATGTAATAAAAATCCCATGTGACATGAGTTGGCCAAGGGGTTATCTTATTAAGGGTATTTTGAGTGATGGATGGGTCAATATGCAGTGGTTTCATGTGATATGAGTCAGCTGAGGGATAGGCAACCCATAGGTATTGGGTGGGCTGAGGGATATTTCCATAGGCATTTGTCAGTAATGGGTGAAACCATTGAATGGTGGTAAGGGTGTACCATGGGGATGGGTAACCCATAGGTGTTGGATGGGCTGAGGGATGGGTGACCCATAGGTGTTGGATGGGCTGAGGAATGTGTGCCCCATAGGTCTCGGGTGGGCCAATGGAGGGGTGACCCAAAAGCCACAGATGGGCCAAGGAATGGGTGACCAGAAGGTCTTGGGTGGGCTGAGGGAGGGGTGACCCACAAGTATTGGATGGGCCAAGGGATATTTCGATAGGATTTTGATTTTGTCAGTAATGGGTGGGCTAATGGTGGTGAGAGTGTACCATGGGGATGGGGTGAACCAAGGGATTAGTGATTCCACAGGTCTCCAGTGGGCCAAGGTATGGGCAACCTGTAAGCAAGACAACTGGTTCAAACTCCTACTGCTTGCAGAATTCACCTACAACAATGCACCAAGCACGACTACCAGAGTATTCCCTTTTTTCACTAACAAAGGCTACCACTCCAACATCTCCATCCATCTGGAGCACGACCTAACCTCCACTCATGCATTCAAATACACTGTTGACCTTGATGAATTGCACCAGTTCCTCTGCTTAGAGAAAAACCTCAGCCTCTATCCTATTATCACTCATCCTGATATCCATTCCTTCACCATCTGCCTACTTGACACTATGAACTCCATCCACCCCATTTTCCATGTCTCCCAACTACAACCCACAGTCCTGAATGCCATGCCCAACTGGAACCAACCTCCACCACCTCCAGTCATCATCAACAACAAGCCCAAATTTCAGATCTCCAAAATCCTCAACTCAAAAATTGACCACTGGAGAAGGCACTGTCAACTACTCTATCTTGTCCAATGGGCTGGTTACAAAGGGACTGATGAAGAGACTTACGCACACCTTAGAATTGGTCAAACACTTCCACTCCAAGTATCCCACTAAACCTGGACCCTACTCCACTTAACTCTAGACCTCATTCCACCAACTCTGACCACTATATCTCAGTGGGGGTGAGCAAACAGACTACATTGTACAGTAAACAGCAAAAGAAAGAAAAAAAAAGCAGTAACTATCTACACCTCCTTTTCTGGCTCCTCTTCTTCCCCACTCCAGCCTTTCCACACCCACACCTCCCTCCACAGTGGCCTCTGCCACTTCCTCCTTGTACTCCTCCTCTGACCCTGCCTCTGACCCTGCCTCTGACCCCTCTGGAGCAAACTCTGGGTCTAGGCACTCTCAGATCTCCTTCAGAGTACCTAGCATTCTTTCCATTTGTGCCCAGCTCTTCACTGCTGTGCACCTCTGATCTGTGGCCATGTTGCACATCTCCACAACAACAGCTGCAAGCACTTCTGTGAGTGCACACAGCACATCACAGTCATCCTCCACCCCCTCCACCCACTCCTTATCCTTGTCCTTATCCACACCTTCTTGCTGGCTCGTGGCAACGTGACCTCCTCCTGCTTCCTCCACATCAACTGTGACCCCTCTGACTGCTCACACCTGTGCTTGAGTTGGCAACAGCAGTCACACAACCTTGCCTTACCACTCCCACCCACCTTTATCTCACAGGCAACCACCATACCTGCACAGCCAGAACATGGAGCCAGGGCCCCTGCTCCACTCGTTAAGGCCCTTGGCTACTTGCCCTTGGATGGGCCCATGACTGAACTCTGCTTTGACTTCAAAAGTTAGCACAAAGAAAAAATGAAAGACTCCAGTCACTTCCTCTGCACACACCCTTGCCTTGATTTGATTTCCACCTTCCTCTATGCCCCCACTTCTGCCTTTCCCCTTGCCTCCTCCTCCTCCTTTTGCCTCTCCTCCTCCTCTGCCTCCTTCCATGCCTTCACGTGGTGGAGATAGGATATGGTATGCAGAGAGTGTAGTTAAACTACTGACAAGGTTGATACTTGAAGCTCTGATGACCAAAAACCTGGAGGACGCAGGCTGCTACTAGCTGAGGCCCTCTGACAGCTGGGGCGAGGTGGCAGGAAGCGAGAAGCTGCCACCTCGTTTTATTCTCACGCGTAGACTAAATTCTACGTCGCCTCGTGCCTCAACTTACATAGAATATAGCAAACTTTTGTATATCGTACACTGATCACGATCGTCCCTGTCGACGTCAAAACTATGTATAGATGTGAAACGGGAGTAGAAAAACGAGGAGATTTCAGAACATGTAGAACGAATGCGAGAATGCCACGGCTTAAGCTGCAGATGTTTTGCCTCTGACTGTTTTGCGCTGTGTCAGTGGTGCGGGTTCTGTGGCCTGTTTCCAGGTTGGGTTAGATCACGTCTCGGTAAAGTATGTGAGACGACTTACAACAACCACAGGAATAGAGCCGAGAATCTCCTTCAAGATACCGGAGAGGACTTTGACGTGGGCAGGTGCAAACATAGTGTCATGCGAACCCGCAGATACCTTCATGTCAAGATTCTTGATGCGGTAGTCCCAACCGTTGTGGTCGTCCGTGCCAGTGTCGAAGTCGCTGGCATGGCCACTGCGGTACCATGAACGGTCTTTTGGAACGACCAGTGTTGTCGGACCGTCGAAATGCTCAGGCTCGAAATCGAACATCGAGTCCAAGTTCTTGCGGATCTCAGTACGTAGCTTGTTCTTCCACTTCTCTCCGATGTCTGGGAAGTTCGAAGAGATACGATCGATGGAACGCTGCGTCCAATCAGTGGACTTCAGGCCCTGGCGCTCGGAAGCAGGGATGTAGATAGGATCGAAAAGCACAAGATGTTGGACAGTCTCTCCAGCCTCGACAAGCTTCGTCGCCATGCATAGCGCGACTTGGCCACCAAAGGAATAGCCACAGATAATGTATGGACCCTGAGGTTGCACATCCTTGACAAGGGAGATGTAATGATCGGCCATGGACTCGATCGTCGCGAAACCAGTAGCTGACCCGAAGTGTTTATCACCGAGAGCGTACATCTCGTTTGGCATGAATGCACCGAGCCGCATGAATGGAGTGGCCATTCCCGTGATATCGTGAACGATGAAGAGTCGGGGCTGTATGCCCTTCTTCTTGATAGGTAGGAATTCGATGAGGAAGTCAGCGTCAGCGTCCTCAGCCTCCATGATTGCTCGACTATCTTGTCCCATGGCATCGACAATCAGATTGCCCAGTTCCCGGATGGTTGGCCTGACCAGGGTTTAGGAAATGTGCTAGGCTTGGAAGTCGTTGGCTCACCTCAAATAAATGTGATTCAATCCAATATGGACGTTGAAGGTCTTGGAAACGATACCAGCTGCCTGTACCGCCATCAACGAGTTCAAACCTACGGCAAACAGGTCATGTGCAATTCCGAAGCTGCTGTTTTGGACCTTCAAAATCTTGCTGAAGATAGACATGAGCTCTACCTCCACGTCGCCCGATGCAGAGCCCATGTCCGCATTCAGATCTGGAGTGAATTCTGCAAGGTCCATCTGCTTCAGTGCGTTACGGTCGATCTTCCCACTTCGAGATGCTGGGAGTTGAGGGAGGACGGCGATGAGGGATGGATACATGAAGCGAGGTAGACGTTCTGCAACAAAGACCTTCAGGGCCTCCTTCTGGTCCTCCAATTGATCCTGTGCCTCTTGTTTGAATTCCACGAAAGCGACAACGGCGGGGGCATCCTGGACAGTCCGAATGACAACTGCGCCGCGCTGCACGCTGGTGTACTTAGCAATAGTGTCCTCGATCTCGCCAAGCTCGATGCGCTGACCACGGAGCTTGATCTGCCTGTCAGCACGTCCGCAGTACTCGATGTTCCCGTCTGAACGATACAACGCAATGTCACCGGACTTGTATACACGCTCTCCAGGAACGAAGGGGTTGGGGATGAAAGCCGCCTCAGTGAGCCCAGGTTGGTTAAGATAGCCACGCGCGAGTTGGATTCCTCCAATGTAGAGTTCTCCTTCGACGCCGATGGGAGCGGGACGGAGTTGCTTGTCCAAAATGTAGATGCGGCAGTTGGGAAGGGGGCGACCGATAACGCCGGTAAGAGAAGGGGAAGTGACATGACATGAGACACAGTCCACAGAAGCCTCCGTGGGCCCATACATGTTGCGCAAGATGACGCGACTGGACCAGTCCTCGATGAGCTTCTTTCCGAGGGCCTCTCCTGCGACAACGACTGTTTCGAGCGAGGGGTAATTGTCGACGGGCACGACAGCGAGGATGGAAGGTGTTACGTGCAAAACACTGATATGAAGCGTGCGAATGGCCTTGGGGATATCTCCAAGCACCAGTTCTTTCCTTCCAGTAACAAGAGTGGCCCCGTGTGCGAGCGTACCAAAGACGTCGATGATGAAGGGATCAAAGGTGTAAGCCAGCGAAGACATGACGCGGACGCCTTGCGTGAAACCGTAGACGCTTGAATTTTGCACGAGGTTGGAAATCGCGCGATGTTCGATCATCACACCCTTCGGTTTGCCGGTACTGCCACTCGTGAACCTTGAACGAGTTAACACGCGACCAAGCGGAAAAGAAGACAAACGACATACATTATGTATGCAAGGCTAGACGGTGACAGGTCCTCAAGCTCGAAGTTTTCTGGGCCGAATCTGCTTAGTCGCTTCTGGTAGCTCGGGTCGTCAATATATGCGATCTATGGAGACGATCAGAGACGTTGTCGCGACTTTGCAAGCAGATACTAACCAAAACCTTCGAGGCCAAACTTTTCTGGAAAACACGAGAGTGATTAGATGTGGTCAACAAGACTTTCGCAGCGCACTCCTCGATCATGAGCTCCTTGCGGAGGGTTGGGTCGTCTGGATCCAAGGGTACGAACACACCGCCAGCTTTGAGCACCGCCAACAAACCCACGATCTGGCTGATCCCACGGTCGAAGCAGAGCGCGACTACGTCCCCTTGCCGCACTCCCTGTTGGATGAGGGACTTTGCGACGCGGTTGGCCATACTGTTGAGCTCCGTGTAGGTTAGAGATTGGTCTTCGAATTCAACGGCAGTAAGGCGCGGTGTCCTCTTGCACTGATCCTCGAACAACTGGTGGAGGCAAGTTTCTCTGACGGAGACTTCCGTAGTGGAGGACAATTCCTTGATGAGACGATCATGCTCCGTGTCGCTCACAGCAGAGATATCCCGAATCTTGAGATGGGCGTCCCGTCCAAGTGTCTCCACGAGGGAAATATAGGCGTCTAGGAACTGACGTGCTGCTTCCTCAGTGTACAGGTGATTGTCGAAGCGAAGGAGAACGTGCCCGGTACTCGGATGCACCGTGAGCAGAAACTCGTATTGCTCCTCTCCATTTGGCAGCGAGATCGTGGATTTAGGAGTGAGGTGGTTGAACTCCAGCTGGGATATGGTCTCCATGTTCATTCCTCCCGGCGCGAAGAGATGCTTAAAGTATCCTCGGCTGCTGGAGGAGGATTTTCCCTGACCAACGATATCCTCGTATGTCACCTCGTCGTGCGCCAAGCCAGCGATCAGGGCGTCTTTGAACTGCCTCAGATATTCAGTGAATGTCTTCGTCTCGTCAATCACGGTTTTGATGGGCAACATATTAGCGAAGAAACCAACGACGTTCGTCAGCATTGGCAGGTTACGCTGCGTGACAGCAGTACCGACGACGAAAGATGCTTGGTCGGAGTACTTGTGAAGGAGAACGTTGTAGGCAGCGAAGAATCCTGCGAACGGCGTCGCGGCGGCTGCGTTAATCACCTTCGTGTATTGTTGCAGCGCACCAACACCAATCTTGGCTTCGAGTTGCGTGACTGGCGCGAGTTCACGATCAGATGGCGTTGCGAGAGTGAGGTGAAGTGGTTGCGTCTCTTCGAGGTTCTCCGCCCAGAATTTCAAATGCTCCTCCCGAAGCTCAGCTCTGCGTTCTGACGTCTTCTGGAGCCAGTCTCCAAAGTCGGAGTAGTGAATGGGGACATCGGGTAAGCTTCCAGGGCCGTTCAAGTAGATTTTGAATAACTCATAGAAGAAGACACCAAGCGAAGCTTCGTCAATGATGATGTGATGGATGACAATGTTAAACGCCCAATCGCCACCACCGAGGTCGAACATTGTCGCAATCAACAGGGGGAGGCGATCAAGCTTAAAGTTTGGCTCCTTGTTGAGTGCGAGGCTTATCTCGTAGGCCTTCGATGCGGCGTCAGGCTCGCTGGAGAGATCAACGAGTGATGCCTTGAAGTCAACGGAAGGGTGGATGGTCTGTTCAAGCTTCCCAAGTTCTTCGTTCCACGTGAACGCGGTACGCAGTGCTCCATGCCGTTGCACGACTTCTCGGAAAGCGTCCGTCATCCGATCAACATCGAGAGCAGTTTCGGAATTGAGAGTGACGAAGTACCCTTCATGTGTATCCCATTGAGTGGCGCCATAACGAGACATGTTCGCATCAATCTTGCTGACCGCGCGCTTGCGAGCATTGTCATATTCACGCTGTATTAGGGCGTTGAGTAGGGAATCCAATGAAACAGTCCCACAGACATACCTGGGCCAACCAAATACGATATTGGTGGGGGGAAGCATCTGTCGTGTAGGGTTCGTCGTATGCGAGGCGATCGTTGAGGATAGGGACAAGAGGTTCTCCATATTTCGCTGAACCATCATCCACTGCGAGGCCAACATCCCGTCCTCCAGCCTGGGCACCAACTTTGGCATACATCTCGTTCAGAGTGCCAATGGTCATGGAGCCAAGAAGCTCAATCTGGCTGACTTGAACACCGAGGCGGGCCTTAAGTTGATTGCTGTACCGGGTTGCTAGATGAAAATTGCTTAGCGGAATTCACTGGAATTCGCCGTCGGACTTACCTCCGAGGGAATCCAAACCGAAGCTGGTGATGAGGGCGTTGTCACTGATTTGCTCAACCTCCATCCCCAAAAGAGCAGCAAGCAGTGTCGCAGGGGATTCAGCAACGTCGCCGTCCTTGCCACCAGTTTGGTTGGCGACGAGGAATTGCGTGGGCAAGAGGTGACCGTACAACAGGGGCTCGCATGCGGGGAAGGTAGCAGGGACGTCGTTGATAGCGAGCATCGGCACATAGTGTGCAATTTTGCGAATGAGCGAATCTCCGATAAAGTTGCATACCTGTGCCGTCGTCATACCAGTCTTGGTGAGTTGAGAGGTGTTGGCCTTTCCTTTGGTTGAGAGTACGAGACGCTTGAAAATGCCAGAATCGGTGATGGGAGGGAAGGACATGGATATGGTGTTTGGAATGATGTCTGCGATGCGATCCAAGTATCTGACAAACGCATCAGTCTATTATCGCAATAAATGAAAAGGACGCTACTTACAATTGTGATGCACAATACGCTGCTTGACCAGCATTGCCGAATACAGAGCCGATAGTCGAGAACAGAAGCATGAAGTCGATAGCGGAGGGGTCGATGCAACTCAGAAGTGTGTCGAGTACAGCCACCTTTGACTGGTACACCTCGTCGAACGATTTTTGGGTCAAGTTCGTGAATTTGCCATCACGGAGGACAACCGTCATGACGAAGATACCACCAATTGGTCCAGATTTCCTAGCTTGCTCGACGACAGCGGCAGTCTGCTCCCTGTCGATAGCATCTGCGGCGATCACCTCAACTTGGACACCTTGTCCACGAAGGGAGTGGATGTATAAATTGTCGACTTTGGTCAGACCTCTGGACCCGCGACGGCTGGTCAAGAATATGTGACGGGCACCATGAAGAGCCATCCACTCGGCGATGCGAACACCAAGCTCGCTGCAACCACCAACGAGGATGTAAGATTTGCGCGGATTGAATAGCTGGCCTGCGGGATCGACTCTGAGAGAGTGACTAGGTTCTGGAACGATGACCACGGAGTCAACATCTCTGGGACCCGATCTCTGGTAGGCAGACATCGAAACAGTCCGCGAACGCAGCTTGAAGGGTTCGGAAGCGTGACTTTGGAGCACAGCCAAGACAGTGGGAGCAAGGAATGCAGGGGATGCAGCAGCGAAGCGGTTGGTATCGAGGATATGCGAGGAAGCAAGTCCGGAAGGGATCTCGGGGCTTTCGCCGCATTGATTGTGAATGTAAGAGCCGAATGGTGATAGGTACTCCGTCCCACGAGCGTATGCTTTCTTACCTCCAGCATTGAATATGACGTCGAATTCCGAGGCTGCGCCAGAGCGAATCCAGTCGAGCATGACGACGGAGAAATCGTCGACAGGAACAACATTAGAAATCGAAAGATCGAGGGCGGAGGATAGCTCTTGCGCTTCTTGCTGGTTGTCTACAGTGCAGAATGTCTTGCAGCCAAATCGTTTAGCTACCTGAAGGGCGGCGTAGCCAGCAGCTGTGGAACAATAGGTGAGGACGGGTCAGAGAAGAATCGTGTAATATCTACCTGAAGCACCGCCGTGGATCAGAACAGTTGAAGAGGATGAGATGGAACCACGGCTTATGAGTCCAATCCAAGATGACAGGAATGCGATAGGCAAAGCCGCCGCATCCGTTACGCTGACCCCTTCGGGCAATGGAACCACTGCATCTTGAGCTGCGATGATCACATCAGTGAGAGCCTGGAAAGTGATCCCTACAACCTAAAAACCAATTGTCAGGGTGGGCATACAACGTACGGTCATGGAAAACATACTAGAGTCTCAAGCTCAACACGCGTGACAGAGCTCCCTCGAGACTTGACGCGTCCAACGAATGTCACCGCAGACCTTGAGGATGCTCCAGACTCTATGCCCAGCGCCTTAACCTCGACCTCCACGTCGGAATCCCTCAGGTTGGGTGGGAAATGCGCTGCCAGTGCTCCGGATGCGCCAGTCAATCCAGCCGCAGGGATAGCAGCTTCCTTGACGTCCGCACTGCCATGAACGAGTCGACGAACAAAGACCTCGCCATTCTTGCTGATCTTCATGTGTTGCTCGAGCAGGAGTGAATTTCGACGGAGATCGTGTACAGCCTTCTCGCGCGCAACTTCATCCAGCGAGTGATCTTCGAAAAGCACGGAGAAAACTTTGTATTCAGGGGACTCTGCAATGATGCACGAGGCAGCCCCAAGGGCAGCAATACCAGCGGCATCGTCATTCCCGGTGATCCAAAGCTCCGCCTCTCCGGAAATGTTGGAGGCGATTTCGACGAGATCCCCTTCGCTTCCATGTTCGAACGGCTGGATGATAACGCTCTTGAAAGGACCTGCAGGAACGGACAGAGTCGGCTGCGTGATGCGAATGTACACGAGCGCCTTTCCATCAACGAAATCGGAGACCTGAATGCTAGATCCGGCGATGCCTGCCAACTTCTCAGCCAGTGCGTTCAATGTGAGCACTTCGACACTACTATCTTCAACATGGACACCAGAGTCTGAGAATGTGGTGAGCTACTACTCGATACCACGAGAAGGAGAAAGGGCCTGCCTGACACAGAGAGAAGAATTGCACCGTTCGACACCAGGAAATTCGCTGACGAAGCAATGTCAACCGGGACCGCAGCAAGGTCGACATGGTGCAACACAATATCGAAGCTGCGCGACGGATTAACAAGTATACAAGGTCGGGGCGAGAATCACTCGCCTCGTAAGCACGGTGTTTTCGACATCCTCTCCGAGGCTCCAAGCTTCGAGAGCTAACGACCTAGCGTGAGAGTACTTGAGCAACCTCGTCTTGGCGTCCGCATCCTCTGCAGTCTTAGCGACGCAGAAATATTCCACAAGCACGCCAGATTCTTCGACAAGTGCTTCGAGGGTTGCATCGAGGCTGGTACCGAGGTCCGAGGTCCTTGCCAAGTCGACAGCTCGGATCACTTTCCTGCCCGCTGCGGCGGCATCTTGAGCGAGAAGTTTAAAGACGGAGCCAAGTGAAGCTTGGGCTGGCAGCGATGTGAGAGAGGACGGGAAAGACTTGGATTGCCAAACGGTTGTCAGACGCTCGTCGCGATTGCTGTCGGTGATGGGAATAGGCTCGGCATCGGGCGCACGGGCAATTTCGAATCCTTCGATAGTAAAGAGTACCTTGCCTTCCGAGTTCGCGATGATATAGTCAGACTTGAAGGGACCGCCAGGAGCCCAGGTTCGTCCTGTGAAGTATGTCCAGATACCCTTCCTAATCTCCGAATCGAGATCTGGCGCGTCACGAGAGTCCCAGCGGCGAAGAGCATCGATCTTCACCGGGAGGAACACACCGTTGAAGTCGAACTGCTTGCTATCCATGTTTATGAACATCGCAAGACCACACTGCGTAATGCTGTCTAGGATACCGGGGTGGATGGCATAGCCTTTACCGAAGACGTCTGGAGTGCCTTCAGGAACCTCGAGGCGAGTGAGGTACGCCTTTCCACCCCAGCTGTTCTCCTCGTCGATCTCATATACGACTTTGAGATAATTCCTGAAGTGATCTTGGTACCGGTAAGCTGAAGGAATGGCTTCGTAGAACTCGTCACCAGTGACAGAACCAGTGGAACGAGCAAGCTTGGCTTCGACGTCAAACATGCGAGGTGCGTTCTCATTGTACGCTGGGTTGATGCGAGAGAACGAACCACTGGCGTAAACAGAATCGAGAATGATCACGCCGTTGTTGAATTCGTTGTTGGTGGACGCTCTGAATTGCCACTTATCACCATCGATGACGCAGCCTGCGTGCCCAGGCAGCGCGCCGGCTCCGCTGAGAACAAGAGGTTTGTGGATGGCGATGTTGCTGGCAACCATTGCACCATTTTCCAGGATGCTCTCAATATAACTACAAGGAAACGTTTCAGACAGAAGTGACGATGATAGAAGAGTTTGACCTCACCCTGAAGCGGGGAAGAGCACAGCGTCGAATACAATGTGACCCGTCAGATCGGGGTGACTATCAACGTTGATGCGGAAGTGAGGCGAGGCAATGGGTCGAGGTTTCTGTCGGAGCCTACGAGATTGCTCACTCGCAGACTCGCCCCAGCAGTAAGATTTGTTGTAAGCATATTCTGGTAGTTTCGCCTTGATGAAGTCCGCCGCACCATCAGGCGAAGCACAAAGTTTGTTGAAGTCGACGTTCTTGAAACCAGCGCTGAGAAGGTTTCCGATACCCTCCAATAGCTGATAGTGTTCGCCTGTGTTCTGTGCGGGTACCTTGGGGTTGGGACGACGGATCAAGCTGACAGGTTCGCCACCGCACTGCTCGATGTACGCCTTCAAGACTGGATGGGGTGCAATTTCTAGGAACAGGAGACCTTCGGCGCTTTCGTCAGTGAGGAGTTTGTTGATGGCAGTTCCAAAGAGGACCGGGCAACGGATGTTGTCCCAGCAGTAATTGATGTCGAGATCCCGGTCCAGCCATTTGCCGTCCGTGGTAGACATAACGCGGGCAACTGGTGGCTTGGTTCCTTGAGACAGTGGGGTCTCCGTAACTCGTTTCTTGAACAGCTCTTCTTGGGGTTCCATGAGAGGGGTGTGGAATGCACAGGTAACGCGAAGCTTGGCCGCGAAAACCTTGGCATTAGGATCGTTCGCGAGTTCGACCATGGCGTCAATAAGCTCATGTGTTCCAGCGATAGTAACAGCCTGAGGAGAGTTGATTCCAGCAATCCACAATCCGGAAGAAACCTTCGCCTGGGAAAGCACTGTGCGGATCATCGTCTTCGCCTTTTGTACACCGACACCGAGGGCGACCATAGCACCATTGCCCTCTGCGCGTTTCATGGCAGCCGCACGTGCAACTGCGATACCGATAGCCATCTCACGATCGTAGTGTCCGGAGGCATAGCCCATAGCAATCTCACCAATACTATTTGAAGGTTAGCTCTGACGACTGAGGACGAACTGGCGCATCTCACCTGTGACCAACGACGAAATGATACTTGATACCCAAGCTCCTGACAAGGTCCACCAATGCAACCTGTACAAACACCAACGACAACACAACTTCCTGCACAGGCCACACCCCGTTTGCCGCCAACTTACACTCAACGCCAGGAAGAAAAAGACCTGTACGTTCAAGCATTGATTCTTGACCATACTTCTCGACGAGGATACGGTCGTTCTCTCTGATCGAAGCCAAGAATTCAGGATAGCTCTCGGCCAGCTGGCGACCCATGAAGACGTGTTGCGGTCCTTGGCCTGCAAATACAAGACAAAGCTTGGGGCTCGCATTAGAGTTTGTGAGGACAGGCTTGGAAAATTTGGTGGACGCATTGAGGGATGATGCTACAGCGAAAGCACGATTGGGATAAGCACGTGTCTGCCTCCCGAGATCGCGAGCAAGCGAGCGAAGAGTATGGTCGTCTGTGACGCCATCGTAGGCATCGACAAGCGCGTCCTTCCAGCGCCCCAAGGCAGATTCTGTAAGAGAGCCAACGGAGAACAGGTGAAGTTGTTTCTTCTGAGGAATAATGGGCGCGGTGATGGATTTTGAAAGGTCAGCGACAGTGTCCGCTGTCTCCAACACAACATGTGCATTGGATCCACCGACACCGTACGACGAAATAGACGTCACCCATTTTCCATCTTTCGCAGCCATCTCCGGCGTGACACTCTCAAGCTATAGTGCAATCAGATCATAAGCAGACCAAACTTTCACAAGGACGAACTTGACACATACCTCGGTCTGCACCTGCATCTTCAAAGCAGGAAAATCGATCTTCGGATTAGCCTTCGTGAACCGGATGTTCGGAATTATCTCTTTGTGGTGGAGCATCATCGAAACCTTGACCAGACTGGCCAAGAAACTGCACCCTTCTGCGTGTCCGATGTTCGCTTTCACGCTTCCCACTCTGGAGAGTCATCGTGAGCCATACAACGAGAGAGTGCATCAGAGGGAGAACGCACCTGAGCTTCTTCTGCTCGTCACGCCCCTTCGAGAACACTTTACCGGCAGCATTTGTTTCAATAGGATCGCCGACCTTGGTTCCTACACTGCGTCATCAATATCGTCCCTCTACGCGCGTCATTCGTATGCAACACTCATACTCACCCGTAGCATGCAACTCTACGTAAAACGCCTCAGCAGGATCCCTCTTTGCAGCCCCATACGCTTCCTTAATTGTTTCAGCCTGCATATCGCCTTCAGGCATCGTCAAACTCTTTCCCTTCCCGTTAGCATTGATGGCGCTGCCGGTGACAACGGAGTAAATCGAGTCTCCATCTGCAACAGCGCGATCGAGCCTCTTGAGAAGGACAGCTGCTATGCCCTCTGCACGCGCATATCCGTCAGCAGACGCGTCGAATGATTTAGAAGACCCGGTAGGCGACAAGACGCCCAACTTCGAGAACGAAACGGTATGTTCCGGATTGATTATGGTGTTAGCACCTATCGGGGATAACGTCATCAGCATGTTTATGAGATCAAAGTGAGATAGTTTCACTGGCCTACGACGAGTGCCTGGTCGACTTCGCCAAGCTTGATGGAGCACAACGCGAGGTGCATGGCCGTTGCTGATGCCGAGCAAGCTGTACGTCAGAGGTACGCCGTGTAGTCAGCCGAGTGGATAATCATCATTGTCTGTTTGCTAAGGTAGCGTACCGGTATCAACCGTCAACGACGGCCCACGCAAGTCAAAGGTGAAAGAGATCCGGTTGGCGCGGATAGAGACACAGCGCCCAACACCGTTGTAGTTGTTGATTTCGTACCTGTCATCGCCAAGTTCGTCTACAGTGGTCAGGAGGTTACCGAAGAAGACACCCGTGTTTGAACCTCTGTAATCAATTCCAGAATCTTGAAGCGCCTACGTCGCATAACATCGAACGAATCAATATCACCTTCTCGAAGAGAACCAGGAGGGAGAACGCACCGCTTGAGCAGCCTCCAATGTAAGTTTGATCGCAGGATCGAAATTCCCAGCTTCTTTCGCTGAGATACCAAACTCGAGATGGTCGAATTGGTCGATACCAGAGATAAAGCCTCCTTTCGTGCAGTGATACTTTCCTGGTTCATCCTTTCCGCCTGCGTTGAACGTGAATGAATATCATGAATTGTGCAGATCACAAAAGCTGACACGCGCACCATACCACTCTTCGTGGATCCACCTATCAGGTGGGGGTTCAATCATTCCATCGCCCTATAGCCCCACACATCAATCTCAATCCAACGACCAGAGCAGTTCAATGAAGACGCACCTTGTTCCTCAAAAACTCATAGTACAGATCCTTGTTATCGGATCCTCCAGGAAATTTACAGCCGATCCCGATGATAGCGACAGGGAGTTCAGCGGACATTGGTTACAACAGTTGCGTGTACAATGGATACTTGGTTGAACACACTCCTCTATGGGTGGTGAGGGATTAAACTAACTAATTTGTGGTAACCTGCCGGAGGGACTCGTGTCGTGGAGTTTAGGACTGATGTCGGATTTCAGATCGGGTGAATTTTGATGCGAATACCTATAAGCAATGATGAATTGAAGATACCAAGGACCCCACAGCGCACGGCTTAGTCCTCAACACGTATGTAGCTGGTAGCGAGAAATCAGAGAAGAATGCTTGATAGCAAAGCAGATGCACTATAGCTTTAAGTATCAATGCTTGGAACGTTCGCGCACTTCGCATCATATCATCAAATCAGCAAATATGAACCGGTCGCCAAGGACAGCCTACCAATATAGCCAATATATTAGCCACGAGTGGTACCTGAGGCGGAGGATGAATTACAGCGCAGACGCTCATCTACGTTCATGCCCATTGTGTGAGATAATTGAAAATCAAACCTGGTTGCTGTGCATCATTGGTGTGTGCACCTATCTGATGATGTGCAAGGACTTTCCAGGCTGAATATCCTCCGTGTTGCCTCGAATTTCCTCCCCTTTGTGCCCGCCTGAGGCATTACACGAAAGAGGCAGGACCTGGACACCGTGATGTAACATATCAAATCGTTAGAAAAACTGGATATACTGGACAAGAGACGCACTGCCCCTCGTAAGTACAAAGATCGATACGAAATCGTGACATGAAACCGTTGATGGTGGCGACGGAGCGTGGGGACACTGAAAAGTTGAATTTTGATGGTCAGATTTTAGAGTAGGCGCCCTTGTCAAAAGCTTGAACGTTTGTGCACAGCCTGAGCCTGCTGAGTTTTGTTTAATGACGGATAATTTATTTCCAAAGTCATCATGACTGATGAGAGTAAACTCGACCTCTCCGACGCGGTTAGAACGAGCTTGAGTGTCTCGAGAATGGTCCAAGATAATCCGTGATCCTGCCAGTGATTCGGTGCTGTCACTGCTTTGATGCGAATGCCCCATCAATCACTGCCACCTGGTTGATGATCAACATGACAGTGCACAGCCATCAAGTCCAGTTTCACAAAGTTCTGTCTCACACCACAATGATTGCATCTGCTAGCTGGTAGGAGGGTGTTCAGCAAGTTTGGTGCTGTACCGCACTAGTAGTTGAGTGCACGCTCGAAACCGAGGAATTTGTGCTTGCGCATTGTATCATATAGAAATACGTGCTCAACCTGCGCCAGCAACTTTTTCGGACCCTCGGAATCAGTGCTTCTCCCGCATTGACGCGTCTTGGTAGCGACAGTTGTTCAGTGACTCGTGAGCTCTCCAGCGCACTTCAGGTTGCCAACAGCGCTGGCGGTGGGGAAGCCGGCAACATATTATTTTATGGACGCTGCCAAGTCATCAGTTTGATACCCGACTAGTTGTGACACCTGAATGATACGACCGACCAAGATCGGAATTAAAGTCATGTACACTGCTACCAACTGTACTACCGTCTATATTTCCTACCAGTGTAATCCCTCTTACCAGGTAACTTAACTCATGCACACGTATCCACTGCCATAGTTTGTAGTAATTTCCGAGGATCTACCCGTTGTCAAGTCATCGATCAAGAGAACGACAGAGCTCTATAGTACTAGTAGTGGGCAAGAAGTCGGGATCGACACATCCTGTCATCGCCCTCCAGCCTGAGCGTCGGTAATCAATATCAACGAGTCATGGCAGATCTTTTCATGCATAGAATACACCCGTAGTACCAGGGAGCAACTTCAAATATCGGGGACATAACTTAGTACTACGAGGCTCGGTCAAATCAACTTCAACCAGGATCGATGCTCAAGCACACAAGTTAGTCTGGATGCTTGCACTTTTCATGCGTCTCATTAACTGAGCTTGGTCTGAGCTCATGTTAGTGCATGCAGTGACAATGAATGTTGCATTATAAAGTGATGTGACTAATTGATACACTGTATCATATCGTCGTCAGTGCGTAAATGTGCAACGAGCCTGTGAGAAAAATATTGAACAAAGTTGAACAGTAGAATCAATCTACTATGTGACAGGCCATCGACAGGCATCAGAACGTGGTTAAGCTGTAAGTGTTCAGCATCAGCATAGACAGTGTGCGTAAGGACATGATAAAATTATTAGTGTGCCAGTTCGATAGCGTGGTGGATGGTGCGCGAGCGAGAAAATGCAAGACAGATCAGTCCGAACCGAGCCAAAGACCGAGGTCCGGACCAGTCACAAGTCAGACACAGGGAGCTCAGCTCCCAACATATGCAACGCGAGACAGTGGCGACTTCCGCTCAGGGGCGCTGAACAATCTCGCATGTGTTTTGAATGACCTTTGCATCATTCCCTCTCCACGAATATCGACATCGGCACCACCGCGGTCCGCCTGACTTGCAGGCAGCGAACAACCATCAATGGATCCTTTCTCCCCGATACGACACTCAGGCTTGGCCTTTCCTTTCCAGCTCCGTCCCCGTGGCCTCAACCCACTCCGATCGCGATGTGCGAGGGTAAGGGAGGCCACGAGCTGCGGCATCGTCAACGTTAACGTCTGGGCGTGCGTGAATGTCGGGGCTGTTTGCGGTGGCGGGGATGGGGAGCGTTTCAGGGTCGCGCTTGGGTGGGGATGACTGGAGGAAGGGGTTAATGGCATTTGTAAATGAATGTGGGGTATGTGGGATGGGGGAGGTGAAGATGAGATGGGAGAAGCGGGGACTGCTGAGGGCAGCGAAGGGGGCGAAAGGGGAGGTCTTTGACCAGGCGGACGAGGGAACCCTGGAACTGCTGTCTCATTCGATGGGGCAACAACGATGTTCGCTTTTGGCGCCGAGTCTGGTGAGGGCTTCGAAGGGACTGACAACGACGGTGCCCGACTAGTCGGCACCTCGAGCACCGGCGAAGGACCCAACGATGGCACCGAGATAGTCGGCGGCGATATGCGTGGTAAAGGACTGGGCACAGCTCGTCTTTCAACACTTCCGCTCTCAACCAGTCTGTGTCCTATCCTTTCCGCCATCATGCAATCCATTGCGTCGAAACTGTGAGGCTCAGACAACCACCTATCAGAGGCGTCTGGCTCGCCCACCGAGTGGCGGGCCTCAATCCCGCATACGATACTTCGATGGACGACGCCCAACCACCATAGATCCGCAATTTGACGCCTGCTCTTCTTCGCACGTTTCCTCGTAGTCTCAGCATGGGACACATCCTTGGGGTCTTTGTTGCCATGATTACTCTGGGAAGAGATAGAAGAGTACGCCGAGCGACGTTTACGCGGAAGCGGGGCAGCTGTTGGTACTGGTGGAGCCTGTGCTACAAATGGCGAACAGCCAGCAGGAAAAGGGAGACATGCCCCATCGAGCATTTCAACGTCCCCATCGCCATCCAATGACGTACACGGGAACGGAACGACGCTCTTCACATCCGGGAGCTCCAGCTCCAGACCCTGCACCCTTGCGCCCAAGACTTGGTGTCGGTTCTGCGAGCAAGCTGCAGAAAGCGAGACAGAGACAGTAGGTGGGGCTTTGTAAGCCCCGGGAAAGGGCGTACAGGGCAAGTGATGGTGGCGGGAATGATAGGTCCTCAGTGTATGTCCAGTCGAATATCCAGGACCGCTCGAGACAGGATTTGTACGTGCCGAGGAGGCGAGGTAAACGGCCCTTTTTGGAACTTTGAGATGAGCAAAGACGACGCCGCACCTGCCTGGGCGCGAGTTGGTGTTGGTCGAATCCGCAAAGACTGCGCGAGAGTTCAAGCATGGGATTGCCGTCGGAGTAGGTGACTGGTGAAACGATGGTGAAGGTGTCTTTGTAGCCAACATGATGGGGTTCTGGTTCTCAGCCATTGGCGTCCAATAAAAGCGATCCGCGAGGTGCTGGTGATCACCTGATACGCGCAGATGAGAACAAGAAGTCTAACTTCGTGTGCGAAACGTTGCGATGATCAATACAATAGATCAGATTGAACGAACGAACGTCCTGCGCAACTCGTTTCGGCCAATTTAAGCAAGAAAGAGAAGAAAAGGAAAAGCTTCCGCTCTGTACCGGAACATCGTTGCAAGGCCCAAGTTATAAGATAAGCCTTTGGTCGTCTTTGAATCCGAGAGTGATGACCCACCTTTCTACCAGGACACGATAGGATGTTGGAACAGCACAAAGAGCAGCACGCAGCTTGCCTACTTGGTATGGGGAAAACACGAGGCAAGCTTACATACATTAATACAACCCCTGGCACGCGACACATGTCAACAAATACCAGTAAGCACGTGACCAAGTACGTGCCACGTCACGTGAGCGCGATTTGACGCGTCTCCGTAACTTCAAAGAACGAGTGTCACTCCAATTTCGTGAACACAAGTGCAGAACAACGGAAATCGCCAGTATCCTTCCGGAAAATGAGCTCAAGAAATGCAGCCCCTTCCTACAGCGGAGAAACTCCAATTCAGGGTCGGCAGACCGAGATGAGTAAAATGCGTTCTGACAGCAGCTGGCGTAACTCGTGTGCTACCGCTAGAGTCAACTTCTGACCCGGATCTTAAACAGCGACTCCGACATCATGACTAACCATCAGTGTTGTACGGTGTGCAGCTGGATAATTACAATAAGAGCCACATGGCCTGTCCGCGGGTCGGAAGCGTTTGTCGGAGTCGAGGTGCGGATCGGGTTCATTGCAGCCAGACAGTCAACGAAGACTCCATTGCCACGACATGGTCCGCCACGACGTGATGCGTTGGGATTTCCTGCGGAGAGCAGCCAGGCGAAGGAAATGCACTCGTTGACGCTGGTACGCTGGTAAATCATGAATATCGAGTACCAGTCACGGGAGAAGATCCGGTGAGTCACTCATTGGATTCTCGAACTTCTGACCGTTGGTTCAACTCGACGGTTTTCTCTGGGTAAAATCTCGAATTTGTACTGCCATGAGGCGATTTATATTTTCGTTCTGCTCTCGCTCAATACGGTGGGTGGATCATAAATGACTCAAATGACTCTGTCAAGACTTTCCCATTTTCACACTTCTAGTCGCACAGGTTCATTCTATATCACACTGTCTGTTTGGCTGGTGTACACATCAACTGTCACTTGTTTCCTGACTCAGCCAGCAAGAGTACGTTCAAGAGACGCCTTGCTGATGTGCGATCGAGGGGATATGCGACACGAGAAATTTTGCGGGTGACTGAACGAATCCAAGGTCATGCGGATGGGATTCTGATGAAATCAACAAAGATCAACTTACCGAGTGATTCCGTTGATGTATGTTGGTTCAAATGTGATATCTTTGCCCTCAGCATCCTTGGCAGGAGAGAACTCGAGGGTGGCAAGCATCGTGGCGATGGCGCTCCAGAGTGACGCATCTGCGGTGTGTCGTCCTGACGTTGAGGTGCATCAACGAGCATCCCATGACAAGACTGGAAAAACAGGTGAGCGTGCTTACCTGGGCATACCCTCCGGCCAAATCCAAATATGAACCCTGAGGGGTCGTCATCGGTCAATGTCCCTTCTGCGGTCAAGAACCTCTCCGGGATGAACTGCTCCGCATTCGGGTATCGAACTTCGTCGCGGGACATTGCCCTGCAGCAAAACGTGGTGAATGAAAGCTGCTGATGCGAAAACATCAACCTACCAGATGTTCCCGATGATGGTGGCTCCTGCTAACGGAATGACTACAAGTATATCTTTGTGAAAACGTAAGACATGCCTTTGGGTATGTAGAAACCTTTGTAGATATCACTACTTGTTGTAGCATGGGGGACACCTGGGGGACTCTGAGGGTATGAAATATAGGAAGTTGTAGCTCGTGATCTCACCTAAAGGAGCCACTGGCTGCCATCTGATAGTTTCGCGCAGGACTGCTTCAAGGTATGGCAACGACGGCCTGTCATCAAAGTCAGGGAGTCTTCCCATCCCGACGACAGTGTCAATTTCCGCCCGTGCACGTTTACAAACGTGAGGATTCTCGATCATCGCCAGAGTAAAGACCATTAGCGCAGAACTTGTCTGCGACCTCTGTCAGTTATGCTCATTTATCTATCTGTTGGAGTGATGAAGTACGAACAGTCTCTGAAGAGCCTGTATGATGGAGTGAGAATTCACCATCACTGTGCACAGATAGAAACGTACCAATAAAAGCAGTTGCAGATGCATGTTTGAGAGCGCTCGTGTACTTGGGGCGATATGATTCGTCGTACTTCTGCATACGAGTGATGTGGTCCGATACCATGGAGAGGATTGGTTGTTGACTGGCTTCCTAGAATAGGGAACGAACGATCCCTCACTAGTACCACAGTACAAGTCACAAAAACCAACCATGCGCTTCTGTACATATTGGTATGGAGTCTCGATCATCTTGACAGCCCACTCGTAGGAGCTTCTTGCTTCACGTTTGAGCGACGAACCGGGGAGCCAGTCGGGGATGCGTAACACTGTTTGAATGAGATCAAATGAAGTGAGCCCCTGTTTACCCAGTAACACATACAGAACGGGAAGGCTTTAAGGAGAACTGCCTTTTCTGGGGTGATTGCGGGGATAGAAGCTTGGAGGAAACGGTCGATAATGTGTACCATAGGGTCGTTACGCGGGCTTGGCTCATAGTCGCAAACTGCAGACATAGCGACTGCAGCGGAAAACCTGGCCAAGCCTGAGAGACGCAAAGACGACCTGCATTTGGACTGTGGTAACTTACGTTGAGTAATGGAAGGAATATTCATCAGGATCATCAATCATGTTCACGATCATCTGGCGGGCTCTGTGGAGCTGCATTGGGCGGAACGTGAGAGCGGCTTCGGCACGGAACGTCTGATGGAATATTCGCCGGCACAAGCGCCAGTGATCGCCATAGCCTTCGAAAGCAAAATTACAGCCCATCCCATAGCTGAAGCATCACGGGAGAGCACCTTAGTCTTGGTTAAAAGAACTTGTCAGACACGTCAACTCACGGCACAAGGGTGGCAATGAAAGGACGATCCGAATATATTTGTGAACGTTTTTCTAGTAACTCCGTAGCATCCGATTGTGAGTTCAAGATGATAACTTCCTGGTCCAAAAGCCCAACATATAAAATTTCGCCTAAGAATATTAAGAGTCACTGTTAACAGAAACTTGACCCTAGACTCACCATATGTAACCTGCCATTTTGTATATGTCTTCCAGGGCTCATCAGTATCGAGAGAGAGGACATTCCCCAAGAGTGGAACTGGCGTAGGACCAGGAGGTAGAGGTGATTCCCCTCTTTCCCTTTCCCTTTTTCTGCGAAGGAAACGCCTAATGATGTCCAAAGCAACGACAGATACCGGAACTAACAGCGCGAGACGAGTAGCTGAAGGAACAGAGTGATGCATCGTAGTGGGTGATCACAATCACATTACTACCCCGAAGGGCACAATCTTATATCACCTGAACTCTCCCACAATTTCGCAGCTGGAATGGTGCATGAGAAACGCAACCCATACTTGAACACTACGCAACTGGGAGCTGGGGAGGCATAGTGAGGCTGCGCTAAAGTTCCGTAATTTTGTGTTAGCCCAGTGAGACCGATCGAAGAATCCTTTATCATTTTGTAGAGACCTGTCAATATTTGAGCTGAACAATACTATATAGCTTATCAGGGAGAGTGATCCATGTTCCTGGGTCTCATGAGTAGTGTTCCGGGATTTAGATCGGGGTGAATTTGGACGGCCATTGAAAGGGCTGGGTCAATATGGGTCAATATGGGGTGAATTAGACTTGATGTTCTCCCGATGATCATAGCAATTTCCTTTTTTGATGATGTCGAAGTAGGGATCTTCAGTCAATAATATAATCATTGAACTGGCAAAGTTGAGAGTTCAATGTTTGGTGTTTGCTTGTTGCCACTCAGTACTCTGCCTCAGCCCTCTGGGGCCTCCACTCATTACACACAGCTCTTGCAAGATGGACCCAGCATTGAAGAAGAAGCTGACAAAATACAGTGAACTCTGGAACCGGAACACCAACTCCACATTTCCAGAACATCAGAGTCCATACCTCTGCATGTCTGAAATGCTGGAATTCCTACCTCCACTCTGCTGCCAGGTGAAACTGCTTGGAGTCTCAGTATCTGCTTGGAATTGATCTGGAACTTGTGCAGACATATGGACCCTTATCATATTGCATCATCCTTTTCTTGTCATCATTCCCAAGCCTCCAGGGATGCTCCATCACTTCTTTCATTGCTTAGTCCCAACTCCTCTTGTTCCTGTTCCTATTCCCTGATTATCATTAGTGAGTGCTTCTCCGCCCACTCTGCTATATATATACATACTTAGTTTTCACTTCAGATTCCTCAGTTGTTCTTTGCCCCTCTTTGGAAGTGGCTGAGGTGAGTTTACTTATACTTATTTACTACTCCTAGCTAATCCCTAGTAGTCCAGGCAATCACTGCCCTCTTATAGTTTTTGTCAAAAGCTAGATACCTTAAAGCATTATTTGTCTAACCTACCAGACTCTCTACACCTCCCTGAGCCTCACATAATGTAGTGCTTTGGTACCATAGTATATGGACAGCTGAGGTTGACAAATAGCCATGGCTCACAGGCCAGCCAATCATTTGTCGGCTGACCTATGAGTTGCACTTGTAGGGCATGGATGGGCTGAGATGTGATAAAAGTCCTGTATGACATGAGTTAGCCGAGGGGTTATTTAGTAAGGGTATTTTGAGTGATGGGTGGGTTAATATGTGGTGGTTTTGTGTGATATGAGTGGGCCGAGGGATGAGTGACCCCATAGGTCTTGGGTGGGCTGAGGGATGGGCAACCCATAGGTATTTCATCAGTAAGGGGTGGAACCATTCAATGGTGGGTGTGATATGAGTGGGCCAAGGGATGAGTGACCCCCATAGGTCTTGGGTGGGCCAAGGGCTGGGTGACCTGTAGGTGTCAGATGGGCTGAGGAATGCATTCTCCATAGGTCTTGAGTGGGCCAAAGGAGGGGCAACCCAAAAGTCACAGATGGGCTGAGGGATGGGTGACCCATAGGTGTCAGATGGGCCAAGGGATGCATGCACTGTAGCCCTCAGGCGGGCCAAGGGAGGGGCAACCCAAAAGTTGCAGATGGGCCGAGGGATGGGTGACCAGTAGGTGTCAGATGGGCCGAGGAATTTGTGCCCCATAGGCGTTGGGCGGACCGAGGGATGGGTGGCCCATAGGTGTCAGATGGGCTGAGGAATGCATTATCTGTAGGTCTTGGGTGGGCCAAGGGAGGGGTGACCCAAAAGTCATGAATGGGCTGAAGGATGGGCAGCCCAAAGGTCTCAGGTGGGTCAAGGCTATGCATCTGGAAGGGAGGCTCTGCTGAAACTGGCCGAGTCCAATGAAGACACTGAAATGATGGCCGTTCTTTCCGAGTGGTTCTTGGTATATTTGGTAATGTCGGTCATCATCAATCGGGCCACCCCTTTCCATTGGGATCTCAACTGTAGGGCTCAGTGGTTGGACATGTTGGCTACCATAGGAGGGGATCCTGACCTACACATAGATTTGGATAGCATTGGGGTCAGGCTGGGGTATGGGCCTGGCACCCTACTGGGAATTTCTGGAAAGGTACTTTGGCATGGGGTGCCACATTCAGTTTCTGACAGGGTTTGCCTGGCCTACCATATGAGAGATAATGTCCAGGGGGGGGTGGGAGTTCACAGATGTGATTGGGTCAGACAGGGGGACTTCCCTCACTTATTATACAAGTTGGCAGTGTTTATGAACATTGCTACAGAGTAGAATAAAAATTCCCTACATAAATGACCACCGGTATCTAGAATTCCTATTGGATAATTGGATCTCTGCAAGGATGTCCTCAGTGACAAAAACTATAAGAGGGCAGTGATTTCCCGGACTCAGCTGCTGCCAAAGAGGGGGCAAAGAACAACTATATTCACCTATAAGAGGGCAGTGATTGCCTGGACTACTAGGGATTAGCTAGGAGTAGCAAATAGGTATAAGTAAACTCACCTCAGCTGCTGCCAAAGAGGGGGCAAAGAACAACTGAGGAATCCG
>MU127417.1:1469523-1491577 GCA_014904945.1 Gyrodon lividus | reverse complement strand
GGAAGTGATGGAGTGTCCCTGGAGACTCGGGAATGATGACAAGTAAAGGATGATGCAATACAATAAGGGTTTGCACGTCTACATGAATTCTGGATTGATTCCGAGTGGATTCTGAGGTTTTGAGGTTTTGAGAGGTTCTGCCTGGCAGTGGAGCAGAGGTAGGCATTCCGGCATTCTGGACATGCGGAACGCGGATTCCGACGTTCCAGAAATGCAGGGTTTGTTGTTCTGGTTCCAGAGTTCACTGTATGTTGTCACTCAGGGGACCAATGTTCCTCCATCTGCACTATCCTTTCCATGGTCAACCACATCTCATCACATACTTGGGTGAGCTCTCTGGACAAAGCCATCCTTGTCTCCACAGCCTGCCTCCGTGCCAGCTCAATCCATTGTCGGTCAGTGCAGATTGGCGGAGGGCCTACTGGAGTGATCAAAAGCTAAACAACAGGGAATGAGTCAAGTGGGACAGGGGAATGGACTGAATGGAAACTTACCCCAGCATATTGAGGCATGAATTGTTGTCAAGTCCGGGTTCAATCCCGGAATTCCCGGATAGTCCGGAGTGTGCAGAAGGCAGAGTTTGGCGAGAATCCCTGAAGGGGGTCAGAGTTGTAAGGAACTTCAGCTTCAGCTTATGTGCTGTGCCCCTGTATGAGTTCTGTTCCTTGGTTTCGGAGTGGAGGGTTGGAGATCAATCCTAAGGTCAACTTAAGGACTGAGGAGGTTCAGAGTGAAGTGGATCAGGAAAGAATGGGATTTAGTTGATATTTGAACTAAGGAAATATCAGAGAGTACAAGCAGGTCTATATACTGAAGAGTCCAGAAGATATAAAGATGTTAAAGTATGTTGGACGACTCGGAGTTTCAGGTTTCTGGAAGAAAATAAGGAATGAGTTGAAATGGCGTCAGAATGGGAGAATAATGACTGAAGGCAATGGCACAATAATTGTGAGGCAAGGGGAAAGGGAATTATCACTAAGAACTGTAGATGTCAAGAAGTGTCAAAGGAAAGTGACATATGTCAAGAGATAACCGAGATAAGAATATGAAAGTCCAGGATGGGAATGCAGAAAGTCCAGGATGGGAATGCAGAAAGTCCGGGACAGAAATGCAAAAGTCCGGGATGGGAAGTACAGGGTTCGGAACGTCCGATGAAAGAGAAATCTTCTAAGGTAAAGTCCGAGGCTCGGGATTCGGGATTTGATCATAGGGGTTTGGAATTGGGCTGGATGGGTTAGGGAAGTTTCGGGATGTGACAATTGTGCATGAAGCTCATGGAGATCATTCCACAGACATTGTGTATAGATCTCCAGAAGTTGTTCCATGTGGTCCAACCACCAAGGCCACGGAAATCCTGGGTTGGTTCTCACCAGCTGATACTCCTGATTGGGGAAGGTGGCATCAGCATGTTTGGGATCGACAATCATCCGAACTGTATGGGGGGTGTCTAATGTCCACCCATGCATTATCGCAGTTGAGATCAGCTGGGTGGCCATGGCCTGGGAGCAGGGTAAGATTGGACAAAAGCATACTAAACTAACGCCTACCACTTCCGATGGCAGATTTCTCCTTTGTTGATTGGGGTCAAAGGAGTTGGATTGTAAGGACCATCAGATGAATTCAAATCTCAGGCCAATGTACTCCAGCATGTCCTGGAAACCTTGTTGGGTTGGGGTGTAGGATGATTGTGGCATTGTGAATGTGATGGGCAAGTAAGAGGATTTGGTCTGGGGTTTTTATTGCAAAGATGAACTGGAAACAATATACATCACAATAACCTGACAGTTCATCCAAATCTGGCTTCTGCTAATTTTGTAACAATTCCTTACAATGATCCTGAAGTCTCTTAAAATCAGCTTGAGTCCTGGCTGCATAGCAAGCATGTCCCACCCAGCCTTGCCTCTCAGAGGCCTGCAATAGGGTGCCCCATGACCTTGCCTTGTAATCAAAAAAGTTACTTGTCCATTGCCCTTCTGCTCTGAGGAGCTCTACTTTCTCTTCCCATCGGTCCTTGAGAGCCTTTGCTCTGAGCCAATGACCTTGATAAACTGAAGTACCTGAAAGTGTTAACTCAATCCATGAGCAATCAAAAATTAAGATTGAAACATACATTCAGACATCCAATCATTCAGTTCCAAATCCCTTTGCACATCCATGGTCCAGAACCAGGCCAAGGTGGGGTCCCGATTGCCCCAGGCATTTGGGTTGGATACTGCAGTACTGACCTTGAGGTGCTCGGAATCAAGTGGCCTATACTGGATTATAGTGTCTTTGTTGACTTCCAGTGATATCATGGCTCGTCGGCATGCCCTATAGGTGGCAGCATGCCTTTTCACAGTTAGCTCTATGGCATTGATCTTGCCCCATGCCCAATTTGTGTGGGTCTGGCCACTGGCATGCTGAAGCTTGGTCCAGAAGAGCACTGACTTCTCAGCCAATGCCATCCTCAGATGATGCAGGCAGTCATTGGTTTGACCTTTTCTGAGTTCCAGTTGTTCCTCTGCCAACCAATCTATACCTAAGTCCTTGCAAGCCTGTCTACCCATGGAGGATGGGAAGGGGAGATGTCACATCCTAAAACCTTCCCAACACATCTGACCCAATTCCAGCCCCTATGATCAAATCCTGAACCCCAAGCCCTGGACTTTACCTTAGAAGTGTTGAACACAGCGCTGTATAGCCACAGTGTGTCACATCTTACTATAATGTATGTAACATATGTAAGTAGTTAGACAGTCACATTTATTATAGTATATAAACCCAGCACTGCATTAGTGCTTAATAGATCCTCTCTTACTCTCTTACTATATCCTTTGTAAGAACCCAAGCTCTACAAGCTCAAGGTGAGTATAAGAAGTTTTCCTCTCTGCGTTCACATTTGGGAGCAGCATGGTACCTGCTGCAGCAAACCCCAGGAGGCTTGGAAGCTTAGCACTGATAAGCGCAAGCAACCTGACCCCAAGTTCAACCAGCAGCAGCAGCCCCAATCTTCCCAACAGGGAGGAGAAAATGGCGGTGTGCCTGGCCAAAACAAAGGGAAAACCAAGCGTGATAAGTGTGGTAGTAAAAACCGCAATCAACACAAACACAACCACCTCACCTCCGCTGCCCTCTCTACACCTCCTATGGAGGTAACTATGCCATCAATCATTGACCCTCACTGCCTTGCTCACACCCCCGGTGTACAAGACTTTGGACCCCCTGCCTTTGAGACCACCCTCAAGGCCTTTGACCTTCTTTGCCAAATTGGTGTCACTCTGTCTTATGAAGGTGTTTGCACCATCAAGATGTGTCTCCCAACAGACCCTGCTCCTGAAGTGGGTCCTCCTGCCAAGCGCCCTCATCTTGTGGAGTGCATCTCCACTGCCTTGTTCACCGCTGAGGACGATGCCATTTCCATGGCAAGCAGTTATGATTCTGATGACATTTACAACATGTACATCGACCGCTGGGCCTGAAATGGAGAGCCGGAGGAAGATACCGAGAACAATCCCTGGCAAGTCCCCTTTTTCTCATTGCCACAACAAGGAACTAACTCACTTGCTAATGCCTGCTTAGATGTGAATAATTATATAGCAATGAGTAGTACCTTTGTAAAACCATGTTTGAATGACATTTGTGTTCACCTGGTCACAATTTCTGTGTGCACAAAATGTAAAGGAAAAATACCTGAGAACAAAGCACCTACATGAATGCTTGATTCAGGAGCTTCAATACACTTCACTATGAACAAGAAGGACTTCACTCAATATGAACCACTAAAAGAAAAAATTACAGTTCAAACAGCAAATGGGATCAGCTGTCAAGTCCGGGTTCTTTCCTGGAATTCCCGGAATGTCCGGAGGTGCGGAGAAGGCAGGGTTTTGCGGGAATTCCTGAAGGGGGTTGGAGGGGTAAGGAACTGCGGCTCCAGCTTGTGTGCTGTGCCCCTGTACGAGTTTGGTTCCTTAATTTAAGAGCAGAGGGTCGGAGGCTGGTCCTAAGGTCAACTTTAAGGACTTAGAGAATCGGAAGGGAAGGGATCAGGAAGGAACAGGATTTTGTTGATATTCAAACTAAGGAAATATCAGAGAGTACACACGGGTTTATATACTGAAGAGTCTGGAAGATATAAAGATGTTAAAGTACTATTGGGCGAATCGGAGTTTTGGGTTTCTGGAGGAAAGGAAGGAATGAATCGGAATGGTGACAGAATGGTAGAATGATGACTGAAGGCAATGGCGCAATAATTGTGAAGCAAGGGGGAAGGGAATTATCGATAGGAACTGTAAATGTCAAGAAGTGTCAAAGGAGAGTGACATATGTCAAGCGATAACCGAGATAGGGATACGAAAGTCTGGGACAGGAATACGAAAGTCCGGGACAGGAATGCAGAAAGTCCGGGATGGGAAGTACAGGGTTCGGAATGTCCGATGAAAGAGAAATTGTCTAAGGTAAAGTCTGAGGGCCGGGATTTGGGATTTGGTCATAGGGGTTTGGAATTGGGCCGGATTGGTTAGGGAAGTTTTGGGATGTGACAGTATCCCCCTCTTAGGCACGAACCCTTGAGTGCCTGGATAGGAGTCTGTGATAGGGAATAGAAGTATAGCGGAGTTCGAAAAGCGGGGATCGATCTGAGGTGCTTTGTGACCGTTGACTGCTTGTTGTTTAGTTCTACCACCTAACATGTCTACTCACTCGCAATCCAATGATGAAATCGCCCACCTTCAGCAAGAGGAGGAAGAGCGCACGTGGGAGTCCACCTGGAGAATCCAGGAGGCCAGGGAGAAAAAGGCCCAGCAAGAGGCAGAGAAGCACGAGGAGGCGAGGCAGAGGCTCGAAGAGGAGGCGCAGAAAAAGGCGGAGGAGGACAAGAGGAGGAGGAAAGCGGAGGCGGAGGTTGCGAGGGTTGCAGCCGAAAGATTGCGGCAGGGGTCCCGATTCAGAGATTCTGGAGGCAGCTGGGGGGTGTTGGAGTGGAAGGGGAAGGAGAGGGATGATGGGGAGGAAGGTCAGGAGACAGATGGGGAGGATGGGGATGAGGAGGAGGGTGAGGGTGAGGAGAATAGGGATGGGGAAGTAGCGTAGTGTCCCATCGCCTTCCTCCTGTACAAGTAGTATGGTTTTGTTTTTTGTATATCAAAAACCATATTTCCAGCCTCATCCAAGTGAACTAAGGGGTCTGGACTTTCCGGGATATGCGGAGTGAAAGTCTGAGACAAGTTCCAATGCATGAATGAGCTCGGTCGCAAGGATCTAAGACGTTTCTTCATCAGTCCCTTCGTAACCTGCCCACCTTACCAGGTACAGGAGTTGGCAATTCCTGTGTCGGCAGTCGATTTTGGAGTCTAGCATTTCGGAGATTCCATATTCAGGTTCTCCGTCGACTTCGACTGGGGCAGGTGGGGGTTGGATCCGATTCAGGATGGTGTTTGGAGTTGCAGGTTCTAATTGGGAGACGTGGAAAACGGGATGGACAGCACGCATGGAGTCCGGGAGTCGGAGGGTGAAGGACAGGGTCCGGCTTGGGCGATGATGGGATAGGGGCTGAGGTTCTTTTCCGAGAGTTTCTTGGAAGGGCGAGTGGAACGGAAATACTTCGCCTTGATGAATGCTTGGTCTCCAATCCGGAAGTTGTCGGGAATCCGCGGGTCCTTGGTAGCGTTGCTGGGTGCGAGCCATCTCTGTGCATAGGAATTCATGGAGTTCCTGTAGGTCAACTGCATATTCACAGGTGTGGGATGAGGTCAGGTCCCTTTTGGGATAGACTGAGATGTTAGGGTGGTAGCCTTTATTAGCAAAGAACGGGGATACTCCTGTGGTAGCAATAGGGGCATTATTGTAGGCGAATTCCGCAAGGGGTAGGAGTTCCGACCAATTGTCCTGTTGGTAGTTGCAGTAGATTCAGAGATACTGCTCGAGGGTCTGGTTTGCCCGTTCCGTTTGCCCGTCGCCTTCGGGATGGTATCCTGAGGTGAAGTGAAGTTGGATGTCAAGGGCTTTCCTGAGGGAACGGAAGAAGTGAGAGACGAACTCGGAACCCCGGTTGGAGGTGATATGGGAAGGAACTCCGTGCTTGGAAAACACATGGAGCAGGAATAATTTCATGAGGCTCGGAGAGTCGATAGTGTCGTGAGTAGGAATGAATATGGATTGTTTGGAAAGGCGATTGATGACTATGAGGATTGCGGTGTATCCGCCAGAGGACAGGAGTTGTTCGATGAAGTCCATGGAAATGGAGTTCCAGGGCTTTTTGGGGATTGGGAGTTGCTTGAGCATTCCGTAGGGGCAGTGTCTCAGAGTTTTGGCACGGGCACAGGAAGTGCAGGAACTGACATAGTCCTTGATGAAGGTGCGGAGGCCTGGCCAAGTGTATTCCCAGTGGACGAGCTCTAATGTTCTGTTTTGCCTGAAATGTCCGGATAGGGGGTGGTCGTGCTTGTACCGGAGAATGCGAAGACAGAGGTCCTTAGCTTCCGGGACAAAGATGCGATCGTCAAGGGTCAGGAAACCTTTGGGGTTGACGGCCCACCGGGAGTCCGACGAGTCCGGAAGATGGAGGGAAGCTATGGGGTCGGAGGACAGGGAATCTAGGATGTCCTTGTGAATGTCTTTGATGTCAAGTAGGGACGAGGCCCAGAGGACTGGGGCAAGTAGGATAGTGGCTCGTAGGGATGAGGCAAGCTGTTCTTGAGTGAACACTGGTCAGAGGTTATGGGGATTGACGCAAGCATAGTCCTTATCCCCCTCTTTGGGGTAGATGTCCCAGCGTCTAGTGAGGGAGTCGGGTTTAGCTCCTAAGTGTCTGGGGCAGAAGTGGATGACGAGGTTGAACTGGGATAGGAATTCCGACCAGTGGGCTTGCCGGCGAGTCAGGACTTTGGAGGTGGAGAAATATTCCAGATTTTTGTGGTCAGTAACGATGTTGATAGGGGTGCCGGAACCTTCGAGGTAATGACGCCAATGCCGGAAGGCTTCATGGATAGCAAGGAGCTCCTTATCATGAGTGTCGTAGTTGAGTTCCGGGGCTGTCAAGGTGTGGGAGTAGAATGCAACGGGGCAGAATTCCTCGTCCGGACATCGGATCGAGAGGATTCCTGTGATAGCATGGTCCGAAGCATCGGTCTCAACCGTGATAGGGCAGTCTGGAATCCAGTGAGTAAGAATAGGGGCTTGGGTGGAAGCGTCCTTGAGTTGGGTGAAGGCAGAGCAGCAGGAGTTGTTGAAGTTCCAAGGGGCATTTTTCCGAGTGAGTTGGGTGAGCGGAACAACAATATCGGAGTAGTTGAAGATGAAACAATGATAGAAGTTGGCGAACCTGAGGAAGGACTGGATGTCCTTGACCTTCCGGGGTTTGGGCCAATCTCGGACTGCCTGGACTTTCTCCGGGGACATGGTAAGCCCCTGGGGAGAGAGATGATAGCCCAGGTATTCGACAGAGTCCGAGTGCCACTCACACTTTTCTGGTTTGGCATAAAGTCTGTGTTTCTGGAGATGCCGGAGGACTTCCCGGACATGTTCTTTGTGAGAGGCCATGTCGTTGGAATAGATGAAGATGTCGTCGAGGTAAACCATGACACAGACGTCTAGGAGGTCCGCAAAGATGCTATTGACGAACCGCTGGATGGCTGCCGGGGCATTGGTGAGCCCGAAGGGCATCACCAGCCACTCGTATGGGCCATAGCGAGTCCAGAAGGCAGTTTTCCACTCATCTCCAGGAGCGATGCGGACAAGGTGGTATGCATGACAGAGGTCGATCTTCGTATATACCTTGGCGTGGCTAGGGGAATCAAGGAGGTCGGAGATCAGGGGCAGTGGATAGCGGTCTTTCTTCGTGATTTTGTTGAGACCTCGGAAATCGACACAGAGGCGGACGGATCCATGCTTCTTGTGGACAAAGAGGACGGGGGCGCCATGGGCGGAATTGAACTAACAGATGAAGCCGTAATTGAGGTGTTCATCTATGAATTCCCAGAGGGACTCGAGTTCTGTAGCAGAAACCGGGTAAACAGTCCTGAGAGGAGGGGAAGCACCTTCCTCTAATTCAATTTTGAGATCAAATTCCCTGTGGGGCGGAAGGGTATTGGCCTTGCACTTACTGAAGACATTGGGGAAATTGTGATAGTCTGGAGCGACGGAGGAAAGGTCGACTTCTTTGGGGCTTTTGGAAATCCCGGAGTTTGAAGTCCTGGGGACGGAGGTGAATGCTGAACTGCTCGGAGCCATCGAGTTTGCACATGTGCACAAAGGCGGCAGCATTGACAAACGAGATGCGAGGGGCTTCTTCCGACGTTCCGGAAATGTAGGGTTTGTTGTTCCGGTTCTGGAGTTCACTGTATTTTGTCACTGATCTCTGACCTCCTTGATTCCCCTAGGTATGCCAAGGTGTACACCAAAATCGACCTCCACCATGCATATCACCTTGTCCACATCACTCCCAGGGATGAATGGAAAACTGCCTTCCGGACTTGCTACGGCTCGTACAAGTGGCTGGTGATGCCTTTCAGGCTCACCAACGCCCCTGCGGCCTTCCAGTGCTTTGTCAATAGCATCTTTACAGACCTTCTAGATGTCTGTGTCATGGTCTACCTCAATGACATCCTCATTTGTTCCAATGACATGGCTTCTCACAAGGACCATGTCCAGGAAGTCCTCCAACATCTCTGGAAACACAGACTTTATGCCAAACCGGACAAATGTGAGTGGCACTCGGACTCTGTTGAATCCCTGGGCTACCGTCTCTCCCCAGGGATTACTATGGCCCCAGAAAAAGTCCAAGCAGTCTGGGACTGGCCCAAACCCCAGAAAGTCAAGGACATTCAGTCCTTCCTTGGGTTCACCAACTTCTATTGTTGATTCATCTTCAACTACTCCAATATTGGTGTCCCACTTACCCAACTTACTCGGAAAAATGCCCCCTGGAACTTTGACAACTCCTGCCACTCCGCCTTCACACAACTCAAAGATGCCTTCACCCGAGCCCCTATCCTTACTCACTGGATTCCAGACTGTCCTATCATGGTCAAGACTGACTCTTCGGACTACACTATCGCAGGAATCCTCTCCATCCATTGTTCCAACGAGGAATTCCACCCCGTCATGTTCTACTCCCGTACCCTGACAGCCCCAGAACTCAACTATGACACCCATGATAAGGAACTCCTCATGATCCACAAAGCCTTCTGGCATTGGCATCATTACCTCGAAGGTGCCAGCACCCCTATCTACATTGTCACCGATCACAAATATTTCTCCAACTCCAAAGTTCTGACCTGCAGGCTTGCCTGCAGGTCAGAATTCCTATCCCAATTCAACCTCATCATTCACTTCCACCCTGGACACTTAGGAGCTAAGCCCTATTCCCTCACTAGACACTGGGACGTCTACCCCAAAGAGGGGGATAAGGACTGTGCTCGTGTCAATCCCCATAACCTCCACCCAGTGTTAACTCAGGAGCAGCTTGCCTTGTCCCTACGAGCCACTATCCTACTTGCCCTTGTCCTATGGGCCTCATCCCTGCTTGACATCAAAGACATTCATAAGGACATCATAGAATCCCTGTCCTCTGACCCCATAGCTTCCCCCTGACTCTCGGACTTGTCAGACTCCCAATGGGCTGTCAATCCCGAGGGTTTCCTGACACTCAATAATCACATCTTTGTCCTGGAAGCAAAGGACCTCCATCTTTGCATCTTCCAATACAAGCACAACCACCCCCTGCCTGGACATTTTGGGCAAAACAGGACATTAGAACTTGTCCATGAGGAATACACTTGGCCAGGACTCTGCACCTTTGTCAAAAACTATGTCAGTTCCTGCACTTCCTGTTCCTGAGCTAAAACTCCTAGACACAGCCTCTACGGAATGCTCAAGCAGCTTCCAATCCCTGCAAAGCCCTGGAACTCCGTTTCCATGGACTTCATCAAATAACTCCCCTCCTCTGGCGGGTACACCACAATCCTAGTAGTCATTGACCACCTTTCTAAGCAAGCCATATTCATTCCCACTCACGACACTATTGACTCTCCAAGCCTCACAAAATTATTCCTCCTTCATGTGTTTTCCAAGCACAGAGTTCCCTCCCACATCACTTCTGACTGGGGTTCTGAGTTCATCTCCCATTTCTTCCGTTCCCTCAGGAAAGCCCTCAACATCTGCCTTCACTTCACTTCGGGATACCATCCCAAAGGTGACGGGAAAACAGAACAAGTGAACCAGACCCTCAAGCAGTACCTCAGAATCTACTGCAATTACCAACAGGACAATTGGGGATTGATGGCTGTACTAATGTCCTCAATATGTATTCCAGGTGTTCCTGGGATAGGCAGCCTGCAGGAAATGTCCAACCAAACAAGGCCATTCCAGTAGGAATGGGCCCAAGTTGAATTTCAGGATCGGACTGTTCTGATGAAATTGCCCAAGAGGTGCTGGCCAATTCCACAGCGGAATGGTGGGCTGGGGAGCGGACTATCCTTGAGCATGGGTGGAGTTGGAAGTTCTGGACTGCTGTCAGGGATGACTGGAGGTGTCAGAAACCTCAGATCATCAGATGTGGTGGACTCGGCACTTAGGTGGCTAGGAACCTCGGGGGGCTCAAATGATGGAGAAAATGAAAATGGGAGATTGATAGAGGCACCTCATGGGGTTGAGAAGTCACAAGAGGAAGTCTGGGAAGGAATGAATGGGGCTAAGAATAAATCTGAGGAAGATGGTGGTTCAATCTCCATCAGTTGATCTGCAAGATAATGGTTGGTTTGGGTGAGCAAAATGAATTTATAGGCTTACCATCAAATCTGACCTGGCCAGGGGCATTACCTTGGGCTTGTGTGTCAGATATTATCAATGTTAATATGGGTGATTTGGTTGGAAATGGTATGAAATGGAGTGCAAAAGGTATGCCTAGACTCATGTCTTGTCGATATTCTACTTCTGGACTGAATCGGTCTTTGTGCTCGGGCAATGCCATTGGTATGCAGTTTATTATTTAAACCTAACCTCGGCTTTGAAATCCTTTCACCCCACTGCTCACATCCATCCAATTTGTCTGTCAAACAATTACTCATTTCAATAAAAATGTCTTCATCTACAAACAACAATATTTCCAAGTTTGAGTCTTTTGCTGAGAAAGCAGCTCAGCTGATCCAAAGTGTGGTTGTGAAACTTTGAGGGAAGGTGGGAGTGGATGAATGGAAGCAGGTGGTTAACACTGTCAATGAGATATTGGTTGGTGGACAGTGCATACCATTAGGTGGGAAGCTAATGATGGATATAGGGTCAAGTTAGGGAACACCATGTGGCTGGGGCCAGGGTTCCTCCCATGGTCATAGCTGCTGACATAGTGATGTATCCCATGGCTGAGGTCATCACCCGAGGATGGCCGAAGGTCAATTTGATCTTGAAACCTGGCCCCAAAATCAGTGGCCACCCATGGTCACATCCCCTGAAGCTAATCTTGAAGGGAAAGGGAGTGGACCCTTTGGGAAGGGGGGAAAGGATCACAAGGAAGGTAAGAGTTCAAAGGATGGGGGGAAGAAGAAGTGGGAGGAGAAGGAAAAGGAAAAGGAGCAGGAGGAGCAGGAGGAAGCGTATGAGCAGCCAAAGGCCATTGAGAAAAGGCCAGCTCGGGGAAAGGTAGGTTTGGGTAGAAGTGGGGAGGAGGAGGAAACTTGGGGGAGAAGCTGGGAGAGACAGTTGCAGAACCAGCCAAAATGTCGATCTTGGTCCCGTGCCATCAAATCACAGGAATTCATCTCCAATGAGGACAAAAAGCTGGAACCCTTGACATGCCATCCCAACACTGCTGACTCTCCCCCTCAATTCCTGAAGGCCAGTTGCAAAGTCTGCGAGAGCTATGCCAGAAAAGCGTGGCCTTGCACCTGAACCATCAAGGGCGATATCCCAGTTGGTGCATGCCAGCCATGTAACCAATCTAAGATCACTTGCAGCTTTGTGAAAGCAGCCAAACAGACTTGTCAGGAATCCAGTGGCCCGAGCAAGGCCCAAGACTCCCACCCCCAAAGCTGGCCCAAGCTCTGCCCCTGGTGGCTCAAGTCTTAAACTGAAACTCAATAAGTTTGGTAGTCTACATCTGTCTCTATTTCCAACTGATATTGATAGTTTTTGATGGTGTAGTGATCCCAAAGTGGCTTCCATCCCACCCCATCCCATCCTGCTCCATCAGCCAGGCCATCCTGGCTGGGCCTCTCAATACCCCGCCTCCTCCAGCCTCTATCCCCACTCCCCACCCAACCAATGATTCAAGGGATGCAGTGATCACTGCCCTTGAAAGTTGGGTTTCCACTCTCAACAGGGAGCTGGAATGGATTCTGGTGCTCAAGAAACAGCTCAGCACTTTGGTTCAGGCGGTTGAGGCCCTTTGGAAAAGGGTCCAAGAGCAAGGCTTGGTCAGATCAGAACCAGGTCCTCTCCCAAGGACAGTATCGGTTTTGCATCACATGCAAATGCTGAACCTGGAGGGTTCTGGCTCCCTTCCTCCCACTGTCATTCAAGCCCAACCCAAACATTCCCCAAATCTCGGCCTCCAATTGCATGGCCCATCCTTGGAGGGCACCAGGGCAGTGCCATCCCCACTCCATCTAGACAACATGGAGACAAATGAGGGTGAGTTGGATGGCTTTTCGGCTCCCCCTGTGCCAGTTCCTCCCCCCCGGCCTCCCTACAACATCAGATCAATTGGACACAGTTGGAATGGATGCCAGTATGGAGGTTTGATCTCGTTATCCCTCACTTGTATATAGCCAATGACTGTAATTGAACTGCTATAAATGCCATGAGTTTCCTATGGGTGTATAATTGTGCAAGTCAAAATTGATCTTGATTTAATTGAAGTACAACAAATAAGGCTATACTGAAGGCACTGATGGTGGTGACTGCAGCCAGTCCAATGCTGAAAGTCTTCACATACCTATGAATGAAGCTAAACCCATTGACTCAATGGGCCCACCCATTATGATGAAGCATAGATTGAAGAAATATGACTTGGCCCACCCTCAACCTACAGACCACCCGGTCCTTGGCCTACTTGGCACCTATGGGTCAGCCATCCCTCAGCCCATCCTGGACTTGTGTGTTTCCCCTCCCCCGGCCTGCCCAAGACCTATGGGTCATCCATTCCTTGGCCCACCCAAGACCTGTTCACCCATCCCTCAGCCTGCCCCAAGCCCTACAGGTCATGTATTGCTCAGCCCACCCGAGACCTACAGGTCAAGCATTCCTTGCCCCACCCGAGACCTACAGGTCATGTATTCCTTGGCCCACCCAAGACCTATGGGTCACTCATCCCTGAGCCCACCTGCTGACAAAATACAGTGAACTCCAGAACCGGAACAACAAACCCTGCATTTCTGGAATGTTGGAGTCCATGCCTCCATATGTCCAAAATGCCGGAATTCCTGCCCCTGCTCAGCTGCCAGGCGAAACCACTCGGAGTCTTGGCATCTGCTCAGAATCAATCTGGAATTCATGTAGACATGCAGACCCTTATTGTATTCCATCATCCTTTACTTGTCATCATTCCCAAGCCTCCAGGGACGCTCCGTCACTTCCTTACATCACTTAATTCCAAATTCCTCTTGTTCCTGTTCCTATTCCCTGATTATCATTAGCCAGTGCTTCTCCGCCCACTCTGTTATACATATATACTTAGTTTTCACTTCAGATGCCTCAGTCGTTCTTTGCCCCTCTTTGGCAGTGGCTGAGGGGAGTTTACTTATACCTATTTGCTACTCCTAGCTAATCCCTAGTAGTCCGGGCAATCACTGCCCTCTTATAGTTTTTGTCACCCACAACCTATGGGTCATGCATTCCTTGGCCCACCCAAGACCTGTTCACCCATTCCTCAGCCCACCCAAGACCTACGGGTCATGCATCCCTTGGCCCATCTGACACCTATGGGTCACCCATCCCTCAGCCCACCTGAGACCTACAGTCATGTATTGCTTGGCCCACCAAAGGCCTGCAGGTCACCCACTTCTTGGCCCACTCATATCACACAGAACCACCACATATTGACCCACGCATCACTCAAAATACCCTTACTAAAATAACCCCTTGGCTGACTCATATCACATGGGATTTCTATTACATCTCAGCCCATCCATGCCCTACGAGTGCAACTCAAAGGTCAGCCAATGATTGGCTGGCCCGTGAGCCATGGCTATTTGTCAACCTTGGCTGTCCATATACTATGGTACCAAAGCACTACATGGGCTCCTTTAACATTTTTATATCTTCTGGACTCTTCAGTATATAAACCTGCTTGTACTCTGTGATATTTCCTTATTTTGAATCTCAACTAAACCCTGTTCTATCCTTCAAAGTCTTCACTTCACTCTGAAACCCCCTCTCAGTTCTCAAAGTGGATGTCAGTATTCAACCCTAAGTACCAGATGGTTCCGGCCTTCCAGCCTCAGAACCACATCAACATAAGTTCAAATGTTTCCAGCTGGAATCACCTCGGAACCACTATGTTCCGAGACCGCTTCCGAAATTCTCGCGCTCCTTCCGGAAGCGGAAGCACCGGAACTATGACCACACAACCCTTATGTTTGCTTAGCATTTTTAACTTTCCATTTACTGCATCTATTACTACACTTTATATTCTTCCCTCAGGTTCATTACAGGTAACATAATATGAGTATACCTCCGCCCATAGTATATATATTTCTCTTTAGTCTATCAGCACCTCAGTCATTTACATCCATCTAGACAGCGGCTGAGGTGAGTTCATATCTACTTAGTTTTTATTCCTAGCTAATGTACTGTAGCTTTGGGCAACTCCTACCCTCTTCTAGGTAAATAAACAAGACATTTCCGTCCATCTAGACAGCGGCTGAGCTTTGGGAAACTCCTGCCCTCTTCTAGATTCTGTCTGGTTATGAGCCCCATTGGTGCAAGCTAACAGCACACTCAGCAACGACTCAATTCCATCTCGCACTTCCCTCAGTGCACACTAGTTCTCCTCAGAACTCACTTCCACTTTTAACTCCAACCCAAACACTCAACCTGCACCATGTCACCCTCAGACACTGTTCGCGCAGAAGAAACCCTCACAGGACCAAACAATTATAAAATCTGGAAGGTCTGGATCTCGGCAAAACTATGCACTGAAAAAGTTTTTGGTGTAGTCTCAGGGACCGATGCACAGCCTGTCCCCTCATCACTCGTTACCTCATCTGACATCCGAGAATGGCAGGAATGTGACGAGAAGGCTCACGGCATCATTCAGCTATGCATCTCGGATGCCCTCCTCATGAAAACTTGCAGCAAGACAAGCTCCAAGAAACTCTTTGACGCTCTCATCAAACTCCATGAAACCCCAAACATCTCCTCTGCCTTTTACCTTTTCCAACAACTCTTCAGTAGCACATGGGGTGGGAACTCTGCAGTCTCTGAACACATCTCCACACTTCACACCATTGAGTCTCGCCTTGCCAGGATGAAATTCTCTGTCGATGACAAAGTACTCTCTTTCATCCTGCTCAACTCCCTTCCCAAAACCTCAGAATGGGAAATGTTTAAATCCTCTGTTGTCAATACTGTGGAAGATAGCAAACTCACATTTGATGCCATAGAAACATGCATCACTGCTGAGGACTCCTGCCTATACCCTTCCAGCCATTCCAAGTCAGCCTTGAAAGCCTCCCAGCCTGGAACCTTCAAGTCATCCACTCACCCCTCAAATGCCAATACATGGTGTGAACACCACCTCTAACTGGGATATATGTTCATTAGCTATGTTTGCTGCTTCCGGAGGATCCGGTGTTTCCTCTGCAGCATTTGCCTTGTCCTTTCCCTTCTCTGACTTCCTGAAACCGCCTTTCCTCAGCTCTGAGACCCACTTCTTGTAGGTGTTGCAATCAGAGGCATTGTGAGTGGTGGAGCAATGAAACAGATTCACGCTTACCTCTCATCTGAACCAAATGAAAGTGGGAGAAACAATCTGATCATTGACTCTGGAGCATCTTCACACATTGTACCTCATTGATCCTGGTTCCATACCTACCGACCACTGCATCCTCCTCAACCAGTAACCCTTGGAGACAACTCTAACACCATGGCCATTGGAATAGGCACTGTACCACTCATCTCATGAATCTCTGGGAAGAATTATGAGATAATGCTATCAAATGTCCTTCTGATTCCGGAGTTCCGAATTTCCCTTATCTTAGTAAACCGACTCGCCTCTGCAGGTCTCTCCACAACCTTTCCGGCTGCTTCCGACACATGTTATGTCTGGAAGGACCGGAACACCATACTTGTTGCTGTACACAAAAATGGACTGTACCATGCAAGAGGTATTCCGGACGACCAAAGGGAGGCTGCACTTGCAACTGTAGATATAAACCTCCTACATCGGCGCATGGGTCACATCTCCACCAACCGCATCCAACAAATGGTGAAGTCTGGACAACTCAAGGGGATAGATACTCTCATCAGCACCCCTACATTTTGTGAAGCATGTGTTCTTGGGAAGATGAAGAAACTACCTTTTGAACCCCAGGAAGGACCTCACACTACTTGCTCCCTTGAGATGGTTCATACAGACGTTGGTGGGCCTATCACTCCCAGATCCCGAGAAGGCTACAGGTTTTGGATCGTCATCGTGGATGACTACAGTCGCTTTCCATGGATCTACTTCATGAAACACAAGAATGAAGCACTGCAGGTTTACAACCAATGGAAAAATGATGTTGAGACTGTCTTCCGAACAGAAATAGGTCAGGAAGACTTTTCAGAATCCTATGTCAAATGGGTTCGCAGCAATGGTGGAACTGAATATGTCAACAAGGCATTCCAAGACCAATTCCAAACGGATGGAACACTTCATGAAATTTCTGCCCCATACACACCGGAACAAAATGAGTTGGCAGAATGAATGAACCAAACATTATCCACTCTTGCAAACTCCATGCTTGAGGAGTCTAAGCTCCCCAAATCCTTTTGGGCTGATGCAATGGCCACTGCTGCCTATGTCACTGCATGGAGTCCAGCTTCTGGAATCGATGGAAAGATTCCATACCAAGTCTTCTTCAATCAACAAGTGGACCCCACTCTCTTCCGACCCTTCGGGTGCCCAGCATATGCCTACACACCAAAGGAACAACGTGGAGGAAATTTTCGATCCCATGGAAAGAAATGTATCATGATTGGGTACACTTATGGACAGCAAGCCTACAAGCTCCTTGACATAGAACGTCAAACCATCATTTCCAGCTGACATGTCACTTTTGATGAAACCGGAACCATCCTGGAAGCGAAATTAGCCCCTTGGAGTGCCCCCACTGTTGAGGGACAGTGGGGGGGCCTACTTTCAGAGCACCTCTGTGAATCGGAGCAAAACCATAATGATGATGGTGATGATTGACGTCCACCAAATCCCAGACCAGTGGGAGGCATGGCTCAGCAAAATGCTCCAGAACCAGCAAGCCCTATAATCCAAGAACTTGCAGAGCACTTTGAGAATCTCCACTTAGATGCTCCTCCATTACATCTTCCACCACTTCTGGTCCCAGCAGTTCCAGCAGTTCCAGCAGTTCTGGTAGTTCCAGCCCCAGTTCCAGCTCCTGCACATGTCATAGCCAGAGTATGACGTAGTGCTTAACAACGACAACCTGCAAACAAGAATAAGGAGTACCAACGTACATTGGATGAAGAAGCTGAAAGGCAAGCAAACCAAAAGGAACATGAGGCTCAGCCACTCCCACTGGAACCAGGTCCCACTTCTGAACTACCAGATCAAACTCCGGAACCACCGGAAGATGAACCTGACATTCCAGGAGCATTCTCAGCATCCATTGAGGACATGGAAGACTTCATATTCACCAGATCTGCCAACTCCAACTCTAATGAACCCCTTCCTAACACACTCAAGGAAGCTTACTCTGGTGGAGAAGCAGAACTGTGGAAGTCAGCTGCGGAGGAAGAACTCCAGAGTCTCAACTCAAACCATGTCTATGAAACGATTCTCATTCCAAAAGGGGTCACTCCGATTACCTCAAAGCCCATCTTCCACATCAAATGTGACCAACATGGAAATGTGGAATGGTACAAGGTTCAAATAGTTGCATGAGGTTTCACCCAAAAGGAAGGCATCGACTATCAGGAAGTCTTTGCTCCAGTAGAAATCTTGACTCTGTTTGCACTCTCATTGCCTTGGCTGCAAAACACAACCTGGAGTTAGATCAGATGGATGTCTCAACAGCCTACCTGAATGGAGAGCTGGAGGAAGATCTATACATGCTCCCTCCAGAAGGTGTTCCCATCCAACCTGGACATTGCTGGAAGCTCTGACGCTCCCTGTATGGACTTAAGCAGGCAGGAAGAAGTTGGAACAAGACTTTGGATCGGAAGCTTGGAGAGCTACGTTTCATCTGCTTAGACACAGAGACCTGCCTCTATGTCTTCCGGAAGGATGGAGAGGTCTGTTTCCTTGTCGTTTATGTTGATGACCTACTCTTGGCTGCCACCACTTGCAAGTTCATGGACTCCATAAAAGCCAAACTCTCTGCCAGCTTCAAGATGTGGGATCTTGGAGAGGCCAAGTATATTCTAGGTATTGAAATCAAGAGAAATTGCAACCTCCGAACAATCTCCTTGTCCCAATCACAGTATTCCCACACAGTTGTTGAGCGCACCGGCATGTCTACCTGCAAGCCTGTATTGACACCTATGGCACACAATTCCCAACTCTCTATAACAGATCCAGAGGATGACCGGATCATTCTAGAGCAGGTCATAGATGGTCATCAAGTTTCATATCTCACCATCATTGGATCCTTAATGTACCTCATGCTCGGAACCCGTCCCGATATTGCATATGCAGTTGGGACACTCAGTCGCTTCAGTGCCAAACCCAAGCTAATGCACTTGGAAGCTGCCAAACGTGTACTCAGATACATACAAGCCACAAAAGACATGGAACTCAGATTTGATGGGACAGAGCTCTCCATGGATTTGGACTTCCATGGGTATACCGACGCTGGATGGTCCCAAGATCCAGATAACTCCTGGTCCACTTCTGGCTTCCTGTTCATCAGCAACCGTGGACCGATCTCTTGGTCTAGTAAACAACAAAGTATGGTCGCTCTCTCCACTACAGAATCGGAATACATTGGACTGAGTAATGCTGGACAACACCTTACATGGCTTCGAACCTTTTTCGATGAGATTGGACATCCACAAAAGGGACCAACTCAATTGTTCTGTGAAAACCAAGCTGCCATAATCCTATCTCACGATCCGCAGTTCTGAGCGCGAACCAAACATATCCAACAGAAATATCATTTCATTCGTGATGACCTTGTTGGCAAAGGAGAAGCAATTGTCCGCTATGTTCCAACTGGAGACATGGTGGCAGATATCCTTACAAAACCACTTGCAAAGGATCAACACTGGAAGTTTGTCAAAGCTATGGGACTATGGTTACACTCGAGTGGGAGTGTCAGTATTTGTCACATCCTGAAACTTCCCTAACCAATCCGGCCCAATTCCGAACCCCTATGACCAAATCCCGAATCCTGGCCCTCATACTTTACCTTAGACAATTTCTCTTTCATCAGACATTCCGAACCCCGTACTTCCCATCCCGGACTTTCTGCATTCCTGTCCCGGACTTTCCGCATTCCCGTCCTGGACTTTCATATTCCCGTCCTGGACTTTTGTATCCCTATCTCGGTTATCGCTTGACATATGTCACTCTCCTTTGACACTTCTTGACATTTACAGTTCCTATCAATAATTCCCTTCCCCCTTGCTTTGCAATTATTGCACCATTGCCTTCAGTCATCATTCTACCATTCTGTCGCCATTCCGATTCATTCCTTCCTTTCCTTCTGAAACCCGAAACTCCGATTCACCCAATAGTACTTTAACATCTTTATATCTTCCGGACTCTTCAGTATATAAACCCGCGTGTACTCTCTGATATTTCCTTAGTTCGAATATCAACTAAATCCTGTTCCTTCTGGATCCCTTCCCTTCCGATTCTCTAAGTCCTTAAGTTGACCTTAGGACCAGCCTCTGACCCTCCGCTCTCAAATTAAGGAACTGAACTCGTACAGGGGCGCAGCACATAAGCTGAAGCCGTAGTTCCTTACCCCTCCGACCCCCTTCAGGAATTCCTGCAAAACCCCGCCTTCTCCGCACCTCCGGACATCCTGGGAATTCCAGGAAAGAACCCAGACTTGACAGTGTTCAACCCTAAGTACCAGATGGTTCTGGCCTTCCGGCCTCAGAACCACATCAACATAAGTTCAAATGTTTCCAGCCGGAATCACCTTGGAACCACTATGTTCCGAGACCACTTCCGAAATTCTCACGCTCCTTCCGGAAGCGGAAGCACTGAAACTATGACCACACAACCCTTATGTTTGCTTAGCCTTTTTAACTTTCCATTTACTGCATCTATTACTACACTTTATATTCTTCCCTCAGGTTCATTCCAGGTAACAAAATACGAGTATACCTCCACCCATAGTATATATATTTCTCTTTAGTCTATCAGCACCTCAGTCGTTTCCGTCCATCTAGACAGCGGCTGAGGTGAGTTCATATCTACTTAGCTTTTATTCCTAGCTAATGTACTGTAGCTTTGGGCAACTCCTGCTCTCTTCTAGGTAAATAAACAAGACATTTCCATCCATCTAGACAGCAGCTGAGCTTTGGGCAACTCCTGCCCTCTTCTAGATTCTGTCAGTTGAACTTAGGATTGTTTTCTGAACCTCTCTTTCAAAATGAAGGGACAAGACTCATACAGGGGCACAGCACATAAGCTGAAGCCAAAGTCCCTTACCCCTCCGGCCTCCCTCATGGATTCCCGACCATTTACACCTTTCCCTGCCCTTAGGACCTTTCAGGAATTCCAGGATTGAACCTGGACTTGACACTAGCTAACACAACATTCATCAAGCTCCTTCAGGAGCTCTTTACGGATGGATTTTCGGGGCATCAAATATGTGAGTGGTATTGGAGTGATGTATTTTTGTAACACTTTATTCTCTTCCTAGGTGTATACTACGAAAGACAAGGTTTTGAACTTAGTCTTTTGAACTGCATCGTTCAGCATTTGTAAGCAAGCCGAGAGGATCAGCAGCTGCGGAGTTTGAAATAAGCTTACAATCTGTCCTTCTCCGTGCTTGTCAGAGCGTCTCCAGTGGCCGTCAGAGAGTAGTCAGAGCCATTCCAGAGGTCACCTTGAGCACCACTATTGATTCGTGCCATGCGTGGTGAGTTATCATCCTTTTATTACGGTGCATCCGTTCCCAGCCATTGCCATTGCCAGCAGGGGATATTGTTGCCGAGAAATCGAACTCTCTCAGGACATGTATTCCGGTGACTCAGCAGCTAGGCAAATGTCAAAGCTACATTGAAGATGACCATGAAGCGGCACTATGGGTGCGCAACCGTAAAGTGAGTCGAACAAGCGTCCGGCAGTCCTTCTCGGATTCGTCGACGAAAACCAGTGGCGTGATCCATCTGTTGGGAACATTTTGATGCGCCATTGTGTACGTGCGACTTCACCCCGTTGGAAACTCTGTCACACAGTTCAGTGAGAACTGTAGCGTCAAGCAATCGGGGTCGTCCATGAAAGACCGTGCTCTTCAGCGGATCGACACTGCGGTTCGTCACCGATTGAAACCAACGGATAGTATGGGATGTTCACAAATTCCTCCGGATAGCAATTTATATTTCCGTTTTGCTCTCGTTCAAGACGATGGGTGACCGTAAGTAACTTGGATGAGTGTGTCAAGCCATTTCTGCTAGTCGCGCTGGTACAATCTATATTACAATCCGACTGGTGCACACTTCAACTGCGGATGGTCTGCCGATTCAGGCAGCAAGAACACGTTCCAGAAACGCCTTGCTGACGTGTGACCGAGGGGAGATGCGACAAGGGAAAGTCACTGGGTGGCTGGAAGAATCGAAGGTCATGTGGATGGGGTCCTGTTGAAGCTAACAACGATCGATCGACTTACCGAGTGATTCCGTTGATGTACTTTGGTTCAAATGCGATATCTTTGCCCTTAGCATCCTTGGCAGGAGAGAACTCGAGAGT